>CM044435.1:122961861-122976396 GCA_024363595.1 Xenopus borealis | reverse complement strand
GGGCTTCAATGTTTGCGAATTTATCCCAATAAATAGCAAAAACATATTTCTTCATTGAAATGCTGTTGTGGAAATGTACAAGCGGAGATGGACATATTAATGGCTGCTGTCTTTTATATGATGGCAGAAAGCTGAAACCTCCCAAATGAAGAAAGAGCGAAACGGAAGATTATCTTTACAGCGAATATAGAGAATGGAGCATATCTGTCAGATAAAATGTAATCACAGTATATCTGATACATGGCTTCCTGCAAAAGGGAATTACGCTTATCTGTGAAATTCTAAACCTAAGCACCACGTTGGGGACCAATCGCTCGGAGCTGTAACTGATAGTGACTGTTCAGAGCAACACACAACAGTTTAACTGGTTCACTCACAGCAATGTAAGGACAGATGAGTGTTTCTTTATATGTTCCCCCTGTGGTGGCTTTTGCATGGTTTTCACCACAAGGAGACTCATGCATTAACACAAGCCATTATTATCATTAGTTTCACAAAATAAAAAAAGTTATAACATTTAACAGACACAGCTGCTGATTATTCTAAAAATACTATATAGAATTTACAAAATAATTATGGATTTCACAAAGAATATGTGTACAGGAATGCAATCACAAATGCCCATGTATAAGAGGTCTACAGGTTAAGTAGCCTCACTGAACTATAACATGGTGAATGTTATAGCAGTATGTTATGTATCTTCAGTTGATATGAGCAGTGGCAAAGCTAAAACCTTTTTGGGCCTTAATGGGAAACCCCAAAAATCTTTCACAATTTCTGCTGTTTACAGATAGACCTGAAGAGAGAGATTGAGATAAGACCTAGATGCTAAGATTAGGATTCAAACAGGGACATAAGAGTAATTTAAAAACACAGTGCAATGTGCAAATCAAAATGTTTTTTTGTTACCCACAATGCAGCATTACTCCCTAGAATTCCAGAATAATTGAGGACTCGCATTTTCATGTGTGCAATTCAGGTTTAAACGTTTGGGGGCAATACCTAGTGAGTACTTCTACTTACCAGACACCCCTGGCCACACCAGCCCAGGGTTCTTCCTTCGAGCACCGCGAAAAGATCCTCTTCCTGCTTCTTTGGGTCATCTTCTGGCTGTTACGTGCAGTAGAGCAACTTTAAAGAAAAAGCCAGCTATTTCGCTCTACTGCGCATGTGTCTGCCCCGGGAAATTTGAAAACACAAGAATCTATTGACACAACCTCCTGTGGAAGCCCTTAAATTACCACCACACTCGGTTACAGTAGCTCCAGGGTTCCCCAGTGTCAATATACACAGCTGCACAAAATTCAGCAGCAGAGATTATTAACATGTATTTCTATAGTGCCAACATATTTTGTAGCGCTGGATGCATGGAGGCTTAGTGTAACTTTATGGAGGTGCAATGACCGAGGTTGTATGCAAATACCTTTAATAAATGGTGTCCACTGTAGTGTGACCACATAGCTGAATTTTGTAAGCATTGTATGTTGTATCCTTTACTTAGCAAAAACAAACAAACCAAATATATATATATATATATATTTTTTTTATTTATTTTTTTGCTTTAGTGGAGGTGGTCTTCCCTAGGCAGTACCGTGTCTGCAAATACAGCAACTGTGCCTCTCTTATTTGCATTCTCCTGCCATAGACTCTTTCAGGTTAGATTCACACCAACCTTGTACCACGATGCATTTTGACAGCAGTCGTGAACATGCCCCTGTCTGCCTGTAGCTGCTTCTGATGTTATTTAATGTGAAGCATTGTGTCCTAAGAGCAGAGAGGAGACAGGCAGACATCTGCTCAAACAATGCTACCTTAAGCTTTTTGAGCTGTCACTTCTCCATGTCCTTCAGACATGTCTCTTGCCTTTAAATAACATTAACGGTGACAGGGTCAATGTGCCCTGTGTGCATAGTCTGAAGGAGTTATGGAAGAAATCTGTGTCGGGTTATTGTAAATCACTAGGTAAAGCATTGAATGTAAATTGTTTTATGCAGAGAGCTTTTTTTTTTAATTATATATATATATATATAACATGGGTAAGTTATACTAATCACTAATTTTTAAAAACATTAAGCAGGGTTGCAATGAGGCGATGACCACAAATTTCATATAGACATACAAAAAGTCCTCTGCACGCAACCCATTAACAATAAATTTAATGGGCTGAGTGCAGATGGCTTCTTGTATTTGTATCACTCTCCCTCCCTCCTCTTTTTTTGTGAGCTTCTGGTAGCGAAACCAAGTGCCATGCCACAGATTTCAGCACAGAAATGGAGACTAACACAGCCTTTCACTTTTAAACTGCAGCTTTGCTGACTTTTATTTGGCAAAACAATCTTCAGCACACTTCCTTCAACATAGGGAATAACCTTCGCTTCACATTAGCATTAATAGTCCCAATTCACTCCCTCACTGGTGTTAACTTTAATTCAGTTTCCAGCACTTAAATCCTTCACTGGACACAAATCCCAGAGTCCTCTCTGTGGCACACTCAATACACTATTGTCTCCTAGGAGTGGCTTCTGTTTACCTCTCTCCAGTCCTTTGGAGCTCTCTCCAAACTCTCTTGTTCCCTAGTGCACACATACACATCTCCTTCCCTTCACTCAAGTAGGTTCACACGTGCCCCCCTCACCCTCCTCCACTCAAGGAGGTCTCTAGGGGAAGCAGCCCTGAGGTGTAGTCTCACACCTAATTACACAATTGTCTTTACCAAGGCAACTGCAAAACCTTAAAGGAGACATATGGGATACATGAAAAAACTCTAATTTTGTAGGCAATAATCAGTAATATATAGTGTTGCTTTTACATGGTGCTAAAAATTAATATTTACTTTAAAAATAGCCCCTTTATTAGAGCTCCCTATAGATGTTCTCTGGTTCCTGTCTGTATTTCAAATGAGGGGTGGGTGTGTCCTAACGGTTCATGCCAGAAGCACAGTAGGAGGGGGGACAGCCAATTACAGCCCTGCAGTCACAAAAGCACAGACAGGCTTCAGTTCCCTATCAGGTCCTGCTAGCTGCTGATTGGTTCCTGTCCTACAGTGCAGTGAGCTGAGAGGCGCCGGCTCCCCTGCACAGACTAGGAATTCAGGGAGCAGGAAGTGGAAGAGAATGGAGGGATTATTATGGTTTTTGCAGAAATATTCAATAAATCAGCCTGAAACACTACTTTTTTTAAGGCACAATTCTTCTATAGCTAAATGAGTATAATGCACTGGTACATTCTTATTTTTTACACAATATGTCTCCTTTAAATGGAGCAAGGAATGGAAGCCCACCCTGCTCTCTTCCATTCACTCCAGGGACACACAATCCAGCTTTTCCTAAGCTGCTACACATTTACACAGCTTTACTAGCTGCAGCAACACACTTTCCCCTGGACTATTCAGACTAGTTTTGGTTGGCTCTGTAGTTTGTCAGTATGGTGTAAAATGCTTAAGATGCCTCTCTGGTGTTAATGGAACTGCTAAACACCTTGTGGACATGCAACTCTTAAGAAGGTTTTGGGACTCAAACACAGCCTCTCTTACCATATAACAACTTTATTTTTTATATGAAAACATAGTCTTATCAATAATCAAATTATAGTTCCAATAATATCTAGGATGTTAATCCAAAATCTCACTGGCTTCCAAAAACATCTAGCACAGAATCATTTACCTAATCCTGATTAATGTTCAGACTGGGTGCCCAAATCATTGTTTTTGGCTCTTGGAGAAGGCAAGATTTGCAGGTTGAGAACCCCCGAACTCACTGATTCTAGTTTTTTACTGTCTAATTTTTACATAAGTAATATTCATAAAAAACATTTGAGTTGTAAGTTTATTCAAGGTGTAGAAAACTTCACAAGTAGTGACGGGCGAATTTATTCGCCAGGGGCGAATTCCCACGATTCGCCGCTGGCGAATAAATTCGCGAAACAGCAGCAAAAATTCGCCGGCGAAAAAATTTGCCTAAAAAACGAGTCGCGCGTCGTTTTTGACGCGACGTGCCTAAAACGGCGCGACGCGTCGGAAGCGACGCAACGCGATTGACGCGGCGCGGGTCGGAAACGACTTGTTTCGCGAATTTTTCGCCAATTCGCGAATTTCTCTGGAAAAAACGCGGGAGATTCGCCCATCACTATTCACAAGCTCAACCTTTGATAAATAACCCCCTTAATATATCCCACCTATTAAATACAGATGATTCTCCAGAGGACAGATGTTATCCTTGGAGAAGATGGTCTTTCAGTAAGGGCCCTTTTTACAGTATACAACCTAACTAAATCATATTAAAGTATACCTTTGTTTTTCAATGTATTTTTTTCTGAAGTATTAGCAGCCATTTAGGCAGCCTATGAAGAAGGTTTATTCATAACCCCATGTGGGTCTTTGGTACAGTGGCTATTAATCTAAATCATGGTGTAGGTACCATTTATTGGAATGGGCTAAGATTTCACCATAATATAAAGCATGGGAGCTTCCATGCTTCAAGCTATTTGCACGAGAGCCTTCTCTAGTCCTGCTGAAACCAAAAAAAATGGAAAAGACTTGTTGCATTGGTGCAGGTTGCCTTATGACCAGAATATTGTTTAAACAACTTGCCAAGTGAAAGAATTAAGCTTTCTCACTTCACATAATCCTTCTTTCATCTGTAGTGAAATAGTTCCTCTGTCTCCAAGTTATGGCTGCTTTCCAAACAACTTTATCTCTCTCTATACATTTATATGTAGTACTTTCTGTCACATGTGACCATGCTTGTGTCATGGAGAGCACACATTGCCATATCTTTTCCACCCAGCAGGACAACATTTCCATGACTGGCTCACTCCACCATCCCTATTATTCACACACAGCGGAAGGTTTATGAAGCGGTCATATATTCCAAGGCACTGATATCGGCGACAATAAAATCAAAACCTAAACATAAGGTTCAAAGAACTTGAGTTTAAAGGATTACCATCAAACAATTGTTAAGTTAGCCAAGTTTAAACAGTGTTTTTGTATTTGTTATTGAGACGATACTTAGGATAAAAACAGGTTTTACAATGTGGGTAACTATGCAATTGAGTGATAAATATTGTAATCAATGATGATAAACTTGGCAGAACTGACAGTTGCTATAAATTAATCAAAAGGCTAAAGAAGAACCAATATGTGTTGTAATCTAATGGCCATATTACCCAAATGTGCTTCTTTGCTAGCACCTGTATGTATAGGTTATATGTATGTGTTTTAAAAAATATATTATGGAAGAAGAATTAAACAGATATACCGTAGAGGGGATCCCAAACCAACCACAAGTAACATGTTCCTAATCAACCCCTTGGATGTTGCTCCCAGTGGCCTCAAAGCAGGTTTTTATTTTTGAATTCCAGGCTTGGAGGCAACTTTTGGTTGCATAAAAACCAGGTGTACTGTCAAATAGAGCCTCCTGTAGGCTGTCAATTCACATAGGGGTAACTAAATAGCCAATCACAGCCCTTATTTGGTACCCCAGGAAGGTGTTTGATACTTGTGTTGCTACCTGAATCTTTTTTACATTTTAATGTGGCTGTAGAGTGATAAATCAGTAGATAAAAATATAGGCAGGTAGGGAGAATTAATATTGGACATTCATGCCCAGATTTGGCTTGGGCAATTAAGTCAATTTTGATCATACTGCCCAACCATCTAGACATGGTTAGGGTTGGTTTTGTATTATTTTAATGTAGGTACATCATTCTTCAGGTGGAACCTTCTGCACACTAGCCTCTAGGTAGGACCAATGAGAAGAAGACTAAATTGGACCAAAGGGATGTTTTCTAGCTTTGTTATAGGGCAACCCTTTTGAAATAAAAATAAAAGAGGCATAACGGTGATACCTTTATTGGCAAACGAATATAATTTAATAATCATAGCAAGCTTTCAGAACATTTTAGTTACTTTTTTCAAGCTGATTACAATGTGTTCTCTGGTATATATACAACATTCAGCTGATAGGTCAAATGACCAACAAAAAGGAGTATCAGTCTATGTGTGAGGTGTCAAAGTCATTTACGATGGGATCTGCAAGAGACAAGCAGATCGTTTTTTTTCCCTCTGACAAAAAATATTAAAAAGCCCAGAAAGTTTTAGGTGCAGTGCTTTTTATTATTTTGAAAAACCTGCTTGGAGAAAAAAACAATCAGGAAGAAGCTGAGATATTTAAGCTTAGGAACTCTTGCGAGGTTTTAGTAGCTGAATGCTGAATCACAAAGGCCCTCGAGCATGGAGGATTATTTGCTGTACAGCTTCCAAGGTCAAGTCACTTGCAAGAACAAAAGCAAAGTGGCTTGCGGCACTTGACTTTCATGATACCACACCACCAAAAATCTTCCATATTGAAAGAAAAGTGGTCACCCCAAGCTAAATGGCCCTGGAGATACTAATGATATTTGAAACTATCAGGACCTGAACTATGGGTAAGCAATAGAAACAACTAACTGGGGTGTAACCAATTTGGGAAAAGGAGGATGGGTCTGTCTTGAGAAAATGTTTATTGCCAGTTATTGCTTTTTACTGTTCTATTATGCAAATCAAATTAACTAATTTAGTGGTGCAATGACTAGCACTGTGCCATTGCAGCATGGGGGTCCTGGGTTCAATTCTAGTCAGGTCAACATCTCCAAGGATGTTCTGTCTG
Organism: Xenopus borealis; assembly: GCA_024363595.1. Classification (NCBI taxonomy): domain Eukaryota; kingdom Metazoa; phylum Chordata; class Amphibia; order Anura; family Pipidae; genus Xenopus; species Xenopus borealis. The sequence continues at coordinate 122,969,749 of CM044435.1, read as the reverse complement.
TGCTTGTGTATGTTGTCTCCAGGCTTTCTCCTACACTCAAAAAAACACCGATATGTTTATTGGCTCCTGATTAAATTGGTCCTAGTATGTGCAAATGTGAGACGGACCTCATGTTTTAAACTCCACTAGGACAGGGACTGATCTGAATGCTGTGCTATATGTCAGCTCTATATAAATTAAGGATAATAACATTTGTGGCCAACCAGCTGGGTCACTATACCATCATTACTATTTAGTCCTGTATCTATATCCACATTCCATGGTGTCTGCTGTGTGTATGTGCTGCTAACTCTACCCAGAAGGGTATATGGTGTGACCATAAAGATGGAGGGGAATTGCTGGTCTTACTTTGGGTGCCATAACTCAATTGACCATCTCTGGAAACTACACAACCTCCTTGATAAGCTGTCTGCATAAAGCAGTGATCCCCAACCAGTAGCTCACGAACAACATGTTGCTCTCCAACCCCTTGGATGTTGCTCCCGGTGGCCTCAAAGCAGGTGCTTATTTTTGAATTACTGGCTTAGAGGCAAGTTTTGGTTGTATAAAAAACAGATGTCCTGCCAAACATTCTCTCCTGTAGGCTGCCAGTCCATATAGGGGTTACCAAAAAGCCAATCAGAGCTCTTATTTGACATCCACATAGACTTTTTCATGCTTGTGTTGCTCTCAAACTCTTTTTTAAATTTAAATGTGGCTCACGAGCAAAAAAGGTTGGGGACCTCTGGCATAAAGCATATGCAAAAGTTGCCGAAATAAAGAGAGGGTGAAATAAAGAGCAGGAAGACATTTCAACACTACATATATAGGCGGTATATGGGAGTCAAACTTTATATTAGAATATATCTCAAGCTGTGGTGCACTCCAATCCAGCAGAGTTTTACTGCTTGGGTGCTGTCATATATCATGTGAATATTTGTATTCCAAGGAATGACGCACTCCAGGACTTCATAATGAGATTTTAAAAATGAAGTTTATTTGTCAACGTTTTGGTCCAGACTGTCTTGAGAAAGGTCCAGACTGGACCGAAACGTTGACAAATGCTCCATTTTTAAAATCTCATTATGAAGTCCTGGAGTGCGTCATTCCTTGGAATACATATATATATATGTACAAAGCAAAACACAAATGCAACTTGTTTAAAGGTCAAGGAATGTCTACGGTCCTGGGTAGCTGCATGCACATGCGTGCCTGGGGTCAGGAGGTGCTGTTCTACATAACCAATGGGTATCAGAAATGTAACCTATCTTGTCCTTTAAACAGATAGCATTTGGAAGACACAGCATGTTAAGCATGCTTGTAGTTTGTTGTATTCATTGTTCTCCTGTTATTTTTGTACAGATTGTTATATATCTGGATGCTGACAGTTACTAACAACTGTTATGGCTGATGCGTTTCCTTGTTGCCATGGTCGCTGACCCCAGTGACCTGGCATTTCTTTAGCAGGGGCAGTTGGTTGGTTACTAAAAACAGCAAGAGTTATAAGTATGATATGTGAAAAGAGGAACCTTAAGCTGGCTATACACCGCCTGATAAAAGCTGCTGACAGACCAAGTTGGCAAGTTATTGGCCCGTGTGGCGCCCTCCGACTGGCCTCCCCGATTGATATCCAGCCCAAAGTCAGCCAAATATCCAATATCACCCACCTGAAGGTGGGCATATCGGGGAGAGATCAGCTCGTTTGGTGACATCACCAAAAGTGAGGATCAGGGGTACTCGCCTCAGGTGGCAGTGCTCTTCTAGTGCAGAGCGCGCAGTTGCCGTGCCGTGGGGAAGGGGTGGGGGGCGGCAAATTGTAGGCTGCCTCAGGCTGCAAATGGGCTGGATCGCCCCTGGTGAGGATCTCCCTGTGTATGGCCACCTTTAGGCTAGGGCCAGACAATCAATCAAATTCTGAATTCAAACAGCTCACCTTGTTCTGAAGATGCAGGGTGAATTTCAGTCTGAAATGCAAAAGGTCACGTTTTGGCTCCAAAATCTGTTGCTCTGCACTCATGTGGAAACAATGCTTCCAGGTGCAGACAGAGTATTTATTGATGCCTTGCTAATTAACACCTTGTTTTACTATAGGCATACTTCCCCTTTAAATCTTTAACACATATATTTGGTGGTGGGAGTAATTATGGATTAGCTTTATGTTGTGTAGAGAGAATATGAGAGCAGGAATGACCTATATAAGAATGAAAATGAAAGAATGAGGCAACAGAGAGAAATGTATGATAGTCTGGGGAGTCCTCTTACCGCCATACTGAGATAGAAATTCAGGAGAGGGTGATTAGGAAGAGGAGGAGATGGTGGGGGGACTAAGTGGGGAAAAAGTGGAAAGACGTTTCTATCATGTGAGAGTCACTATAGCAGCAGGAGTGTAATATGAGGAGGAGGCAGAGTTCGGTAATAGCCAGGAGGCTGATGGAACTTTACAGAAAGAATTCATGTATGAAGGAGTCATTGTTGCTCACTAGCACAAAGGCAGAATTTTTACCAGCGCTATGCAGGGATCAGATTACAAGGAGTCTGGGATTTTAGCAAGGGGCCAGGAGGGGGCGGAATGGCAGGTGGGGGCTTGGTTTAGGTTTAGTGTTTCCATGAGAGGAGTGGAGGGGGGTGTGAGGGGTTGAAGCACCAGATTTTATAAAGGGCAAGAAGAAATGGTCAGAGAAACTGGACTGAGAAAGGAATTGATTATGATGCTCCGGCAGGAATAAAAGGGGTGGATCAACTTTTTGTGTGTTATAGAATGCTTAATTCTAAGCAACGTCTTCTGACTCTTTCCAGCTATCAAATGGGGGTCACTGACCCCATCTTAATAGCAAATGCTCTGTACGGCTACAAATGTATTGTTATTGCTATTTTGTATTACTCCTCTTTATATTCAGGCCTCTCCTAATCATATTCAAGTTACTTCTTAAAATTGATGAATGGTTGTTAGGAGCATGTATATGCGAAAAACCACGAGCACGCATGCGCGAAAAACTTTGAACAAGCATTCGCAAAAACCGAAATCGAGCATGGCAAAAAAAAAACTCCGCAATGGACCATACATGCAGTCTGAGTTGGGGGTAAGAGAGGCAGAGAAGGTGCGTGCCTGGTGCCTGCCCCAGTTTTGTGCCCTAGGCACCTGCCCAGGGCTGGATTTACCTAGCCGCCGCCCCTAGGCCTGCTGTTGTTTGTCGCCCCTGTCCCCTCCCTTTGATTTGCAAATTTTCATCATCAGGACAGAGCAATGGGAATTGGCGCACAGGAAATTTAAATCTCTGAACCAATGTGGGTGTGGTTGGACAGCATGCTGCCCCCTAAAATCCTGCCGCACTAGGCCCGGGCCTAGGTGGCCTCTCCACAAATCCGGGCCTGCACCTGCCTACTCCTAGTTCTGGCCCTGACCCTAGCAACCAGATTGCTGAAAATGCTAAAAAGTTAAATAAGTCAAAAACTGAATAAAAATAAAAAAATAAACCAATTGCAGATTTTCTCAGGATATCACTCTACATCAGGGGTCCCCAACCTTTTTTACCCGTGAGCCACATTCAAATGTAAAAACAGTTTGGGAGCAACACAATCATGAAACATTTCCTATGGGTGCCAAAAAAAGGGCTGTGATTGGCTATTTGGTGTGGACTGGCAGCCTAAGTTGACACTTATTTGGTTTTTATGCAATTAAAATTTGCTTCCAGGCCTTGAATTAAAAAATAAACGCCTGCTTTGAGGCCACTGGGAGCAACATCCAAGGGGTTGGAGAGCAACATGTTGCTCACGAGCTGCTGGTTGGGGATCACTGCTTTACATCATACTAAACTAAAGATTAATTTAAAGGTGAACAACCCCTTTAAAAGATGTTACATGTGTAGAGGGAATAGTTTGGCTTAGGCAGTGGCAATCAGGACATTTTGACCACCAAAAACAGAACCTATCAAAATGCTCCTGTTTACAGACATCAAGTGTCGATACAGAGGATTGTAAGCTCTTGTCAGCAAGGCCCTCTCATCACATTTTTATTCAGTAACCCTTATCTGATAGATTATTGTGAAACCCCTGTTTTTTATAAATGGCTGTGTCCAACCATATATTAACAAAGGCACACTCACTTCACAAATTCACCGGAACAAGTTAAAGATACTTCTCTTTATTCATGGTGAGATCTCAGCATGGCTGTGTAACCTGATGGTGCTATATAAATAACTGAAGATAATGATGATGATGATAATAGGGGCAAGACTCTCCTTGTGCCACAAACTGCACACTCCAATAAACACACAAGGAGGAGTTCATTTATCAATACCGGGCATAGTCACACCTGTACATTCATTTATAGCACGCAATCAGATATTTGCTTCAAATATTCTACCTGAAATAGACTGATCAACTGCTGATTGGTGGTTAGTGAACTGATTGGAAGGCCGGGTCCACTAAGTCTGGCATTAATCTCAGTGGAGAGTAGACATGCCCAGCCAAATGAGACTTTAAATGGCACTTTACAATACCTAATACAGGCATTTGGTTTTCCAGATAAGGGGTATTTATGTAATCATTTAAATAGTAAATAAACCCAATATGACCATTTTGCTTCAATATGGATTCATGATATCTTGTTTAGAACTAGTACATGGTACTGCTTTATTATTACAGTGAAAAAGAAAATCATTTAAAAAAATTTTTTTTTATTACAGTGGGAGATGAATGTCTCTTAATCCTTTTCTGGATTACAGGTTTTAGGATAACAGATCCAATACATATAAATATGTTAAAAACTTATTTTAAATGATACTAGAAATCCAGCCCAGCACAGTTATTACTCTGCGCCAAACACAACTCTGCAGATACATCTGAGTGTAAAGTTACTCTTAGTGATCCATTCCAAGTTCCTTCATCCAGAAAGGGACATGAGTTTTACACCGGAAGGACATACTTGTGTAGTTGCTGCAAATTCTGAAATAGCAGATGGCCAGATCAGACTGGACTGGGAATCCCTGCTGTGGGTTAGTGTACTAATTTGGAATGCTATGCACATTACCTTTAGGTTAGTACCAAGATAGATTTGAGTTTTGTCCTTAGCGAAGGTCAGCCTTCTGATGAATGGCTGTCTCTTATTACTAGGAGTGATGTATTGACAACCTATTGGTTTACTTAGATTTAAAGGGGTTGTTCACCTTTGTGTTACCTTTTAATATGATGTGGAGAGTGATATTTTAAGATTTGTAGCCTTAACGAGCATTTGTTTTAAGATGGGGGTCAGTGACTATAACAAACTAAAAGTGAACTTAAGGGTGGAGACACACGGTGCTATTTGGGGGAGATTAGTCGCCTGGGGACAAATCGGCTCTTCCTCGGGTGATTAATCTCCCCAAACTGCCTCCCCGCCAACTAGAATCTAAATCGAAGGCGGGATGGCACTCAAAGCACTTTGTTTTCCGAAGTCGCCCAAAGATTCCTTGTGAGGCAATTTTGGGCGACTTTGGAAAACAAAGTTCTTCGAGTGCCAATCCACCATTGATTTTGATTTTAGCTGGCGGGGTGGCAGTTTGGGAAGATTAGTCACCCAAGGAAGAGGCGATTTGTTGCCAGGTGACTAATCTGCCCCAAATAGCATTATGTGCATCTACCCTAAAGTAACCCTGAAGTCCTCTGAAGTTGCTTCACAAGGAACCTTTGGGCGACTTTGGAAAACGAAGTGTTCTGAGCGCCATCTAGGCTGAGTTTTTCATTCTAGCCGCAGGGGAGGCAGTTAGGGGAGATTAGTCACCCCGAAGAAGAGGAGATTTGTCAACCTACATGTTCACGTTGATTATGTGGTGATCTGTAGGGACACAAATCAGGCACTAAAGAGTCATTAATGACAGTCAGACTGGGCTGTACACCCAAAAGGTAATAAGGAGAAGTCCAATTAGAAACAGATTGTCCCCAGACATCTGCACCTGGAGTTGCACTGCTTTCTATATAAACAGTCAAGGTTTAAAAACACCCATATTTTGCGTTCTGTTGAGTTAGTTCGGACACTGTATCTAAAGCTGGGCCCAGCATGTGCTGCAAATTATTCATGTGTATGCAAGTATGAAAGGAATTAGCTGAGCAACAGTTACATGTGACTTTTTAAACAAAGCAGGCTCTACCAGGCAGCAGACACTTCCCGGCACAGTATGTGCTACAAAACCAACGTCAGTACCTGTTCATCTATCATTACAGTCTGCATTCTTTTTCTCACTTGAACAAGTATCATCTTGTGGTCAGTCTCCAGGTAGTGCTACAGCTTGAAAGCTCTCAAATTAGGGGAAAATATATCATTAGACAGCAAGAGAAAATTAGTTGAATTTGTTTTTTTTTAAATCAGGTCAGAAGAGCCTGGAGTTGCTACATAACTTTTCCCTGTACTAATAATAAACCTTGATTTGTGGCTTGTTCTATAAAGCAACCATTTTTGCAATCAATCTTAGATTTTATGATCTGTCTCAGTAATGATAACCAGATTTGGAGCCCACACATAAATTAAATTTTAATATGATGTAGGGAGTGATATTCGGAGATAATTTGCAGTGACGTTTTTATTAAATTTTTTTTATAATTTGTGATTTTTTAGTTATTTAGCCTCTCTTCAGTTTGTAATTTCGGCAATTTGGTGGCTGGGCTCCAAATGACATAAGTAACCATGCACTGATTTGAATACGAGACCGGAATATTAATTGGAGAGGGCTTGGACAGAAAGATGAATAAAAAAAATAGCAATAACCATCAATGTGTAGCCCTACAGAGCATTTGTTTTTAGACAGGATCAGTGACCTGTATTTGAAAGTTGGACCAAGCCAGAAGAAGAAAAATGCAATTAATTAAAAAACTATAAAGAAGAAAGAATGAAGGCCAATGGAAAAGTTGCTTAGAATTAATCTTCAGTAGTGCCCATACTTCACATAAACAAGGTCTACTTTTAGTGATGTTGGTCCATTGTGATCTACATTCATAAAATCATGGTTAGCATTCTGTTCCATGGAAAATGTTACTTAAATATATTTATTTATGAGAAAATGTATATTGCTATATTTAACAAACAACTATTTCTTATATAACATTAACATAATACATATCTGAATGAAAAGCATGAAATAGGAGGGTGATTTAGACAAGCTGCTTGTTGACTTGAGTCTTAAGATCCACTGATCACCAGCTAAAGGTCTACTGGTAGATCCCAATCTACCTTTTTGGCACCCCTGTTCTAAAACATACCAAGTTACCTTACAGGAGACACACTTCTTTAGGACTTTGGGACCCTTACCCCTCTTACTCTTCTACTGATGTCTATTTATACTGATATACTATGTGACTTGGAGCTACTTTCTGGTACTACCCAGGTAGCTCATAGAGAGAAAGGGTGTCTTTCAGGGTATGGGTTATCATATAAAGAAGGTCCCTTATTTCTAGGATAATCTTACAAGATAATCATGCACCAGTTAATACATACACAATGCTTGTGCCTACCTGTGTTCATCTATGGAAGCATTGCTAGTTGCACATACTTTGATGCATGGAAACATAGGTGGATTTTCATTAAGGCTTGGAGAGGCTTAGCCTTCCCAAAACAGTTTTCATGAAAAATTTAAAGAAAATTTCAAAGAAAAAAAATTAAAAACCTCTGACTGACCAATGTGTCTATTTGAGTTTGTGTGCTGCTGGGGTCAGGGCCAAGAGACAAAGCAGCTTCTAATCCTCCATCTGCTTGTTTGGTATGTGGGGAGTGTTTCAAACTTACATTACACAAAAAATAAATACCATCAATGGCCAATGGTAGTTCTATTGATCTGTTCAGGTAAGTGTTATCTGAAACTGGAAAAGGTATGAAGCTGTGATGTAGCCATTATATTACGACTGTGACCAGATCTCACTTTCACACCTCTGCGACTTTTAT
>CM044435.1:122919707-122933432 GCA_024363595.1 Xenopus borealis | reverse complement strand
ATTTGTACGATCGTTATTCGATCAAATTCGATCGAACTTCAAACATTTCACGTGAATTTCGTAAATCGGCCGCTTATACTACTGGCAACCCACTTTTCATACCCCTATTCTCTCTCAAAAAGTAATAAAACGATTTGTAAAGCTTTTTTGTTCATACCTCATGTGCAAATTGATTGTATTTATATATTGTATTGTTGAAAAGAGGTATAGAAACAAAACAAGAGTGGCATAAATGTAATTCCCTCAATAGCTAGCTTTATAGATTTTTTTTATTTCTTACTTAATCTCAGCTGCATATGTTTAAGATTTGATGTTTTTTCTCAACTGAAAGGAATCCTATGTGTGTGTGTTTATTTACATTTGATATATTGTTTGTAAGGAATAATATGTTTGTTTGTTTGTTAGTGTATCTGTGAGAAAATGTTTATTAGGAATCTTGTGTGTGTTTGTGTGTGTATGTGTGAGAGAGTGTGTATGTGGCAGATACAAATCCTCTAACCCACTGACACTGGAAAAAGATTTAGCAAGAGGAGATAGAGCAGGGGGTGATGTTTAGGAGGGAGGGATGAGGCAGCGGCTGTCCCATTCTGATAACCTAATCAGCCAAATAACATAGACCTTTGGGGCTTGTAAAGAGCAAACTGCAGGGATATGAGACTCAGAGCAGGCTGAGAGCAGCACAGAGCACACAGTTGGCACTAGGAGGTGCAGTTGCCATGGGCAGTATCAGCAAGGAGCACAGTATTGGCACAGATGGGCGCCAGATGCATGAAAGTCGCTTAAGCCTAAAGGATACAACTTCTAATGACTTCAAAGCAGTGAAGCGAGATTATGACCACAGGTGAGATATCTGCATGAATACTGATTGATGGATATGGCTGGGATTCAGTTGCCATTTGGTTTAAACCTAAAGCTCCAGAAACATTTTACCATATCTCCTACCTAGAACTTAGCTGAGCTAGAACCCAACACTCATACTCTGCTCAGAACCATCCACTGATGTCCATGACTCTCCATCTGATTTACATTTTTGTTTGGGGTAATGTGGGGAAGTAAATTTGTGCACATTGGTTGAGTATTTTATACTTGTGTATGAAAGGTGGATATTTTGGATAATTGCATGAAGCCATTAATGAATTGTATACTATTTACACCGGAAAGAGGTAATTGTGTTCAGTAGACCTGGCTCTTCTCTCCTCATCCTCGGCTACCAAACACAAAAATATTGGTATACTGCATTTGTCTCAAGTGTATGAACTGTGATTTGTCTGCAGTATTATAATGCTAGACTGATGGCTCCTGTCCATTCATTGGAATATTAAATGTATTACATGTCCTAGACTATTAGGCCATAAATTATGGGGAATAACACAAGCTTGAAAAAGTTCCAGGGAGGTGCTAAATAAGGGCTCCGATTGGCTAGTTGATAGCCCCTATGTGAACTGGCAGCCTACAAGGCTCTCTGATGGCACCTGTTTTTTATACAACAAAAACTTGCCTCCAAGCCTGGAATTAAAAAAATAAGCACCTGCTTTGAGTCCATTGGTAGCAACATCCAAGGGAATGAGCCACTGCTTGGGTATCACTGGTATATAGGATAATAACCCCATTACAAATTACCTGTATCTATCTTTTACCAATAGAATCATCAATCTAATATTACTCATCCCTTATTCCTAAGACCAATGCTCACAAAATTTTTGTTCCCAACCCTCCAATCCATCTACCTACCACCCACTTGTAGCCTTTACAACAGTCCTGATCTCAGTCCAACATTAGTACCAATTACGTGTGAGTAGGGTGGGGGTTTAGGCACAGACTTACTGGGTAGAGGGAATGAGAGATTTGGAAGGATTCACTAAAAAGATGCTTTCAATCCTCTAAAAGTAACTCTGTAGACAGTACAATTTTCTTGTCACCCAGTCATTTTGTATTTCTGTTGGAAGGGAGACAAAACATTTCATATTGCCCCTCTCATTGACTTGTGACTGCAGGTAATTACCATTAAAAATGTATCGGGTGATCGATGCCAGGGTGGAACGCACCATTAGTAACATCAGGTTTCTCCTTATAGGGTTTTCGTGAATCGCAGCCTGGCCTTGGAGAAAATCAAATGTTATGGCTTCGATATGGACTATACATTGGCAAGTGAGTTTATAAAAGCTAAGCCTGTCATTTATCACTACTATCAAAGCAACAATGTTTTGTCTCTTAACACCAAAGTCATGTACAAAATCATGTCCAGTCAATCGTTTTATTATATGTAATTGAACTCCTATTGCCATACCATCTTGTGCTATGCTGTAAATTTGATATTGCAGTGTGAGTGGCATCCAGTAAAAGAGGAAACCAATGGGTGCATGGCATGCTGTACAATTGTTTTATTAGGCTATTGGTCCGGCAAAACTCCAACAGAAAGTAAAAAAGGCTACAAGGCCTTATGGTTCAGCTTTAATAAATGCACATTGCATTTCTAATCCTCCACATTCCTCATTTTATAATGGGAGCGTTCTGTGCACGTGACCTACTGACGGCCAAACAGTTGGTTATGATCAGTGTTACACTGCGATGGCTTTTGGGCCCTACTCACCCAACCATTCGGCCATGGCTATTGTCTATTTTTGAGAACAGAGAGAAGAAATGAATGGAAGGATAGATGAGAGTGTATAAAAAGGGAAAAAAGGTGAGTAAAGAGAGTGTGGTTGACTTTGGTTGTCTGGAGGACTCCAAGCACCACTGCCCAACTGGTTATGCCATAAAAATTACTCTTGTTTGTTTTTGTCTGTCTGTCTCCCTCCAGCAACTGAAATATACAATTCTATTTCTCTTTACCTTGGTGTAATGTTCTCCTCATTTGCAGTGTATGCTTCCCCTGACCATGAAGAACTGGGGTTTGAGCTCTTGCTGGATCGACTCGTCTGCATTGGATATCCACATGAGATCCTGGAGTATAAATATGATCCCTCCTTCCCCACCAGGTAAGTGATCATATTGGGACAGGGGTTGTTGGGTCCTCCCTTTCTTGGACCTGAAAAGTGGACAATGAAGCCAATGCGCTAGGCCATTAGAACTAACATACAGGGCAGATGTCATTACATGAGCAAAGATTAAACTTGGAAAATGCATGAAAGTTATGATATATAACTTCAGAATGGAAATTTACTAAATTAATAATTAATTGTATAACAGAGGGAAACTCGTAGCAAAGTAATTGGCATTGTGTTGTTATGTCAGTGCAATTGTGCCTCACCCCCCTGGGAAAAGAGCTAGTAGGTAAAGTTGAAAAAAAGACCGTGAATTTAACCTTAAAAGGAAAATCGTTATACCAATCCAGAGGATAACTAATGAAAAATACCAATGAGGCATTAGCCAATGTATTATTCAGGTTGCAAAAGAAATCCAATCAGATTTATCTCTGCACATTCATACGGTATGTTTATAAATAGATCCCACCCCTCCAAACATTCTTTGTTATCTTGTAGAAGAAAACTGTACTGGCAAAATATCAATGTATAGTGTTCCATACAATGTGTGTTTTACAGTAAGTGAATTGTGCTTACAGTAAAACCTCAATTTTAAATACACTGATGTTGTGGTCCCACCAATTTATAATGCATGTCCCTGATTTTACATAATGTTTTCCCAGATTTTATGCCAAAATGCTGTATATACCCAAAAATAGCTGTTTGTCCTCCGTGAATGCTATTATTATTGAGAGGTTACTAAACAGATGGATATTCTGGCTGATTCTGTCTGTAAATAGTCAATTCCAATTGGTCTGTACCCTATACAGTCCTGCACCAATCACTTATTGCTTCAGGTTGTACAAGTGACTGTCAGAGATCCCTGACACATGACCTCCCCATAATATATTAAAGGCCCAGTGACACCAAAAAATCTAAATTTCTACAAGTAATTAACATTAACACTGTTGTCTTGTATTGGTAAAAGTTATGTGTTTGCTTTAGAAAGACTACTATAGTTTATATAAACAAGCCGTGGGGGCAGCTATTCAGTGGCGTAACTACCAGGGGTGCAGAGGGTGCAATTGGTTATGGTTATGGTTATGGCAGACGGTTATCTAGGGGGAAATTTTACAGCACACATGCTATCAACACTCCAGCATGTGATTTATAGAGGTAAGGGGCCGACAGGGGGGCCCTGGTGCCCATCCTGTACTGGGGTCCGCCAGGGAGTAGTTACACCACTGCAGCTATTCAACCTGTAAAAGGAGAAAAAGCACAGGATACACAGCAGATAACAAAGCAGCTCTGTAATAGAATACAGTAGTATACTACAGAGTGCATCTGTTATCTGCTATGTAACCTATGCTATGGGCCTCAAATGGCTACCTCCAGGGCTACACAGCAGCTTTTTTTATATAAACTATTGTAATTTTTCTAAAGCAAGCATGGAACTTTTACCAATGCAAGTCAACAGTATATTGTATTTTTTGTGTTACTGTTCCTTTAATGCTGCACTGCTTAACCCCTGTCATTAAAGGGATCCTGTCATGGGAATTTTTTTTTTTCAAAATGTATCAGTTAATAGTGCTGTTCCAGAAGAATTCTGCATTGAAATTCATTTGAAATCTGACATGGGGCTAGGCATTTTGTCAATTTCCCAGCTGCCCCAAGTAATGTGACTTGTGCTGATAAACTTCAATCACTCTTTACTGCTGTACTGCAAGTTGGAGTGATATCACCCTCTCCCCTTTCCCCCCCCCCCAGCAGCCTGTCAACAGAACAATGGGATAACAGCTCCATAACACAAGATAACAGCTCCCTGGTAGATCTAAGAACAGCACTCAATAGTAAAACCCATGTCCCACTGCGTACTATTTAGTTACATTGAGAAGAAAAAACAACAGCCTGCCAGAAAGCAGTTTCCTCCTAAAGTGCTGGCACAAGTCACATGACTGGGGCAGCTGGGAAATGGACAAAATGTCTAGCCCCATGTCAGATTTCAAAACTGAATATAAAAAAATCTGTTTGCTCTTTTGAGAAATGGATTTCAGTGCAGAAGTCTACTGGAGCAGCACTATTAACTGATGCATTTTCCCATGACAGTTTCCTTTAACACAGTAAACATTGTGTAAAACTGACCCTTGTGCTTATATCCTTTGAGAAGAAGTTCTTTTAACACATATCCTTGATTTGATGCTATTTCATTCTGTTCCCCTGAAAAACATAAAATGGGGGTTCCGCTGTATGTCCATATAATTTAGTATTGCTTTATCCTCCTGGTTATAGCTTATATGAAATATATTTTTAATTTATATACACTTTATAAATGTAAAATGGCTCTGCAAATACCCCCCCCCCAGGATATCATTTGACTTCAATATTAATTTCTATTTTATCTGTACTGTTTGCTTAGACTACCAGAGTCCACTGGGAGGCCTCAGGGCCAGTACACCCCCAGGGTCCCCTGTCCCAGCCATAAACCCTCACCGCTCCCCCATAAATACCTTATTCAGACCCATGTGAGATGGTTAGGGGGCAGCACACATGGTTTTCCGTCAAGGGAGCAGATTTGGGTCTGTCGGGCCCATTGGATTTTTCCCAGTTTTCCGCTGGCCCAGTCCAATCCTGTAGGGTACTATGTTAGTTGTTTTGTGTGGCTAGCACACATCACTGTATATTCTGTGAGCATAGGATATACTTTTCCTTTGTTTTGAGTACACAGGATACAGTGATAGTCTGATTTAAGTCCATAGGGTATATGTAGCACCCTACTTGCTGGGCTGTTGTTGACCCTAGATGTATATACTGTATGCTGCCCCTATAAGCTCAACAATGGAATTATTTTGCCTTCTTGTATCTTGTCTTGTATCTGTCTTTGCAGATGATATAGTGCTGTTTTGTACTGTGTCTCTGCCAGGGGTCTGGTGTTTGACAACTTATTTGGGAACCTGCTGAAAGTTGACTCTAATGGGAATATTCTGGTCTGCACTCATGGCTTTCACTTCTTAAAAGGGTAAGTGGCGTGGGGTTCATGTCTGATTGGCCAAATGACTGTTCTCTTTTGAATTCAACTTTAATGCTTAGCTAAATAACTATGGGGTGCTGTCATTATTTTAAAATCTACACTCTTTGCCCTCTCTGAGGGTTTGAAAATATCTATCTATAGAAATAAAACCATTGTCCAGTGGCCAGAATTCCTTCCAGTAAATTCTGTGCCGTCTCTGTTTTCCTTCCTCTGATGTCTGCTATGGTGTAAATAGCTTTCTCACTGACCATAATGTCTCATGTGTCTTTCCTAGGAAATTAACCCTGCTTTCAGAACAGTGCCGTTAGAATAACACCTAATCATAAGCCTTTAATTAAAGAAGCAATGTAATGCTTGCTAGCTCTAGCAGTGATCTCCGATATTAGATGTCAGTCTCCACTGGTGAGGTCAGGCATGCTATAATTATCTTTATAACAAAGACACACTCTTGCCATGTACACAGATATCAGTCTGATTATATTCTTGATCCCAAGTTCACCTAGAGATGGGGGCAAAGGAGAAACTATAGGGGAATATTATACCGGAACATTATTTACTTGCTTAGAATTTTATGATGAGTCTAGTCCTCTAGCCCAAGAACAAACCATATAACCAACCTGCCCTGACTGGGCTAACTCTGTTGACTTTATGGCTTGTTCTGGAAGTGATTTTAGAGCAGTAGTGCCCATACTAATGTCCCATTAGGATCTATATCCATAAAAGCATTATCCATGGAAAATATTACTTAAATATTATATTGATTTATGAGACAATGGTTATTGTTATATTCAACAAATAACTATTTCTTATGTAACCATAACATAATAAATACCTAATGAAAAGCATGAAACAGGAGGGTTATTTGTTGACAGTGTCTTGAAATCTACTGATCACCAGCTAAAGGTCTACTGGTAGATCTTGATCTTGATATACCTGTACATATAATCCATGTAAATTTGCTAGGATTTCCTGTGAATAGCTTTCGCAGCAGCTGCCTGACATTATGCACTATTGCTCGCTGTCTTACCTATGAATATACTTCGGACTGACTAACCTGTTGAGCAGTTCCAAATCTTCTTTCTTACCTGTCTTCTGGATTTTATTTCTCTCTAAGGCCAGAAATCTGGAAATATTATCCTAATAAAATTATCCAAAGGGATGACACTAGGAGATTCCATGTTCTCAACACACTCTTTAATCTTTCGGGTAAGTATTATCTGTTTACAACTTGGCATCTGATACCATGACCAGCTTTGTATTTTGAATCTAGACCTGATATCTTAAAAACTATAGGTCAGTGGAGAGGGGGGCCCCGGCGTAAACATCAGTTGCATTTATATTTGGAGTAAAGGCAATGGAATTAAATATTTATCACCTTGTTGATCTAAAATATTGGGGGCCTTGACTTAATGAAAGACCACAGAGGGGAAGGAACTAGAGCTGAAGACTAGACAATAAGAATTATACAAAACAAAAGAACCCCGTGGACTACCCTATCAGTATCACCTCACTCCACCATCCTTATGTTTCTGTATTATAAGGTGATAGAGCATAAACCACTTGAAATCTCATCTTATTAGATATTTTCATCTCAGAGCATTCTCAAAAACTATATATGGGTACTTCTTGAGGACTTTACTTCTACTAATGCTGCTATACTGCCTTCATTATGAATAGGAACATTTCCAATGTGTAATGAGTCAATTCCATCCGACTGGTCCTGTCTGGTACCCCACAATGCACACTTACCCCATAGAATGGCTACGTATGCCTAAAATACTTTGTAACCCCCCCACCACCACTCCTGTATAATAGTGTAAATAAAAAACAGTGCATCTAATTCACCACTGGAAGAATATGTATCTATATGTATGTATCTATCTATCACTATCCTGGGCCTGAGGCATATATAAGGTGTGCTAATAAGGGCAACTTCTCTGTGATCCACACTATGGAACAGCAGTTATAAGTATGAAGAATGTAGCATAGCAGACATAATACTCAAGATATTGACAGTTGTGTCACCACACTTGTTGTTGTGGTATAACCCTGAGGGCCATGGTGTTTTCTTTCTACAGAAACATATCTTTATGCCTGCCTAGTGGATTTTTTCACCAACTGCACACGATACATAAAGTAAGTGTATTCTGGAACAGAGGTAGGTCAGGAAATATTTATCCTTATAATAATTGAAGAATGGTATACAGTAAAAAAAAAGTGTATCAATGTGCTTTAAACAATGCTAAAAATAAATTTTAGGGTGATGGATAGTTTCACTGGAAAATTTGCCAAATTGCAAAAAAATTTGGGAAACAGAGAAAAATTAGCAAAACGCATCGAAGTCAATAGGCAACAAAATTTTCTTTACATGCTAAAATTTTCCTTGCTCCAAATGCAAAAAAGTTTTGCGAAAAAAATAACGGATGGTGAAATGCGGATTTTCGCCTGGAATCCATGGCTGGTGAAAAGATTTGCTCAATATGGAACATGGGGTACTACAAAATACTGGTGATTAAATTGCTGGGAATTACTGGGGTTATTTCCCATTGAAAAGTGTTGCAATCAGGTCTTGGTCTATAAGTGTTTTTCAAAGAAGTACCATGACAGAACCACAGCTAGCTGTTACTGGGAGCTAAGTGCTAGCAGCAGATACGTACTTATTCATATTAGGCATTAAAATATACTGTATATACAATGTACAGAGACAGTATATACAGGGTTCAGAGAGATGGGTTACACATGAATCTTACGCGGACCAATAAAATGAGTTATATGAACCAATGGTGGGGAAGAATACACACAGCAATAGGTAGAATACTAGAGAAGAGGTATATAGAGTAATAGGAGGATATATAGGGTGTGATTATATAGAGAAGCAGGGATAGTTGTAGGTTGGAGTTATGTAAAAATAAATGGGGGTTATACAGGGTGGATAGCACTAGCAGAGGTTATAATAGAGAACACTGTAAGCATAGTGACAGTTACATGGTTAGGGAAGATTATAAATAAGGAGATATAATTGGGGGGTTATATGGAGATATATCAGTATGGTTGGTTATATGGAAGTTTAAGATGGCCAACACATTCTGATTCACTTGTTTGGTGAGGGGATCTTTGCCCAGTTTGGCCACATATGTGCTGAGCCAAATTAAATCACTGCTGTATACGTTAAAGGGCAAGGGTGTAATTGGGTTATAGGGAGGTGTTAGAGAGGGGGTATATGGAACAGTAGGGGGTGGTTATTGAAAGATGAGATATGGATCAGTAGGGAGAGTTTATGGAGACAGAGTAAATGGAAGGAGCCAATAAGATATTACTTTATATAGAGCAAAAGAAGGAATTATACAGAGTGATTATCAACAGAATCCATAAAAGTATTGCAGCACAGCAATATGTAACAATAGCTCCACATTATCTATGCAACAAACCCAGTGCAATTTTGTTATTGTGGCAAAATGTATATTTATTTGGTTAAATTGTATATTTTCAGTTCAGTGATACCAACCCACTGTCTCCCTTTGCTCTGCAGCTGTGACACTGGCTACGGACATGGCAACTTATTTATGTCCTTTAAGAGTATTCACCAAGATGTGAGGGATGCAATGGACTACATGCACGACTCGGTAATGGCACAATGAGTGTGTGTGGGGGGGCCTCATATTATCTCACTGTCCTGTCTGCTAAAAATACGTCAGAAGAGCAGAATACGGAGCAGATAAGCTCATACACTTAAGAATTCAACACGGGAGATAAACAGGTTGTGAAGAGCCACATTCCTGCACAGGGATAGTATGACAGTGCATGTTGGGCTTAGAAGCTGCTGCATATGGAGTTGCACAGAGTCACTCAGTGTGGCAGGGCTGATAAGCTGCAATTGTTGCTCTCAAGCCCCTCTTTATCTGATGAAAGCACCAGTCCTAGCTTATTTCTGTTATTTGTTTCTTTATGGCAAAAACACTTATCTGTTTTGGAGTGGGAGAAGTGCAATGAAGTGTTTTTCACCTTCCCGCTGTGATTGAATTGTACAGTACTAATAACCTGATATCATGTGCCATCCATTTGTGGTTTTAGGGTAGTGACACACGGGCAGATTCGGGGAGATTTCGTTGCCTGGCGACTAATCGCCTGTTCTTCTGGGCGACAATCTCCCCGAACTGCCTTTGCATGTCTTCCCTTCCTGTATAATGCAGAGTCACCTGCGCCAAGCACACACGGCGCTTCGTTTTCCAAAGTTTCGGAAAACAAAGCGCTGCTCGTAAAGGAGAATTCAACCCTATAATAAAAAAACCCCGTACCTCCCCACCCCACGTAGACCCCCCTTCCTCCTCCCCCCAGCCTATCTCCTCCCTCCCAGGGAAATGCCCCATACTTTGTACTTATCCCTCGTTGCTGATTCAGGCAGCGGAGTTGCTGGCAGTCATCTTGCAGGTCTTTGGTAAGCTGACTGATACACCGGCAATTTTCATCCATTTTGGTGCATGCGCAGTTGTCTCAAACCTCCAAATTGCTCCAACTGCGCATGCGCAGGCATGCCGATCTCCCAGTCAGCTTATTGAAGACCTGCAAGATGGTAAGGAGTTTACGTATAGTGGGTTTTTTTTTTTATTACAGGGTTGAATCCTCCTTTTTTGAAGGAGAATTCACCCTTAAAGGAGTGGTTCACCATTACGTTAAATTTTAGTATGTTATTGAAGAAACTTTTCAATTGGTATTATTAGGAGTTTTTTGCTTTCTTTCTCTGACTCTTTTAAGCTTTCAAATGGGGGTCACTGACCCCATCTAAAAAACAAATGCTCTGTAAGGCTACAAATGTATTGTTATTGCTACTTTTTATTATTATTATTATTATTGTTTCTGTTCAGTCCTCTCGTATTTATATTCCAGTCTCTTATTCAAATCAATGCATGGGCTTGGATATTTTGGACCCTAGCAACCAGATAGCGCAAAATGCAAACTGGAGAGCTGCTGAATAAAAAGCTAAATAACTCAAAAACCACAAAGGAAAACCAATTGCAAATTGTCTCCTAATATCACTCTCTACATCATATTAAAGGGTAACTCAAAGGTGAACAATTCCTTTAACTTTTTTCCGCATATGTAATACAAGGCACTAATTTTGCCCAGTTGGTGCCCATGATTGGATCAGCCCGATATCTCCCACCTCAAGGTGGGCATATCGGGAAGAGATCTGCACATGCCCAAACGACCAGATCTCCCCATGTGTGGCCAGCTTTAGTGTCTTTTCTTACATAACCCCATTAGTGTGTTAAAGATAGATCAATTGTAAATCAGGTGCATTCAAAGTGCAGCCATTCTTTTAGCATTGACTTACACCCTCTGCACCACTACTGCATGCAGTAGTATAACTATGGTGGGGTCAGGGGGTGCAATTGCACACACTAACAACTCCCCCCCCCCCACATTGGGGCCAACAAGTGGATCTGAGTGCATTCTGTTGTGGGGTTGGGTGGGGCTATAGTTACACCTCTGCTCACCTGTTATAATATAATAATGCATTAGATAGGTGAGGCCTTGGTTGCTCCATCATGGCTGCGGGCCAGCCCCGGTTAACCTGGACCGGATTTATTTAAGTGGCGCCCCGAGGCCAGCGCCGGACACTCCTGTGACTGCATGGTTCTAGAGCTGGCCACATAGTTCTAGAGTGCCAGCTACATGGACCTAGCGCCGGCCCCTGTATGCGCGCAAATGCTTCTTAGGATGCGACAGGGCACCATGCTGCCCCTAAAACTTTGCCGACCTAGGCCCTCACCACAAATCAGGACCTGCTGATACCCATGGAACCTGTGGGTTAGTCAGGTTCGGGTCGACCTCGCACCCCCATTTGCGGGTGGCAGGGAGGTCCAGGGTTAAGCTCTTCTTCCTGTTCTCCCCACCCACCACCTTACACTACCAGCTTCCAACTTCAGGGTTCCAGTTTTATAGCTGCAAGCCATCCTGCCCCTATTGTGACATCATTGGGGGGTGGGTCTATAACAGGAACTGGAAGTCAGGCTCGGGAGGGCGGATATCAGGCGGGTGCTGGTCGGGAAAAACTAAACCTGCACGTAGCTGGCTACATAGCAGAAGTGTTTTTGAGAAAACACTCAAATGGAAAAAACTTGAATCAGTGAGTTGAGAGTTAGCATCTAATTTTTTAGGGAAAAAACTTGAACCTCTAGAAATGATCGAGTTTTCGGGCAAAACCCTCTGAAAGAAACTCATGATGAAGGCTATTAACATCTTAAAATGGTTCATGGGACCTCTGCCACTGACTTCTACATGACCTCGATGGGTTATATATGGTTTTTTTTTCGGATTCAAGCTATTTTCAGGGTCGGGGTACAATAAATCTCGAAGAATTTGACTTTTTTTAACCCGAAAAATAAAACTTTGACTCCAAAGTAACCACAAAAACTTTCATTTTTTCATGGAAAACAACTCAAACCTTAATAAATCTGCACCCAAGTCTGAGCTTCTAAAGGGACCTCACAACAGTGTTTATATATATAATTAATTGCTCCTGTAAATTAAATGTAATAATAGTTTTATTTCTGAATTCTCAGGGCTGCTTAAAGGAGAAAACCCTAAAAGATCTGAAGAAATATGTAATTAAAGATGTAAGTTCTTGCTCTATGTCAATCAGATTAACATTCCATTTACCTGTCTCTGGTTTGGGAAATGAAAATCTGCTTTTATTCTCACAATCCTCTTTGTTCTACAGCCACGCACCCCAATACTTCTGAGCCGAATGAGGGAAGCGGGAAAAGTCTTTCTGGCCACAAACAGTGATTACAACTACACAGATGTGAGTATATACTCACCCCCATTACCTACAAAATTCACTTGTTTCTCTGGCCAGTGTATGAGTAATTTTTTGGTCTCCTTCTGATAGGCTATTATGACTTACCTGTTTGATGATGGCCAGGATCCAGACAAGGTCAGTGAACAGCTATCTACCCATCTGTCTTAAGACTCTTTTTTTAAAAAAAATTGTACTGGTTGTAATGAAAAAAACTTATAAAGCAAACCAGGTATATGATTAAGAAAACAAAGTAACAGAGAGTAGTGAAAGGAATGGAAAAAGGGGTGCAGTGCAAATGCATAAACTTGAAAGGAACATTAACACCAAAACTGGAAAGTGGTTTATAGCAATTGAAATACAAGTTGCTCGATACTGGTTTAACTGGTGTGATGGCTTCAGAAACTCTTCTATAGTTAATATAAAAAAAGTTGCATATACAAACTGTTGTGTAGCCATGGGGGAAGCCATTCTAGTTGAAAATGGGGAAAAGGCACCGATTACACCGCGGATAACAGACTCTGAAAAATACAATGGAATCTTCAGAGCTTATATGTTATCTACTGTGTATCTTGAATGGCTAAACAGCAGCTTGTTTGTATAAACTATAGTAGTCTTTCTGAAAGCGAACACAGCGATTTTACCAGGGCAGGGAAACAGTACATTATATTTTAATTTCTTTCTAACGCTTTAATTTTTTGATATTACTGTTCCTTTAAAGTTGAGATGCCTGACAGCAATGTAGATGGTCTATGGACCTGTACTTTATCTAAAGTATTCACCAAAGCAGTGGAGACTCTATTAGTGTCACTGAATCTAGTGCAACCAGGATATGCCTTGAGGAAGCCTATTACAAGCTATTGACCATGTTTGCAGAAAAGCTCATAACTGTGGTTCATATCCTATATCAGTGATCCCCAACCAGTAGCTCCTGA
>CM044435.1:122810226-122823996 GCA_024363595.1 Xenopus borealis | reverse complement strand
ACAAGCCACATGACTTGGGGCAGCTTGGAAATTGACAATATGTCTAGCCACATGTCAGCTTTCAAATTGAAATATAAAAATATCTGTTTGCTCTCTTGAGAAATGGATTTCAGTGCAGAATTCTGATGGGGCAGCACTATTAACTGATGCATTTTGGGGGAAAAATTCCCATGACAGTATCCCTTTAAACATCTGTGGTATGATTTATAAGCTTATAATTATATATATGACCCTACGGGAGCAGGTCTTCTAATTATAATCATACTCCACCTTATAATCATGCTTCACCCCATATTTCTGCATAGACCAGTCCGGGCACTGCGGTTATGAAATCTGGGCTTTCCTAAAGAACTGGTTCTGCGCTGAAGACTAATCAGTTTCAGTAAATGCTGATCACAGTAAATGCTGATCACTTACCTGGCTATATGCAAAAGACTCACTAATAACTAGGGTGTTCCACGCAGTCCAAAAGCAGGAAATTTCATTCATTCTAATGCAATTATAGGCCAAGAAATGTGCATCCTGCTGGCAGCTATGAGCTCATTATCTCTCCCACGCCTGGTTATGCAAGAGTACATTATTAGACACAAAAAAACTATAAATACAAGGGAAGAAGCAGTGGCAGAAGGAAGGAGTTGTGGCTCTACACGTAAGTACATCATTCTCTTGGTGTTGCTTTCTAAGGAATAACCCAGTCCAAACCAGGGTTTGCTTCCCCTTTTATTGTCTTACTATATATCTGGGCAGCCCCCAAAGTATTCTTATTTATTCTAACTGGTGCCTCAGAAATCCATAGAGATCCTAAAAAAACAGCATTAGCCAAACATAGAAGCACCTTTTGCCGGATCACCGCAATATGGGGCATTTGTAGCAAAAACAACAGAGGAATATAATGAAGTGAATATTTATCTTTGGGATATATGGGACTGAGTACCATGTATATTGCGCATTACCCACCTGCTTACTTTGTTCAATTGACTGATATATATAATATAATTCTAGTGTAATAGTGGGCACAAGGGGGCGTTGCAGCTGGGGGTCATTGGATGCCATTATAACTAAAATGTTTATATCCTCATGAAGTTATTTGACATCTTTTGATTCTTTAAGCTCAATACTCAATTCCTGCAAGTTCTGATGCTGGCCACATTGGGAACCCTGGAGTTACCACCAGGCTACCCCTCCAACATATACATTAAAACATGTTCACCTTTAAATTAAGTTTTATTATGATGTAGAGAATGATTCTGAGACAATTTGCTATTGTTTTTATTTATTTTTTTATGTGTGGTTTTTGAGCTTTTTTTCAGAGGCTCTCCAGTTTGCAATTTCAGCAATGTGGGCACTACTGTCCAAATTACCCTAGTAACCATGCACTGATTTGAATAATAAAACGGAATATGAATAGGAGAGGGAAAGTAGCAATAACAATACATTTGTAGCCTTACAGAGCATTTGTTTTTTATATGGGGTCAGTGACCCCTATTAAAATCTGGAAAGAGTCAGAAAAAAAAAATGAAGGGCAAATGAAAAGTTGCTTAGAATTAGCAATTCTATAAAATAGTAAAAGTTAACTTCAAGTCGAACCACTCTTTAATTAATCTCAGCAGACTTGAACGTAAATGGCCCCTTTAGGGAATAATGCGCCATCTTATTGTAAAATATAAGGAAATTAGGGGTCACTGAGGAGTTCCCTGACCATATGAAAGAATGGGGTTTAAAGCCAGATGTTTTACAATAAGTCTTAAAGGGGGCTGAAAAGGGTGGTTCACCTTTAAGTTAACGTTTTGTTTGATATAGAATGTTCAATCCTAAGTAACTTTTCAATTGGTATTCATTATTTATTTTCTATAGTTTCTGAATTATTTGCCTTCTTCTTCTGTCTCTTTCCAGCTTTCAACTGGGGTGGGGGTGGGTCACTGACCCCATCTAAAAACAAATGCTCTGTAAGGCTACACATTTATTGTTATTGCTACTTTTTATTACTCATATTCCTATTCAGGCCTTTCCTATTCATATTCCAGTCTCTTATTCAAATCAGTTCATGGTTGCTAGGGTATTTTGGAACCTAACAACCAGACTGCTGAAATTGCAAACTGGAGAGCTGCTGAATAAAAAGCTCAATAACCAGTTGCAGATTGTCTGAGAATATCATTATATACATGATACTAAAAGTTTATTTAAATGAGAACAACCCTTTTAATAGGTAGCACTCCAGCTTTGCAGAACTGGTGAGTCTGAGTTGAAGTCCTGATTTTGATTCCAGCATGAGTCCTATCTACCATTAGTTTGTATGTTCTCCTCATACTCGTGTGGGTATCTTACAGTTTCTTTCAAATACATACGGGCAGGTATTTGACTCATGATAAAATTTACCCTACTGTGTGTGAATGTAACAGAGACCTTACACTGTAAGCTCCACTGGGATAGGGACTAATGTGAATGGTGTATACTAGTGATGGGCGAATCTGGGGCGTTTCGCCTCATTTTGGACGGCGTCTGATTTTTCAGTGCTTAAAATGGGCTCTGGCGTCCAAAATGAGATGAGAAATTTTCGCCAGGTGAATTTTTGCTGGTGTTTCACGAATTTATTGGCCGGCGGTGAATTGTGCCAATTCCCCGTGAATTCCCCAGCAACCTGCCCCCCCCCCCCTTTGACTCACTGCACACACTGTTTGGTCTCGACAAAAAGCTGTGTGCACTGACATGCATGCGCGAGTGAGTACACATGCGGCTGCTCAGTTGCTGGATGGGAAGCCCTGAGGCAGTAGCCCTCAGGGTCCAGAGGGGGGCCCTGATGTAGAAGCCCTCAGAGTCCAGAGGGGGGCCCTGATGTAGAAGCCCTCAGAGTGCAGAGGTTGGCCCTGATGTAGAAGCCCTCAGAGTGCAGAGGGGGGCCCTGATGTAGAAGCCCTCAGAGTGCAGAGGGGAGCCCTGATGTAGAAGCCCTCAGGGTCCAGAGGGGGCCCTGATGTAGAAGCCCTCAGAGTGCAGAGGGGGGCCCTGATGTAGAAGCCCTCAGGGTCCAGAGGGGGGCCCTGATGTAGAAGCCTTCAGAGTGCAGAGGGGGGACCTGATGTAGAAGCCCTCAGGGTCCAGAGGGGGGCCCTGAGGCAATCCAGGTTCTGGATCTGGGCCGGTGGGCCCCACTAGATCATGGGGCAGTGTCCCGCCGGCCTAGTCCGACCCTGATACTCTCTGTAAAGCTCTGCTGAAATCTTTTGGTGCTAATCATCATTAGGTTAGTGCTACCCTTAATGTGATCCTCTACATTGAACACTGCAGGCGAATTGTAGAAGTCTTGAGAAGGAAAGGTTAAAACAGAAGCTTTATCAGAAGTATACAAAAATACATAGTAAACCCTCAAAGTAATGCTGCTCTGAGTCCTCTGTCAAAAGAAACACAGCATTTCTTTCCTTCTATTGTGTACACATGGGCTTCTGTATCAGACTTCCTGTGAGGGAGAAACTCATGCAGGAAATTATGCCACAGTAACCTAATATGGCAGCTGCTATCTTAAACAAACAGCGACAGTGTCTAGAGCTGTTTGCTCAGGTATGGCAAAGCATACTAAACAATAAAAATTGGGTTCTAACTTGGACTGTTGTAGCTAATCTATTTGCAATAAACTGCCTTGGTAACTTTCTTTACCTCTAAGGGCTCATCCAGACGCGAAAATTTGGGGCGATTTGTCGCCTAGCGCCTAAGCGCCTCTTCTTTGGGGTGGCTTCCTGGCATCTCACACCCGCTAGCGCTAAAGTCGCCTGCGCCTATTCACACGCGGCAATGTGTTTTTCAAGGTCGCTCGAAATTGCTGGATATATATTATGGCTACGCTGCTGTTTTGCAATATATTGATTTACTGTAGGTGCCAGTAGGACACTTTCATCACACAAAATCACAGTCAGAACATGTTGCTATTTCTATTACTTAATTATATTACTAGATAGATTCTGGAAAGAAAGTGTTATGGTATTAGACATCTTGCTGCAGTGCAGTTACAAGAATAGCTAGGGCAGAAAAGGTGTTCTTGAATCTCACGTTAGGCTTTTTCTTACTCACAAAGTGATTGCTCGGCACCTGAAGATTATTCCAGTCCTGAAGACCTCATGAATCCCACAATGGCATGTAACTGGTAAGTAGAATAAGTATGTGCCACAATATTTATATAAGGGGTTGTTATTCACGTAAATGGGAGACATGGGAAGCAATCATGGAAAAAAAATTGTGCCTATTTAGACAATAAAACCTGGGGTCTAAGTGGGCTGGCGGGTACACCAGGAAAAATCCCAATGGGCCCTGGTCCTCGTGGGGCCCCGCAGACCCAGACCCAATTTCAAAGGTGTTTTGATATCATATTAACAATTTTTTGACTTCCGCATAGACAATAAAATAGATAAATAAAAAAATATAAACAGCACTGGATCAATAAGATGTGAGGCCCTTAGCTCTATCCACAGGCCTGTAGGCTACTGCTTGGTCTGGATGTGTGCACCCTATATTTCTACTCCAGGTCAGGTCTTGTGCATGCCAGTGACATCACTAGATCCAAACACATCCAGGCACAAACTTGCCTGCCTTCTTCTCCCAGCAGGTGTGCCTAACCTGACCCAGCAGCACAAATAAAGATAAATATTAAAACAAAATAATAATTGAAACAAAGCTAGATGGGCCTTTTATAACACGGGGGCCCTAGGCTAAAGCCTGTGGTAGCCTCTGCATTAATCCACCCAGGAAGATTATCATCTAATCCAACTGTAACATTTAGGGCTAGGGCAGACGCGGAGATTCGGGGGCATTTTGTCGCCTGGCGACTTATCGCTGCAACTTGTAGCCCCCGAACCTCCCCGAATAGCCATGTCCTGAGGCGCACCGGCGTTACTTGAAAACGCCGGCGCCTATTCACACGCAGCGGCGCGATTTTTGAAATCGCTCCAAATTGCCTCGCGAGTCAATTTAGAGCGATTTCAAAAATCGCGCCCCTGCGTGTGAATAGGCGCCGGCGTTTTCAAGTAACGCCGGTGCGCCTCAGGACTTGGCTATTCGGGGAGGTTCGGGGGCTACAAGTCGCAGCGATAAGTCGCCAGGCGACAAAATGCCCCCGAATCTCCCCGTCTGCCCTAGCCCTTAGGACGGCATACAACCCCTTTGTGTAAGATATGGGGTCTAAAACAGGGTATTGCACTTTGGTAAAAGAATGTTCACTTCAAACTTCCCTTATACATAAGTGATCAAGGTGAGTTCTTTGCCAAAATTCAGAATATGAACATCGATTCTCTTGACGTGAAGTCTCTTTATTCCTCAATAACACATAGGGGCAGATTTACAAAATGTGTGCGAAGAATTGGAAGTTTGATCGAATTTTAAAAAAATTTGAATCTTCGAATAAGCAAATTAGGCAAATTCGACCATCAAATATTCAAATAATCGAATATAATTTCATTCGAATATTCGACTATTCGATGGTCAAAGTACTTCCCCTTTAAAATTTTATTCGACCACCTAGTTCGCCAGATCCAAGCTGCCGAATTGGGGATCATTATTTTCGATCGAATAAAAAAAATTCGATTGATTCGAACTATTAATTATTATTTCTATTCGATCGGTCGATCCATCGAATTTCGGTAAAATCCTTTGAATTCGATATTCGAAGGATTTTACTTCACATGGTCGAATTTCGAATTTTTTTTAATAAGAAATTCGACCAATAGTAAATCTGCCCCAAACATTTGGTTTATAGGCAGCAAAATGCTTTATCGAGACCGAAAGCCGATGGAAGATACTGTCTGCCTCATCATTTTTTCTTATTTAACTATAAATTCTACCTAAAAAGAAGGGGTGTAGCAATGGGGTAGTGTTCTCTCCTATGTATGCTACTCTGCTACTCTGTTTCTGGGATGATGGGAAGGCCAATTCAGAAGGGAATTCCAGTTGGGGAATTTATTAAGATTAAGGCAAAATTTTACAGAAGTGAATGTGTTTAAGAAAAGGGCAACAAATAAAATTCCAAAAAAGCTTCATTTTGTTCATTGGAGAATCATGTGTTATTCTGTGCTCACTACAAATTTTTTAAAAGAAATGCTTCACATTTCTTTTTAAAGGGATACTGTCATAGGAAAACATGTTTTTTTTTAACTGTATCAGTTAATAGTGCTATTCCAGCAGACTTCTGCAAGGAAATCCATTTCCCAAAATAGCAAACAGATTTTTTTTACATTCAATTTTGAAATCTGACATGGGGATAGACATTTTGTCAATTTCCCAGCTGCCCCTGGTCATGTGACTTTACTTTAAGAGGTAACTGCTTTCTGGCAGGCTGTTGTTATTCCTTCTCAATGTAACTGAAGGTTTTTACCGTTCTTCTTCTGCTGTTCTTAGATCTACGAGGCATCTGTTATCTTGTGTAAGGGAGCTGTTATCTGGTTACTTTCCCATTGTTCTGTTGTTAGGCTGCTGGGGGGGGGGATGATCTCACTCCAACTTGCAGTACAGCAGTAAGGAGTGATTGAAGTTTATCAGAGCACACAAGTCACATGAATTAGGGCAGTTGGGAAATTGACAAAAAGTCTAGCCCCATGTCAGATTTAAAAATTGAATAGTAAAATAATTGGTTTGCTCTTTTGAGAAATGGATTTCAGTGCAGAATTCTGCTGGAGCAGCACTATTAAAAAAATTCCCATGACAGTATCCCTTTAACAATTTTTACAAAGAACTAGATATACCTTGACCCCCAGCTGCGGCTCCTATCATAAAAAACATGTGGGAATGCTGCCCATACCGTAACAAAATTTTATGGAGCAGGGATCATGTGGCAGAGGGGGACCTCTGTGACCGACCTGTAGCCCATCCTCCTGCACCCCCCCCACCCATGTGCATTAATGTCACTAACCCAGCCTCTGCATGACTCAGACAATCAAAGTCTGGTACACACTAGTGACTTCACAAGGGTAGGCCTGCACTTTTCATGGAGCTGCACTGACACCATGTTAACTAATGACTCAGAGCTGCAGCTGTGTCATAGGAGTACTACCGAACAACACATTTAATGGTACTTCAGAAGAAGGCAAAAATTAGCAGCCTGATGAAAAATTCCTTCCGGACCCCTTCAAGGCTATCAGTTGTGGGAACCTTGGAGCACCATCGTTTGCATCCTTCTTCCCCTAGGGGAGACAAAAAACAAAAGTTAGTCTGCCTGCCCTCAACTTTCCTCTCCTTAAGAAACCACTACTGTAACAAACCTTCCCCCTGGTTCCACCCCTCTTCTTTCTGCCGAAAGGTACCTAACCATTGTTCCTGCTACTGACTGGGGGGTAGGTTTGCCACCCGGCCGGTATTTTACCGGCCTAGCCGGTAAAAAACCCGCCAAGGCCGGGGCCGGTATTACAAATTTACCAGCAATGTAGCTGCCAGTAAATTTGTAATAACTTTAAAAAGACCCATCGGCCAGCCCCCAATGCCCTGTAATACTCACAGTTCGTCACTTCTTGAGCACGCTGAGTCTTGGCCACGCCCCCAAAATGTCATAACCCCGCCCACTTGATGTCACATACCGCCTCCTTTTTGCCCCCCCCCACCAGCCGGTAAATTTTTTTAAAAAAGGTGGCAACCCTACTGGGGGGGGGAAGGTTGGGGGTAGGGTCCCCTGCCTATACCCATCTCTGCCTTATCTGGACCTTATTCCTCTTTCTGCTTGGGGTTTGCCTGCACCTCATGCCATATAACAAATCGAGTACGAGCAACGTAAAGAATTGGTGGGCACAAGACAGCCCTGTCCTGTCCAAATCCTGAGCTATGGCTAGCAGTAAGTACATGGCACCAATGTGGGCATGCACTGAATATGAATGAATAGAGAACTTTCAGATGCACCCAACGCTGTATGCATGGGGAGGGTGTAGATCCCTGCAACCCAAAATGGAAATGTCCCCAGTAATATGAGGCTTTCTGGGCAGCCCTTTGCAGGGGATTCCTGATAATTCTTTCTGTGGCAGTGCCTATTTGTGCCCCTGAGAGCAAGAGCATTATCTTGCCAAGGTGCTGGAAGGAGACCACTTTACCATAACTGCCTTGGGACATTTCCAGATGAGGTGAAGCGTTTTACTGATGAGTGGGTAAGCCTGAAAATGCTCTTCTTACTACCAGCCCATGGCAACAGTCCTATGTCATTTTTACTTTACTCCACTTGACTACAGCTACTCCTCTGATGGCCTGGGCCTCATGCAGAATGTCATGCTATGTGTAAATAAGTTACCTAACAAACTTTATTTTATTCAACATCTTGTTTTCTCATTTCAGGGTTAATATGGAGTCTCTCTTTTCTCCATGGAAGGTAAGATATTCTATATACCTTGGACTGTCCAGCTGGATCACCATCCCACAGACGTTTCAGCCTTGCCAATGGCCCCAGAGAAGTCTTTGTATGGCAATATGGGCCTCATTTTGTAACAGTAGGCAAAGTGCAAAAATCACAATATTCTTATTTATGCCACAATTTTTGCCTGCTGCTAAGCACAATTGGGGTTCATATAGGTCCATTTATGTAAAGGAGCAGAGTAAAGAAAGGGCCCCCTGAAATGAATCCAAGGTCACAGATAGGTATTGAATAGAGGCTTCCTTTGCCAAACTTGCAGAATAATGTGTGCCCAAATATCAGTATGAACTAGTTATAATCTTTTTGGCCATGCACTACTCTGCACAATGAGGCAGTTTGGTAAATCAGGCTATTCCTTTATTAAAGGGGACATTTAAATAAAAATTAAAAGAGTTTTGTGATCTTTCTGAAAGGTGAAATTAGTGAGCACAGGAAAGTCAGCTGACATTTCTGTCAGCTCCAAGGTTTGCTCCAAGAACTTCCTTGTACCTTTGCATGAAATGACTGAGACAGACTTGTTGATTGCTCTTTTAAAATGATGTTAATGTCCATGATATCACTGGTAGTGGATTTATGACTGAGCAATAGAAGTGTGCGTTGATCAGCTAAGTGCTGGAACAGGAAAGAAATAAATTGGGGTTTGGGCATTGTGGAGGTTTGTGTGTCTGTCTGTAACCCTCTGTGTTTGGTTTCCACCTGGCAGGCTCCTGTACAATAAAGCCATTATTTAAAGGGCATGTAAAGGCAAAAAAATAAAATCCAATTTTTACTTTCTTTAATGAAAAATAAATCTATCTCCAATATACTTTAGTTTAAAAATGTCTACCGTTTTTATAAGAAACCTGACTGTATGCATTGAAATTCTCCCTTCATTTACTGCTGTTTATAAGAATTTTCAGACGGTCCCTAACTGCTGTGCAGGGAAACAATCATACTTATGAAAAGCAGGGGGAGCCCCCACCTTACTTCCCAGCCATGTAGAACTCAAACAGCTTTGTTTCCATGTAGATCCCTGAGCAGCCCAGGCCACACTGAGCATGTGCACAGTCTTAGTCTTGCAAAGATGTATAACAAAGTTACAAGATGACAGCCCCCTGTGGCTAACTTTGAAAGCATAAATCATTTGTTTGATTAGGCTTGTGGTGCAGTAAGTTCATGTTTATGTTTAGTATACAAAATACAGCATTTTTAGCCTTATTCTGTTTTAGGCTTTCCTTGTCCTTTAATTTTACAATGAGGTTGGTACGTATTTATTTGCTATTTCATAATATCTGCATTGCATTACTTTGCCAATTAGGGAAAATAATATATCTCCTTCACTTGCATTGCTGGATCAAGACTATAGCTGGTCCCAGTGCCACAATGCTTTTGGGCCATCCAAAATAACTGGAAAGTCAATGAATATTTCCATGTCCTACATAGCAGCTAACCAGTGCACTGGCTGTAGCAATGGTGGTGTTATCTCTGCTCTGCTAACCTGTAAAACAAGCAAAATACTAAAACTCCATATATTTTTCTCTTATGTCTTGACCAGAATTCCAGAGACACGGTCTGTCCGGAGGAACTTGGGCCTCCTACATTTATCTCCTATCCTACACCTCCCTATGCCACACTACATCAGCATGGAAGGAAAGTTTTTTTTCCAATTATGAACCGGCGTAAAATTATTGATATGACAAAAAAGTTTGACCTAAATGGTAAGTTTAGTACTGCTTTGATATACTCATTTACATATATATTGCATTTGTTAACCTGGGGACCCTTGGGCCTACCAAGAGACCAGCTCAAAGACAACCAACAACAACCAGCTCAAAGAAGCACCCTGAGTAAGTAAATTGTTGCAGTGAGTGGCCCTTGAGAGACAACTAGCATACAACCCATAGTTCTAGTAGTATGTTCTCCTTTCAGTCCACACTATCAGACTGATAATTAAAGGGACAATGAATATCTTATTTTAACTGGGGCTTGCACTGCCAATTTTTACAGCCTAGTTTTTTAAATTGATTGTTTGTTGAAAGGAGTTGTTCACCATTAAATTTATTTTTAGTATGTATGTATTCTGCAACATTTTGCTATTTAGCTTTTTATTCAGTGGCTCTCTGGTTTGCAGCCATGCTTTGATTTGAAAAAGAGACTGGAATTAGAATAGGAAATGGCCTGAATAAAGAGATGAGAAATAAAAAGCATCAATAACATTAAATGTGTAGCCTGATAGAGCGTTTGTTTTTGGATGGGGTCAGTGACCCCCATTTGAAAGCTGGGAAGACAATTCTAAAACTAAAAAAAAAAAGTTAAGGCCAATGGAAAAGTTGCTCAGAATGAACAATTCTATAACATTCTAAAAGTTAACTTAAAGTTGAACTACCCTTTTCATTTTGTTGTAAATGGATCTTGGTTTTCTTTTGAACCTTCCCCCCAAAGACAAAGAAGATGTGGCAATCTCTGTATAATGAGCCCCTACTTGTTTTACCAATTTTACCCAAATCTCAAGTATATAGAGAGGAATTAATTGTCAGTTGCAACCAGTCAGTTATTTGCATTTATTTCCTAGCTTATAAAAGACTGAGTAAAACTAACAGCTGATTGGTTGATATTAACTAAATATCTCCTTATACTACACCCAATGCAATCATTTATTTAAAGGGAAACTGTCATGGGAAAACATGCTTTTTTTTTAAATGCATCAGTTAATAGTACTACTCCAGTAGACTTCTGCATTGAAATCCATTTCTCAAAAGAGCAAACAGATTTTTTTATATTCAGTTTTTAAATCTGACATGGGGCTAGACATTTTGTCAATTTCCCAGCTGCCCCTGGTCATATGACTTGTGCCAGCACTTCAGGAGGGAACTGCTTTCTGGCAGGCTATTGTTTTTCCTTCTCAATGTAACTGAATAGTACGCAGTGGGACATGGGTTTTACTATTGAGTGCTGTTCTTAGATCTATCAGACAGCTGTTATCTTGTGGTAGGGAGCTGTTATCTGGTTACCTTCTCAATGTTCTTTTGTTAGGCTGCTGGGTGGGGGAAAGGGAGGGGGTAATATCACTCTAACTTGCTGTACAGCAGAGTGATTGAAGTTTTCTCAGAGCACAAGTTACATCACTTCGGGCAGCTGGGAAATTGGCAAAATGTCTAGCCCCATGTCAGAATTAAAAATTAAATATAAAAAAATCTGTTTGCTCTTTTGAGAAATGGATTTCAGTGCAGAATTCTTCTGGAACAGCACTATTAACTGATGCATTTTGAAAAAAAAAAAATTTTTCCCACGACAGGATCCCTTTAAAGTCCCTTGTTTCTGTTCCTTTCAGATATTTCCTACATCTACTTGGATTCTTTTGCGTTGAACAAGTTCGACTCAGCTTTGATACCAGCTGAAATTTCCTACACGAGAATGTCCAGCACAACATGTAACATTCAGGACAGTGAAAATAAATGGTTTGTGTTTGAGAATCCCCTTCTTAAAGCAAAACATCTGCAAGGTGAAAACACTAAAAACAAAGGTAAGAGTCAGTTTCTACTGTACTATCTATCTATCATTTATCTCTCTATCTATCATCTATCTATCGTGGCACAGTGGCTGAGAAAACATTAGAGCGGAACAGGCTGTTGTGGTTAATGAACAAACTCTGTGCTTTTGTTACACATTGTTAGAAGTTACTTTTGTCTTGGAAATTCCATTGTAAATAAAACAGACTTATTTCTGTTTAACAATACCTGAATGATGCTGCATTTCTATGTTAAGAAGTTTTTGCTAAGGCTAATATTTGAGTGAATTCCCACTATATATATATATATATATATATATATATATATACAGGTCCAGAGGAAGCACTCACGGCAAGTCCATAAATTGTGTAGCAAAATGAATTTATTCACACATGGTGTATCAACGCGTTTCGGCCCACATGGGGCCGTCGTCAGGATAAACACAGGCAGTGAGATCCAACATTAAATAGCAGTTGTGTCCAATCAAATGTGTATAACAATCAATAAAATGCAAAACACCTGAAAACATTAAGGGGAGGCACTAAATTATTTTGAAAAAAGTAACCCCTAGTACCAAGTGGGAAACCATTCCCAAATAGAGGGAATAAAGACTAATGTACTGTAAAAGTGATGTGGGCCTCCCAGACGTAAACACATCTAACAAAGTGTCAAAAATACATGTATAAAAGTGTTAACGGTGTTAAAAGTATAGCCAGGAAAATTCTGTCCGGGCTGGACAGGGAGTTGGCACCACACTTTACCGCAAGAGTACTGACCGCAATACAACCCTGCATGCACATAGTCACCGTCCACCTTCTATTCTGAAAGCGTTGCTGTATACACAATTCTTGCGAGTGTTCAGGATTAATTCTAATCCGGCCATAGCAACACAGCAAGCATATGAGATGCGAGATAGTTTCTTGGAGAGGGGCTATAAAATGGCTTTTCTCAATACTGAGCTTACTCGGGCACAGAAGGTGGCAGGTGATAGTGAACAAGTTGGCAGCAGTAAATCTTTGGATAAGGAGAAAATGGTGTTTGTCTCTAACTATACATCAGCAAGTGATCGGATTAATTTAGCGGTCAAGAAACATTGGCCTATACTTCAGATGGACACCAATCTGCCTTTCTCTGATATGGAACCTCCAGTGTGTGCATATCGCAGAGGTCGGTCACTTAGGGACCTTCTAGTGAAAACTGATGTTAAGGAGGCCAATACGGGTACATGGTTAAGGACCGATAAAAATGGCTGTTATCGTTGCACAGGATGTAAAACCTGTGGTTGTCTGCTGACGGGCAAAACTTTCTCCCATCCACATAGTGGTAAACGCTATTTTATTCGCCACAGACTAACTTGTACCTCAGAATTCGTTGTATACTTTATAGTTTGCCCCTGTGGTTTGTACTATATTGGAAAATGTGTCACATCATTCCGAATGCGAATGAATAATCACCGCTCTGTGATACGAGCTGCTCTTGCCATGGGGAAAGCGGACACCCCTTTAGCGGGCTATGCTTATTGACCATGTCCCTCCCCTCAAACGGGGTGGTGATAGATCTAAACTTCTACTGCAATGTGAAGCAAGGTGGATGCAGATTTTGAATACAGTAGCACCTAGAGGGCTTAATGAAATGTATTCTTTAGCTAGTTTCTTATAATTTGTGATATGTTTATTAACTGTTTTCTCCATTCCCATGGGATTATGTAAGATAAATTTACTCAAGTCCTCTTCCACTGTCTAGTGAGTTACCCTAATGGGTTACAAACTGGCTGGGCTATCAATGTAACTATGTTGCCACATAGTCTCTGTAACAATGTTTTTAATGTTTTAAAATTTTCTCTATATGATACAATTTCCTGGCTATACTTTTAACACCGTTAACACTTTTATACATGTATTTTTGACACTTTGT
>CM044435.1:122734410-122769129 GCA_024363595.1 Xenopus borealis | reverse complement strand
CCCCCCCCCCCCTTAATAACCCAGGTGTACCAGAAGCCTAAAACTGTTATCTGGATATTAATTATGCTTATTTTTCATTGCTAGGGTTACACATGCTTCCAGCCACTAACCAATGCCAACAAGATTTCTGTTAACACAAGGGCAATACAGCATGGTCTTCAGTATTGTATTAGATTTGTTGGGAGGCCTAGGGCTGGCTGCATTAAGGTGGAGAAAGGCAAACATAGAATGTATACTAAATATTTAGGAAGGCTTAGATGCAAACTTCAGTACTTTTATATACAGGTATGGGATCCCTTATCTGGAAACCCATTATCCAGAAAGCTCTGAATTACGGAATGGCCATCTCACATAGACTCCATTATAATGAAATAATCCAAATTTTTTTAAATTATTTTCTTTTTCTCTATAATAATAAAACAGTAGCTTGTACTTGATCCCAACTAAGATATAATTAATCCTTATTGTAAGCAAAGCCAGCCTATCGAGTTTATTTATTTTTTACATACATTTTCTAGTAGATTTACGGTATGAAGATCCAAATTACGGAAAGATCCGTTATCCGGAAAACGGCAGGTCCCGAGCATTCTGGATAATAGGTCCCATACCTGTACTGTATAAGTATGGTTCTCCACTGTAATGCCTTCTATTTGTAGTCTTCCCAAATAAAAATGTGATCTTTCTCTAGCATATACAGATATAAAAATACCTTTAACAGTGTAAAAGGGCATGTTTTAAGGTAGGGCAGGGTACAGAAAAAAAAGAATGAAATCTGTGAGCATGCAAGGGATAATTCACATTTAAGTTAACTTCTAGTATAATGTAGACATTGATATGACACAATTTGCAATTGATCTTCATATTTTTATTTTGTATGGTTTTTCAATTATTAAGCTTTCTGTTCAGAAGCTACCTGGTTGCTAGGGTCTTATTTACCCCAGCAATCATGCTGTAATTAGACTGTGAGAGTCTGGGATATGAATTCGGAGAGGGACGTAAGAGAAAGAAAAAAAAAACTATAAAATTGTAACTTCACAGAAAGGCAAATATAAAAAATAAAAACAATTGCGAAGTTTCTAGAAATAGAAATCCCCCCTGTAAAATGACATACAAGGAAATGCTTCTGTTGCATTTGTATTGCTTTAATGCTCAAGGGAACCCTGTACTTAAAGGGATTGTATCATGATTTTTTATGATGTAGTTTTCATTTATAAATTGCACTGTTTATAAATAATTCACTCTGCAATATTTTTTTAGTTGTAATATTGGTGTGTAGGCAGCAATCTCTGCTCATTATGCCAGGTCATGTGCTTTTAGAAAGAGCCAGCTGTTGTTTCCCCAACTCGATGTAACTGAGTGGGACCTGGATTTTACTATTGAGTGCTGTTCTTATATCTACCAGGCAGCTGTTATCTTGTGTTAGGGAGCTGTTATCGGTTACCTTCCCATTGTTCTGTTGTTAGGCTGCTGGAGCACAAAGGGAGGTGATATCACTCCAACTTGCAGCACAGCAGTAAAGAGTGATTGAAGTTTATCAGTCAAAATGACTGGGGGCAGCTGGGAAATTGACAACATGTATAGTCCCATGTCAGATTTCAAAATTAAATATTAAAAAAATGTCTTTGCTCTTTTGAAAAAGTGATTTCAGTGCAGAATTCTGCTGGAGCAGCACTATTAACTGATGCATTTTGAATTTAACTCCTGATACTGACCAATAAGTCCAGGATTTCTTTAGTGGACACCTGTGTTATTTCACACTGGAATTTTGGGAATACATGCTGCAACATGATAGATTGTGACAATTTTTGCACATACCCCTGTTAGTAAATACAAGGTCCATTAGCACATCTTCCTTTCTGTGTGTTCTCAATATGTATGTCTGTGTGTGAGTGGAGTTGAGGGGGGTCACAAAATAAGTAGCATACCTCCCAACTGTCCCTTTTTCAGATGGACAGCCCTCTTTTGACAGCTCAACCTGCAGTCCCTCATTTGTACTGGAAATTCCCTATTTTCTTTGCACTGAACAGTCAAATTATTGGCAGGTATGAAACAGATAAATAACCCAAACAAACACAGACATTTGTGAATTGTTCACAATATATCCTGTAACTAAAAATGAGTACACTTGTGATTGTGGTAGTAGCGCCTGTTGGTGGTGGGCGACATTAGAGCAGAATATTCAAAGGAAAGTCATAGCACTTCACCACTTAATGAACCTGACGAAGGGAGGTGTAGACCCCCCAAAATGTTATTTTGTACTTTGAGTAATAAACCTGGCTTAAATAAAG
Organism: Xenopus borealis; assembly: GCA_024363595.1. Lineage (NCBI taxonomy): Eukaryota > Metazoa > Chordata > Amphibia > Anura > Pipidae > Xenopus > Xenopus borealis. Next base: position 122,766,841 of record CM044435.1, on the reverse strand, counting down.
GAATAATTGCACAGCAAGAAGTGATGAAGTGCTATGACTTTGCTTTGAATATTTTGTTATGTGATATAGTGGCCGTATGTCTAGGAACAGCACCACCGCGTATATCTACACCAAAGGAACATAACTAGTTCTCCCCATATTTCTGTTTGTGTACATCAGAGCAGACCATGTGTGGTACACCAGACAGTAGTTAGAGGACTCCCCCAGCAAAACAATTCTTCTGGGCCTCCATTACACAGTGACCCTCATCATTGGTCAGAGCAGAACATGTGACAGGAAGTTTTGTGGATAATATAGTCAACTTTAGTCACAAGCAACAGGCGTTAACCAATTAATATTCAGGCCTAAAGTCACAGGGACTTCTTCCCCTGTTGTTATGACCTGGCAGCAGCATGTACTGGAAACTGTTATTTACATTTCTGGATTTCCATCTGAGTTGCCCCTTTCCCCTCTCTTTTCCAGAACCAATCCACACATGTCCTTTTAACATTACATAGTTTTTCTGCTTTAATGAAATAATAAAATAAAACACTTGAGTGTGAGAGAACTTCGCTGGCGGTTTATTTAGAACTAAGCAAACCACTTTGGGTAACTATTCTAAGGAAAGTTATGGTTATCGCAGTGAGTGCTAATCTGTCATTTGCAGGCCCTTTGAGAGCTAAATTTAATCCACCCTCTAACACTGTAATTATGTGGTGATAACCACTGCTTAATTTGCAGTTACATGGAACTTCTCACAAAACACAAGGGTCCAGTACATCCCCTGCAGAGATCTCTACAGAGCTGTCTATTTACTTGTAGAGGTTATTATCCAGAATTTGGACCTGGTTGTCAAAAATCTGAAAAAAATTACCATTGATTTTTCTGTAATTAAAAATCATTTAAACATTATATTAAACCATTGTTTTGCCAACAATATCGACTCATGCAGCTTACTAACCATCATGTAGAATGTAGTTTTATTATTAGAGAGAAAAAGGAAATACTTTTTTGCTTTAAATGGACTCATTAAGAATTCTATTGCTTCATTTTACATTTTACAAAGGGACTAAGTTTTACCTGCAACTTACTTGCTGCTTTCAAAGTAAAACTCCCAAACTTGGTTGCCATTTTATTAGTTGCAGGTAACTTAGTCCCTTTGTAAAATGTACAATGGAGCAATAGAATTCTTAATGAATTAGATGCAATTTGAGACTAGGACTGGCCAGATATGGGATGACTTTGATGTAGTTGGCCAGCTTAAATATATTGCAAAATATGGACAAACAATCCCTGTTTTGTTTAAAGGGTAAGGCATTTTTAGTAGCTGTATGCACAAAATGTCTTATACATATATATTGATAATGGGTTGAGTGCAGAGGACCTCTTGTATTTGTCTATATGTATTTTGTGGTCACAGCCTCATTGCACCCCGCCTAATGGTTTCAAAAAGTAGTGGCGAGCACAGGTTTCCGTTGTTTGTTATAGTCCTGGATTGATATTAAACATGCTGGGTAAGAAGGAGAGGCCCTGATCCTGGGTGTGATCACAGGCAACAAGTTTGGGCAGAATGAAAATTCTCCTTCAGAATGGCACTTTTAAGTAGCTCATTAACAGAAGTCGAAACCTTCTTGTGTTTTCCACGCCAAATCCTGGGTTAGCCAACCTGTGTGGCTTATTTTCTTTGTTTTTGAAATAGGCAAAACATACCTCCCAACATTTTGGAAGTTAAAAGAGGGACCTAAAAATTTTTTTGACCGTGACCATTTTTGTGGCCACCTCCCCCCCCCCCAATTACCATATTCATTTTACAAAATTTGGCAGGTTGTGAAAGTTTGAAAATATTTCTCCTTATCTAAACTGTTACAATTACTTTTTTTCTTATCTCAAGATTGTTACAAAATAGCCATTTAAGTTAGAAACTTTGTTTATTTTTCTGGCTATTCAGTGCAGTACAATTGAGGGACTGCAGGTTGAGCTGTCAAAAGAGGGACTGTCCCTCTGAAAAAGGGACAGTTGGGAGGTATGGGCAAAAACATTCTGAGCACTAGAGCAGAGTAGCTCTGCTTTCCAGTTCATGCAGAAGTGGCACTGTTCTGTTGCTGTCCATGGACGGTGTTTGCTGCGAGCAAAAGGTGAAAAGTGGTACTGTTCGTGGCATAGTGCTTTAATGGACACAGCTTTTCCTGTTGCCTAGAAATAATAAATGTGTTGTGGTGAGTCTGAAGCAAACACTTCTCTAGCCTATCCTAAAACAAGCTGAAGGGTAGTACCCTGCTGAACACTAGCACATCGATACGGGCACATTGTGTGTCTTCATACCTTCTATGTAGATCTCATGCTGTTTCAGCTAGTGATTAGACAGGTTACTTGGCAATAAAAATAGTTCCCTTTTGACAGTTGCGCAAGGACTACATGATGACAGAACGAAGGCATTTAGTCATTAAAGGGGTGGTTCACTTTTAAGTTTACTTTTAGTTTTCTTCAGACTTTTTTCACCTTTAAAGTAAGGGTGACAGAACCCTTCTAATAGACAAATGTTCTGTAAAGCTACACTTTTGTTGTTCTTGCTACTTTTGTTACTCATCTTTCTATTCAGGTCCTCTCCTATTTATATTCCAGTCTGCTGTTTAACAAAATGCATGGTTGCTATAGACTTTTGGACCTTTGCAACCAGACGATGTTCAGATGAACAGACACCATAATTAGACTATTTTGCCAATAAAGACATGAGCCCAAGTGACTGTGCTCATTGCACCTGAGCAGCCAAATTTCAGGCTGCTTACTTTGCACTTGGCTTTTTTTTGGGGGGGGGGGAGTCTTTGCTTCTCTCCAAGCCAATGCCCATACTCCAGCATAACTAATCATTTTGTTGCATTGTATAGCTCAGCCTATCATGCTGGTGCTATATAAATAAATGGTGATGTTAAAGTGGACCTGTCACCCAGACACAAAATTCTGTGTAATTAAAGTCCTTTTCAAATTAAACATGAAATCCAATTTCTATTTTTTATTAAAGCATTCATAGCTGTTGTAAGCTCATTTAAAAATATCAGCTGTCAATCAAATATTGTCTGCCCCTCCTCTATGCCAATGGCATAGAGGCGGGGCAGACAATTACTTTCACTTTCCATTCAGTACTTCCTAGATCTCACTGCTCTCCCCACATTCCCCCATTCTCTTTACTGTTTAATTGTGTAGCCAGTGCATGGGGATGGACATCGGGTCCCCCATTCTGGTGCACAAACAAGATTCTAAGATGATATAATGCTTGCCTTAATAACAGTGTCCACAAAATGGCTCCTGCCTGCTTGCTATAATTTAGAATATTTCCTTTGGTTGACAGGTCCCCTTTAATATTTACCTGTGTGAGGGCAGAGCAGAGCAACAGCATGCTACTGGTATTTATGAGGAATAACCGTTAGGACACACCCACTGTTAACTTGAAAGAATGATAAGCAGACTTAAAGGAAAAGTAAATGTTTTTCTTTTTCTATCCGTAAATTTGCTCTAAACAGCCCCCCAGATTAATGTACCTTAGTCCCTGCTGCAAGTCTGCTCTGGTTTCTGTGTTATCAGCAGCTTGTTTCCCCTTCTTCCTGGTGCAGAGTGAAGCCCAGCCCCTTAGTTTACTGAGCAGTCCATTTGCTGCTGTTCCACAATAGAGAGGAAGAGGGAGCCAGTGTGTGCATTAGTAAGCTAGTTTCCCACAGCATCCAGGACTGGACTGAGAATCAAAATAGGCCCTGGCATTTCAGGTACACAGAGGCCCAATCAGCCCACAAAGAGGCACAAACAGCCCCCACCAGCCCACTAAATACTGACTTTCTATGGCACCTTATAGCAGCCCATCTGGCATTTGCCCTAACCCACAGATTGCCAGTCAGGGCCTGCCAGCATCACAAACATTCCTTGCATAAGGCTCTGAACATTCACTGTAATGAACAAGCTGCCATTCTGATTCTAAATAAAATCCCCACTTGCCATTCTAACTGATAATAAATCAGTTCCCCCAGGCTCATCAACAATCACTTGCACAACCACCATAGTTAATCTATGTCAGTATGCAGAAATGGCAAATAGCTTTGTACATAAATTCATCAGTAAAGGGACACATGAATGAGTTAATCAAACTCAGTAAAAAATCAGCTTTATTCTTTACATAACCAGACAGAAGATCAGGCATAGCAATCAATAGCATTATAAAATGTGTTATAAATTGAGAAAGGGCTGTTACTTTACCTACAGTACATCAGCAGTGTCAGAGAAAAATTCCTCTCAGTTAGGGTTGCCACCTTTTCTAGAAAAAAATACCGGCCTTCCTATATATTTAAGATTTTTTCCTATTAATAACATTGGGATCAGCCATCAAAAATACCGGCCAGGCCGGTAAAATTTACAGATAGAAAAAAAAAACATTTACTTGTTCTTTAATAAAGGTGTCATTTTTACAGGTAACAATCCTTTTTAGGCCAAATTTAAATCAGATGCCTATTATTTTTGTTCTATGCATTGTTGGTTTCCAGTCCTTTTGTCCACACCAAATATCTGTCTGTCAACTGGCTTCCTTCCCCCGTCCAAGGGTCAGTATTGTAACCCCATTAATGTTTGGTTTTTATTCAGATTTTATTTTTTAATTTTGTGTTTACATGTGGCATACAATGACATATTTATACATTCATATTATTTTCCCCTTTACATGTAAAACATTTTATCCTCATCCTTGTTCCATCTTGCATAAAGGAGAAACCACATAGTAAATCACAAAGGGTATGACTGAAAGAAAAGAACAACTTAACATTGCAAACAATAACTGAAGAGAAGAGAGCTTCATCTTCTACAATACCATAATATTTCCACAGAATTAAAATCTAATGAAGAGGTATGCCAGGCTCATGTAATAACTTGTTTAGGAGCACTAAATATTACCTTCATTAATTTAAATTGTACCTTGGTTAAGGCCTCAATTGGCTTATTAAACAAAGCCTCATACGGATCCTTTCTCAAAGAAATGTTAAAAACATTATTAATCATAGAATAAAGTGTGAATCAACAGGCATGTTACAGATATGGGCCATTGTGCCCGTTGTATTACAGCCTCTGAAACAATTTGGTGATCCTTGCCGGGACCATGTACCTTAATAATATTTTGATAGAAGTTTCTTGAGCAAGGGCATTAATGGAACATATAGTTGGCTGTTGTAATATATTTTCCCACACTTCTTCAGTTTGTGGGTTACCCAGTTCTTGGTGCCAATCATTGATATACTTAAGTTGTAATGCAGGGGTAATAGAAATCAATTCTCTATATATTGCCGAGACACTTTTAGGCTAGGGCCACACGGGAAGATTTCAGGGAGATTAGTCGTCTGGCGACTAATCTCCCTGAATCTTACTGTGTGGACTAGCCCTTAGGGCCAAGGGGTCTAGATATGCATTTATGTTCAAATATTGTCAGAGGAGCCACCGCCTTATCTTTCCCAGTCAGTAGAGACAATACATAATGATGAATTTGTGCTACTCTAAGCATTTCCTCCAGGGGAATGCTAAATTTTTTCCCTCAACGCCATAGGTGTTGGCAAAGATTGTGATTTAGTCAGGTCCCATATTCTCCCAATACCCTTTCGATGCCACCAGGCAATAGTATCTATCATACAAGGGTGAAAGGCACGATTGAGGGTCCATCCCAGTACTGGGGCATGAGAAGACTGGAGCTTATACCATTTGTTGGCCTGGTCCCATAAACTTAGAGCTTGTTTAAACACCTGATTCGTTAAAAAGTTTGTCATTTTTAATGCCAGAATGTTAGTCTGCGCATTTACCCCTGCAGGCTAAAGGTTTGCAATTGCTGAAAAATACAAGCTGTTCTTATTTAAAAGACCACGTTGAGTCATTTTCAGATACATGAAAAGGTCACAAAGCACAGTAGAACTACAAAACCATTCATTTCAGCTTATTCCATGGAAGAAAATACAGTGAATGTATATACCTGTACCTATTGTTCGTCTGAAAGCCATCCAGAAGGCATTACAAAGCCTGCAAATATGCTTGTACTAGTAGGGACAGGGTCAGTAGGTCAGGGACACTTTGGATACTTTGTTTACTATTCTCCAGATATACTTGAGGCCAACGTGTGTATAAACATGAGATATAGGGGAAATGTTATGTGCTTACAGTAGTCTCACCCTGGCATTACAGGTATACAGAGGAACAAACAGCCCCCAACCAGCCATAAAAAAGTGCAAGGAGTGTTGACGCAAGTTCCTTTAAAAAATGGGATTTTTAATACAAGTGCAATGTTATAGTAAGTGAATAAGCCATAATGGCTATACTGCACTGTTCCAGAGCAAAACACTGCATGCAGGCTATTTGCTGATTGTTCACATGTGTCATGTTGTCTCGTGTGAAATTGGAAGTTACATTTTATTTCTAAACAGTGTATATAGTTTCCTGTTAAAAAAACAAAAAACAACATACTTAAGAACATTAGATTTACTGAAAAATGTTACATTGATGCCCTATGATTATACATTAACTTACCCTTCTTGTTTGTTTTTTCCTTTTCTAGGACAGCTTTTAGACCCAGAGAAATCATCTTTAAAGTGCCAGGGTTTCTCAGCCCATGATGACATGAATCCAAGATTACCCAGACTGGGAGTACGCTAGGAAACATCATTGCTGCTGGAGAAACATATCCAAAGACAAATGAAAATCAGCCAATGTGTGAAATGGAAGATCTGCAGCTTGATGTTGAAAATGATGACTTCCCTGTTTACATTCCACATACTGACCCAGGGAGAACTTTACTTTATGGGGATAGTCAGGAAGAAATGACCACGGTATGTTCCCATCTTGGTGGGCCCAACAACTTTGATGCCCATGCCAGTGATGCACTTGTTTGGTGTAGACAAGATCCCAGATCAACACAAGGAGATGTATTTGGCCCAATTATGCATACTACTGTGCCCTGTGAGACTAGGAATGATTTGTGTGCTGAGACTGTAACAGACAAGCAACAATTTCCCCTCATGTCATTGGAACCGACCAGTACGAAGAGCCAAGATAAGGAAAAGGGCACTGTGGATACCAATTTAATACTGGCGAGTATGCTCCAGGCTCAGCTGTGTATGGAGGAACTTCAAGATGAGATTGATAAAAAAGAGAAACAATGGAGATCTCCAGAGACATTCCAGTACCAAGAAAAAGGTTCATTGACAGATTTGAACCCATATTATGAAGACCCAGAGGACCATATGCAGGAGAAAGCAGATCTGAAGGGAGGTCATGAAAACGATGAGGATTGTGATGAGGATGATGAGATACATGATGAAAGTTTGTTCTGTGAAAATCCTTTATTTATGGACACTCCACCTCCACACCTTGTTCATCCCCATTCACAAGCACGCTTAGATCTGAGGACTACCAGGAATGGCCTCATCTCATGTGATGAGGATAATAACTTTGCAGATGGATTAGAATGTGGTCAGACATTGCCAGCCAAGGGTCTCAATGCTTGGGACAATAAAGGTAATTCTGCATGCCTGTATTCTGAGGGGCAGGTGATGCAGGCAGCAGAATCATTGGAAATCCTCCAGATAGTTGAAGACTGGGAGCAAGAGGAGGCCATATCCAACACCCTGAGCAGAGGCAAATGGTCTCCACCTGTTGACCCTCACTGTATTGAAGAGGTATGTGGACCAAGTTAAATTATCAGACCTTCTGGGAAAGATACTCCATCCTTAGGCAGCTTTGTTGGTTTGTTTTTTTCTAAGATAAACTTGATAAAATTTGAAATTGTTATATGCTCTTAACCTAAGTAGCCAGTCCCATGTTAAAGCTTTATAAAGCAATATTGGTGCAGCTGGCAGAAGCACAAGGAAATGAAGGCTTATGTCTCTGAAACCATGCAATCAAAGAAACAATTCTGTAATTAAACGTATATTTCTGTCTGTGAACTCCTGGGTGACAACTTTATAAGTCTTTTAAATCTTTTGGTTTAAATATGTATCAGTTTTGCACACTGTTCATGAGTGATTTTGGCCTATCCCTCAACTTGTTTAAACCATCCTTTTTATATTAACAAATGCTCCAAATCATTCCGATAATAGAGTCTTTCTGATACACTGTCAAATGGCAGCAAGAGAATAAACAAACCCACATCCTTTTGCTGTTCACTACCACATCCCTTCTTAATTATGTAGATGTTCCTCTTACTCTGTAAAATGATTGAAAGGGAGGGGGTGATATCACTACAACTTGCAGTACAGCAGTAAAGAGTGCTTGAAGTTTATCAGAGCACAAGTCACATGACTTGGGGCAGCAGGGAAATTGACAATTTGCCTGGCCCCATGTCAGATTTCAAAATGAAATATAAAAAAATCTGTTTGCTCTTTTGAGAAATGGATTTCAATGCAGAATTCTTCTGGAACAGCACCATGACAGTATCCCTTTAAAGGCTAATAATAGCTATAGAACGTTTTGTTACTTGGCTGAGGGTTTGGTAATATTTATAAATATTATGTTTTCAAGCCCTTGTTGAAGATAGAGAGATAGTTAAGAATTCCAGAATCACTAGTCTCTTTCAGAAATAAGGGGTGTTGTTTAACAATGCCCCTGCCACAGCTGCAGGAGCACTAATGGGTGCAAAATAAACCCTTACAGTAATTCACAATGGATTTGCATCAGTGGCAATGTTGCTTTCAGCACCTGGTACTGGAATAAAGATCTGGCACATAGTACAGAGCACAGTGTAGGTAGACAGTCTAGTCTATAACTCATGCCATAGGGCTCATTTGCAGTCTGTCCTGGCTGGAGCTAACTAACTTGCATATCTAAATATTGGGTATAGCCCATGTACACATCCCTCATTAATATACTGATTTTCATACAGGCAGTGCTATATTCATTTAGCAAGTGCCCAATCACAGTCAGTGTCCTCTACAGTTGTTCTAACATGAGTCTTGGCCGTTAATAAGTCAAGCCCCTAGAGTATAAAGCACAACAGATTCCTGCCTGGTCTCCTGTTTAGTTCTTAGGATACAATTTAGAACTGCCATGTTGGCATGTAACCTGACCTATACATGCAAGGTTCACATAAAATGCACGTGAAATACTCTTTCCTGATTCACTTCCAACTTTAAACTGATGTGTTCTACAGCAAAGATTTCCCTTCTTCTTTCAGTTTCAGCAGGTTTCCCTGTGGCAAGGTATGTTAGTACATCAAGTTAAAGGAGAAGGAAACCCTAAAAATGAATAGGACTAAAAATGCCATGTTTTATATACTGAACTTATTGCACCAATCTAAAGTTTCAGCTTCTCAATAGCAGCAATAATCCAGTACTTCAAACCTGTCACAGGGGGTCACCATCTTGGAAAGTGTCTGCGACACTCACATGCTCAGTGGGCTCTGAGCAGCTGTTGAGAGGCTAAGCTTAGGGGTCATTAGGAGTCAATTATCAAGCAGAAAATGAGGATGCTATACAAAAATTGGAGTGCTCAAACCTTTGCTTAAACCCAAATTAGGGTAACAGGTGCTCAAACTGGAAGACCTTTGCCCGCCCTTCAGGTCCCAATATTCCATGCAGTAAACAAAAACCAGTGGCACTCTGTTGAAAGTGAAAAAGTGAAGTTGGTTCATTCAGCCCACATACATAGAAAAAGGAAGGGCAACGCCTCGGACCCCACCGAGTCCCTTATCAAGCAGAAAATGAGGATGGCCTGTAATATAAGCTTATGCTACAGGGCTGATTATTAAATTCTGATGCTAGTTGCACTGGTTTATGTGCTGCCATGTAGTAATTATCTGTATTAATGACTAATCAGCCTTATATTGTGACTATTTCTATTCTATATGTACTGTATATTGTGAGTGGGTCCCTAAGCTCAGTAAGTGACAGCAGCACAGAGCATGTGAATCAGTGAATCAGCAGAAAAGACTTTCCTTGTCCTTTAATTTGGCAGCCATGGATAGTGATCCAGAAAACCTAATTTTAAGGCTAGGGACACACACTAAGATTCGGGGAGATTTGGTGGCATGGCGACAAATTGCCTCCATCATGCTGCTGGTTATCCTCTTCATCATTTCCCTTTAAGTTGTGGGAGAATAATTGTCTTTTTCAATGATCTGAGTCTTGACCTTTACGTTATCTGGTATTGGAGCTCTGCTCCGCACTTTGCTCTTTTTAAAAGGGATACAACACAGAAATCCGTTTCTCAAAAGAGCAAACAGATTATTTTATATTTCATTTTGAAATTTGACATGGGGCTAGACATATTGTCTGTTTCCTAGTTGCCCCAAGTCATGTTACTTGTGCTCTGATAAACTTTAGTCACTCTTTACTGCTGTACTGCAAGTTGGAGTGAAATCATCCCCTCCCCCCCAGCAGCCTAACAACAGAACCGTGGGAAGGTAACTAGATAGCAGCTCCCTAACACAAGATAACAGCTGCCTGGTAGATCTAAGAACAACACTCAATAGTAAAATCCAGGTCCCACTATGACACATTCAGTTACATTGAGTAGGAGAAAGAACAGCCTGCCAGAAAGCAGTTCCATCCTAAAGTGCTGGCTCTTTCTGAAAGCACATGACCAGGTAAAATGACCTGAGATGCACCTACACACCAATATTACAACTAAACAAATTACACTTGCTGGCTCAGGAATTACATTTTCTAGGGTAGAGTGAATTATTTGTAAATAATTAACTTATTAGAGTGAATTATGTGTAAACAGTGTAATTTAGAAATAAAAAAATACATCATAAAAATCATGACCTTTAAGCTCAGCTTTCTTTGGGAAGCAAGTGTTTGTTAGAAGAGACATGCTCTTGCACCTCCTTGCTCTCTACTATTAGTGTCCCAGGGAATATTACATAACCTCTTCTGTATATATGCCTGTAAGCACAGAGTCATTTTGTTCATTTGTGTCTTACTGGTCATTCAGAGAAGGCTGCAACAACGAGCTAATGTGGTCCTCATCCTGATGGTATTTTTAAACGTGCCTAACAGATATCTGACCAATTTTCGGCCAGATATCTTTTGGGGAGGGCCCACACGGGCAGAAAAGCTGCCAAATAAGTCTGAAAGTGCTGAAACAGCTAAAACCTGCCCATGTGCCAATGACCTGGAGGTCCATACATTTTACCAGCTGGTTAAAAGACCTGGAGGAGAGCTGACTTCTAGAGCCAGACAGAGAACAGAAAGTGATGAACAGATGCTGCTTTCAGTTGCCAATTACATTTTCAAATGTTAAGTGTTCTTTAGAACATTTTCTACAGTCATTAGGAGTTGCTGCAAGTCAGGTGGCAATGGGATTTATTCCATGTGCACGAGACTTCTCCTGCCTGAAAGCTACTCTACATAGTCCTCTGCAGATGCTTACTGAACTGTTTGCTGTGCTGAGCTGTAAAAGGAATAGGCAGCTTCTCCCATTTCAGGCATTAATCATTTATTGTGAGCCTCTTGTTTGCAATAACGATACAGTAATATGCTGCCCTACCTAGTCTTTGCAGGAGAGCGAAGCAGTTTAGGTGTAGGTGGGAATGGAGAATTAACCACCTGTGGCCTTAATGCCTTGCAAGCAGCTGCTTGGGATTGCTTAACTAGTTCCCTTGAGGCTAATGCTAATGGAATAATAAACATAATCTTGTAAAATACAATCATGGAAAGAGTATCACAACCTTATAATGGCAGAAGGCCGCTGGCAAAGTGATTTATGCAGGTCGTAGTGGTGACTTCAATAAAGGTTTATGCCTATATGCCCTCAGAATTTCTTTTTATACTCTTGTTTGCATGACTTATGTGAAATAGCATCACACTGATGACATCAGTAAGTTTATAGAGAGATATTTGCATGATTAATATATATCCGTGTGATAAGATTGTGTGCAGTGCAGTACTTACTGTCATTTCTCTTCTTCCTGGGACAAAAGCCAGTGTGTAGTTACATGGAACTACAGTGCACAGAACCTTCCCAAGACCAGAGCATCTACTCTTCTCCAGGCCTCTCATTCCTGGTCCAGGCTAATACAAAGTACTGCAAAACCAGAAACCCACCAGCCCATGATTGTTTGTCCGAAACCCCAGTGCCAGAACAGGCAGATCGAAATCAGGTTGGTACTGCAGAGAGCATATTAAACCCAGACACTGGGATAACCCAATCTAAATAATATATCTATAGTAATAAGTCAAATCAACTGGACTTGCTGAATTTTCATTTTCCTTGAAGACGTTTCGCTAGTCATATGACTGTCTTTCTCAACTCAGAAGCGTCATTCTGAATTGAGAAAGCTAGTCGGACAGCTAGCAAAACGTCTTCAAGGAAAAAGAAAATACACCAAGTCTAGTTTAACTTGACTTATTACTATAAATATTCTATAACCTGAATGAATGAGAATTTTTGCAGACAACCTAAATAATGTGACTTGACTTTGATTTTACAATTTATTTAAAAAATAGCTAGAGATGACAGTAGTGTTCAACATTGCAGCTGTCTAATCAGCAAGTGCTTACAGACTTCTATCGCTTCCTCCGCCTCCGCCACATCTGAAAACTACAAACCTTTAGACTATTCGTGGGAAACAAACTCAGAACTGTAACAGTGGGGTTCTGTGCACCACTGTAGTTCAGTGTAAACCTTAGAAATCTGAATAGAACCCACATATTAAAGGAACCTCAAAGATTCTTGCACACGCAGCTCGGGTCCTAGAGCTCTGACCTCACCTTGTATTCCATCCCACTAATGAACTATATCTCCATTTCATGGCCTACCACCACCAGCATCCCTGGTGTTTCTGCTGGATTTGCCTTATTGGTTTGGCTTAAACTGAATATACCAAAGCTAGAAATCTAGTAGTCGGTAGCTGCTCAGTTCAAAACCCACATACAGTGCACACTGAGTTATTTAGAAATCAGGGGCTCTGTTTTCACTATTACTGTCCTATTCATAATATTACACAGCAAGCATCTGGCTCCAGGGGTGTTATTGTAAAGGAAGCAGACCCTGTTACTGCTGCGGATATATATATATATATATATATATATATATATATAGGAGACCTAGTGGCACTGACTGTTAAACAGTTTTAATATATGATTATTGAAAATATCTCATTGTTGAAGTTTAAATTGACCCTAAAATGATTTTGAGGACCAGTAACGTTTAATCCACACTGACATGTGACTGAAGAGCAGTGGGTGCTCGTCCCTCCATTAGTATTATGACAACAGGGAGCTCAGTATATTGGTAAGCCACTAGGAGTGTCTTGTAGGATTATAGGTAAAACCACTTCTGTTTAATGTTTGATTCACTATCAGTAAAAGCATTTAAAGGAACAGTAACACCAAAAAATTAAAATATCACATACTGTTTTCCTGCACTGGTAAAACTGATGTGTTTGCTTCAAAAACACTACTATAGTTCTATATTACTAGTACTATAGCTGTGTAGCAATGGAAGAAATTGAAAAAAGGCTATATGGCACGGGTTAAATAGTGGATAACAGATAACACCATTATGTTCTACAGAGCTTATCTGCTGTGTAACCTGAGCCTTTTCTCCTATGAATGGCTGCCCCCATGGCTACACGACAGCTTATTTATATATAACAATAGTAGTGTTCGGAAACAAATACAGCAGTTTTACCAGTGCAGGGCAACACTGCATTATATTTTTATGACTTTAAAGCAATTTCATTTTTCCATGTTACTGTTTTTTAATGCTGTCAAATATTCCATAAGAATGCAATATTAATATTTAAATGCAGTTATCCCTTGAGCAATTCCTGATTTCAGTTTATAAGATTGCCATCATTTCATGACTTGCAGAGTTCCCCTTGGCCAGAGGACACTTCACCCGTTGATGCCCATACCTCCTTCCAGAGGGCAGATGAAGTGGGTAAGTGTGAATTTAAATTTTTTGCCTAGACCACAAACTTGAATTCTGTGCCACTATTGGATGCTTACTGTCATGCAACCAATAGTTGAATGGAATACATAAGTGGCAGTATATAACCCCTGATACAGGTGAAAGGTCTGGCCCTGCATCTTCCATGCAATCATAGAATGTTACACCGCTTTGGTTTCAATTGCAAAAAACAGACCGAAAATTGGACATTTATGCATACAGCACAGAGGCCAGAGCATGTCTTGCACCTGCCATGGATTACAGTCACATGATCTCTGTGTATGGGCCCTGGGGGTACCACTTTGTGCCCCTTTTTCCAGTACTTGTGCCTGTATCCATGGTAAAGGAGCTCTCTTCACTTTATTGTCTGTTAACTGGTGTTGCAATAGTCCAGAGGGAAAGGGCTCACACCTGCACTTTCAGCAGTTAGTGGGGTTGGGTAGAATGTGCCTTGTTTCGCATTAGCCTTAATGCCCACATACACAGGCTGATAAAAGCTGCCAACAGACTGAGTCGGCAGCTTATTGGCCCATGTATGTGACCCTCTGACGGGCTTCCCCAATCAATATCTGGTGGTGTTCACTGTCAGACTGAGTAGAGGCTGTGGCTTTATCTGACAGGCTGAAGATAAACTGTTATTTGCAAGTGCTTACTGCCTAATCAGACATGATGCCTTCCCAGCGCATGCAAGAGAGCTGTCAGCTTCCTTGTAAAAGGAATTATTTATATTTGCTGACATAATGTGCATGGTTTAATGAAATAGAGCTATGGTAGCAAATTCTGACCTGAATGTTAAAACATGTATAACCTAATATATATATATATCATTGTTAAGTAATGGGATCCATAGGCATTTGTCCTTAGTATGTTACATAGTAACATAGTAAGTTAGGCTGAAACTAGACTCACGTCCATCAAGTTATGTTGTTATATTTATTTATTATCCTTTATTGATAAAGCACCAACATGTTTATGCACAGAGATTGGCCATCATTCACTTCAGTCTATGCCCCAGTCAGAGTCTATGATCCCTATCACATTCAGACACCATACAGTCAATGTCATCAAGAACCAATCAATTTGTATGTCCTCTTCTATGGTTGCATGGGTTTCCTTTGGGTACGCTGTTTCCTCCCGTACTCCAAATACATACAGGCAGGTAATTGGCTCCTAATAAAACTGACCATAGTGTGTGTGAATTTTGAGGGGAACTTAGGAATGATGTATAATACCTGTAAAGCTCTTTGGAAATGTGTTTGTGCTATATAAATAACAGATTGACCATCAAGTATTTATGAATGAATCTGCCTGTATGTATTTGGACTGTCGGGGTATAGAGCAGAACCCCAGACCTGCTAACCACAGAGCCACCCTGCTGCCTTATATCACAATGACAATTGCTTTTAAAATCACAAAATATTTTTCTAAAACAGAACTTCTACTCATTACTATTTTATTGTGTTCAATAGTAGTAAAACATGGAAAATACTGCATATTATGATAGCATCCTTTTACCTTATCGTATCCTTTACTGTTGTTTAGCAGTTGTCAGTGATCTAGATAAGGAGCCTTGGTCATGCCTGTTCCACTGTTGCGTGAATGTAGTGGAACGAAACATTTTGTATTATTAAAATTCAGGTTTTTTTTCCAACACTAGTCATAGAACTTTGTTATTATATTAATGTATCGCATTTTCTCTTATCTGAATAGCTGCTTCTCTGGATGTTCCAATGGTAGAGGAAGGATTACTGTTTTCTCCTTCCAGTTCGTGCCTGGTTTCTGCTCTGTTCATACCAAATGACTCAGATCACAATGCCCAAGCTCCGCTGGAGAATCGACCTGCTCTTCATGTTCAGGAAATGCCACTTGCAGAGAGTAGAGACCATGACCTGGGAGGAGATCATCCCGTATGCCAAGGGTGTCAAGACAAGGAGCAGGCAGTTAGAACATTGGCATCAAGAGAGAGGGAGGAAGAGGAGTCAGTGGTACCGGTGCAGCATCAGGATGGACTTGAGATTGTTAGTGAGGAGAATCAGAGTGGACCTGAAATTATCATTGTGGAGCATCAGGCTGGACCTGAGATTGTCATTGAGCAGATTAATGAAGAACCCACACAGCTAAACATGGAAACATCTGGGTAAGAACCAAGCTCAGTATAATTATTTTGTTAGTCACCCAGAACTACAGACATTCTCTATACAGATAAATATTGCTACAAAGTTAGCACCTGTTGCTTGCTTTGGTAATGATCTGATCTCGATTCTGCAGGGGAGTATCTAAACTAAGGGTTAGAATAATATACATTAAGAA
This sequence comes from Xenopus borealis, assembly GCA_024363595.1. NCBI lineage: Eukaryota > Metazoa > Chordata > Amphibia > Anura > Pipidae > Xenopus > Xenopus borealis. The sequence continues at coordinate 122,750,650 of CM044435.1, read as the reverse complement.
TAGCTGTACTATACTAGAGGTACAAGAACCATGGAGCAGGTGAGGTCTGTGTTATTGCGATATGTATCAGCGGTAAAATGGGGCTAGTTGTGTGGCAAGATTACATTCCACATCCAATTCACAAGTTCTACCCGTTCTTTTTTCTCCTGTCCGCCATCATTCAGTTCTAAGGAGGTACCAAATGGACACCCTGTTCCAAATGGAAACAGTCAGGATCTTGAGACAGCCAGGAGACTGGCATCAAAACTTTTTAAATTGGATGGCTTTGAGAGATCCCAGGTGGCTCCTTATCTTCAGAAAAAGTAAGTGCAACATGATGACAATGGGGGAACAATTCCTTTTGTTGGCTTTTATACAATAATGAAAATACTCCATCTTCCTTAGGTGAGACTTCTGAGGTTATTTCAGATTAATCTGAGCTGCAGTTCAGCCTATTTCACATATTTTCCAAGCATGTAGTGTTATGTACAGGCATGTATATTGTCAAACTGCACCCGTGTCTTGTTCTCTGTTGAATGGAAGCATCAGATTTCCGTGAGCACAGCAGGTTTCCAAATCAGTCAAAGCTAGATGTAGAGTCAGCATGTCATTAACCATGTGAGACTCAGCAGGCCAGTGGCACATGGTACAAAAGGTACATTTCTCACGCCAAACACAGCCATTTAAAATCACTCAGCACATAACGTGATGGAGTCAGTGTGGCTTAATGTGTTTCATGGTAAAGGCACTGCTTCAGCAGGAGATGCACATCCCTTGTTTTTCTTTATAGAGATTCCTAGGTTAGGAAAGCTACAGCAGTTAAATGTCCTCATCCCCCCTGCTTATTACCCCATTCCAGTAGTTTGCCTTAGATTTAGGAGGGTAAGGATTCAACTGTATGTGAATAAACTATTGTGCTGTAAATGCTGGTAACCTCCTTAAAGGGATTCTTTCTTGATTTTTTATGATGTAGTTTTTATTTCCAAATGACTCTGTTTACACTGCAAATAATTCACTCTACAATATAAAATGTCATTCCTGAACCAGCAAGTGTTTTTTTTTAGTTGTAATATTGGTGTGTAGGTGCATCTCAGGTCATTTTACCTGGTCATGTGATTTCAGAAAGAGCCAGCACTTTAGGAGGGAACTGCTTTCTGATAGGCTGTTGTTTCTCCTACTCAATGTAACTGAATGTGTCTCAGTGGGACCTGGATTTTACTACTGAGTGCTGTTCTTAGATCTACCAGGCAGCTGTTATCTTGTGTTAGGGAGCTGTTTTCTGGTTACTTTCCCATTGATCTGTTTTTAGGCTGCTGGGGGAGGGTGATATCACTTCAACTTCCAGTACAGCAGTAAAGAGTTTCCCGGCGCCATCTTCTGCCCATCCGCATTCTTTCAGGTCTGAGGGAACGTGCGCATTCAGCTTCCTGACTATGCCCAACTGCGCATTCTCCCGCAGGCTTAGTGTTGGCAGAGAGACTGCAAGAGAATACAAACATGCAGAAGATGGCGCCAGGACTGGACTGAGAATTAAAATAGGCCCTGGCATTTCAGGTACACAGAGGCCCAATCAGCCCACATAGAGGCCCAAACAGCCCCCACCAGCCCACTAAATACTGACTTTCTATGGCACCTTAGAGCAGCCCATCTGGCATTTGCCCTTATCCACAGATTGCCAGTCCGGGCCTGGATGGCGCCGGGCAACTTTGCCGCTTAGCTCTGAATTTTAGCCTCAGGTTTTTTTTCAGGGGCACCTTTCTGTCTAATACACAGTGAAGGGTCAGGGTGGGAGAGGTGAGGGTGGTTCGATGGAAGGCAGTTAGGGAGCTGTTGATGCTGAGGGGGGTTAGATCTTTTTTAAGGTATAGTAAGTAAAGTGGTTCTTTAACGGAAACTTGCATTTGGTCACACATTTGAGAAATTTTTGCTGGAAACCTTGATGCTCGCACTATAAATGAATTGTTGTGATGTGAATCACGTCCACTGGAAATAAAGCAGCACAGACAGTCCCTTCTTGCATCTAAATAAATCAATATACCGTCTACTGTCTCTTTATAGCAACGAGTTCAGCGCCAGGGTGGCAGAGGAATATCTTTCCTTCTTTGACTTCACTGGAAAACCTCTGGATGTGGCTCTCAGGTGAGAAGTGGCACAAGCTGCCTCCATTCTGTCTCTAAAACTCATTCCTATATGTTTTGTCTTCCCTATCCGTGTTCCCAGTATCAGACTGTCCTGTACAACTAAACTAAATATCCCCTTTCTGTCATGTGTTTGCTGATCCCGGCCCCAGTGTATTGTAAGTGAAATGCATTGGGCCCCAGCATTTGGCAGTGATGCAGATTGTGCCCAGCAATATAATGTAAGAGTGTGTCTGTCCATCACAGGTCCCTCCTGCAGGAACTGGTGCTGACTGGTGAGACTCAGGAGAGGGAACGTGTTCTGCTGCATTTCTCTAGGCGATTCCAAAGCTGCAACCCCAAGGACTTTGTCTCTGCTGGTAAGGGATGCACCTCTCTGAAACATGGCTTGATCAGATTTTTTTTTATAAAGGCACATTTTGCCCCTTCAGTATGATGTTATGTAATTACAAACACATAGCCTTCTTTAAGATCCATAGCTATAAAGTTGTCGTACTTTTTGCTTTTGTGGAGGTATTTCTGAAACACACTAAGCAGAGCCTCTAGTGGTCAGCAATAGAAGTGACAACACAGGGGGTTAAAGGCAGGCATCCGATTCAATATATTATTCATGCATATGTAGAAACAATTATATGTGCAAAGACTGCAGTGGAATTTTAAAGGGAACTCAACACATTTATACAAACCACTATCACTGAATTCTACCTGCAGGAGGTATCTACAGGCAGTGAGAAGTCAATGTGATTCCAGCTACTCTGCACTGACAGACATGGATATCGGCAAAAAAATGGATAGTTTCACGTTTTCTTGCCAATATCTGCTCCGTGTACTTGCATACAGGCCAATGCCATAACTTTTTAGTGCAGATATAAAGCAGAGAAACCACAGGTGGAGAGAAGCCAAGACCCAGCGTTGGGTAACATTAGCATTATCTCTTATTAGCATTATAAGTTTTCAGCTGAGCTGAATCCAAAAATTCTGAAGATTTGTGTAATCCTTCAAAATCTACTGGATTTGGTGCATCCCTAGATTGCTCAATTCTCTGTCAGCCATACCTATGTAACGCATGGACTAGCAGATCCTTACAAATGCTGTGTAATTACTAACCTTGTACTTTGTTGGCAGATGCTGTGCACACTCTGACCTGTGCAATTATGCTGCTGAATTCTGACCTACATGGGCAGGTAAGGGTCTGCGAACTCTGCTTCCTAGAATAGCCAGCAGTCCATATTCCAATGGTATGTTTCATCATCCATGCTGAACCATCTCCAGAAGGTGCAACAGAAAGTTTGGTTTGGGGTCAGTGTGAATTAGCATTGGTAAAACCAGAGGTAAACACTGGAAATTGCTTTCTCCTGCATTTTCCTGCACTTAGGGCTCCTACACATGGGCGTTTTGGACCTGCGCACCCCTGCGTTGCGTTTGGCTGCGTTCAGCCGCAGGGCAGCACAGGTCTAGACGCACCTCATTTTGTTCAATGAGGTTGTACCCACGAGACGTACCCACGAGACGCGTGTAAGCGCCGAACGCAGATTCAGACGCAACATGCTGCATTTTTCCTGCGTTCGGCGCTCACATGCGTTCGTGTGAGTACAGCCCCATTGAAAATAATTGAGTGCGTCTATACCTGCGCTCCCCTGCGTTTGAACGCAGCAAAACGCAACGCAGGAGAGCGCAGGTAAAACGCCCGTGTGTAGGAGCCCTAAGACAGTTCACACTAACACCAAGGAAAATATATATTTGTTCCGAAACTATAGTAATAACTGTTCATAACAAATTGGCTTCACCTTGTCCTTTAAACTTTTGTGGATGGGACCCACATTCAATAAAAGGTTTTGTATGTCTATGGCAGCAGTGGTGATTGTCCACTCCAGCCCCTCTGCGTTTACATTCCATGGGTTGGTACAAAGAGGTGGGATGGGTGCAAGGCACTGTACGTGTGGGTGTTGGGCAGGCCAAAGTTTCTATATTTATAGAGTCAGCTTTACCACCCACAATCTGGCTCATAAGATTTCCACCTGAAATGTAGATTTCTTGGTGCAAAAGTTGCACAGTCAATGTATGCTGTAATTCTTTTTATACATTGATACACCAATCACTAAATTCCAACAGTGTATCAGTCACAGCCAACCTGAACTGTACAGGGGTAAACCAGCCTGAAGCTAGTACAAATTGGCCATCCAGTTGTGTGCTATAAAGGGCTACAATTCACCAGATTGTCTCCCAGGTAGATCATTTGGATATTCCCCATTTCTTTTTATGTGTGGCCAGAACAAGACCTCACTATCACAGCTTACCATAAAAATAAATTGAAATTTAGTTATAAGTGTGTCCTGAACATTTCATGCTAAACAGAACAATATTGTAGAACAGGGGTCCCCAACCTTTTTTTCCTGTGAGCCACATTCAAATGTAAAAGGTCCCTGAGGATGCAAAATATGGGCTGTGATTGTATATTTCGTAGTCCCTATGTGGACTGGAAGCCTAGAGTAGGCTCTGTTTGACAGTACACCTGGTTTTTATGCATCCAAAAAGTTACCTCCAAGCCTGGAATTCAAAAATAAGCACCTGCTTTGAGGCCACTGTGAGCAACATCCAAGGGTTTGGTGCAGGCCCGGACTGGCAATCTGTGGGTTCTGGCAAAAGCCAGAAGGGCTGCTATAAGGTGCCATAGAAAGTCAGTATTTAGTGGGCTGGTGGAGGCTGATAGGGCCTCTGTTTGGGCTGATTGGGCCTCTGTGTACCTGAAATGCCAGGGCCTATTTTGACTCTCAGTCCAGGCCTGGTTCGGTGAGAAACATGTTGCTCACGAGATACTGGTTCGTGATCACTGTTGTAGAAGATTAGGTAATGTGCATTTGCATATCATTTACTGTGTTCATGCACCACAGAATATTGGCAAGAGTATGAGCCTGCAAGACTTTATCAATAACCTGGAAGGAATGAATGATGGGTCTAATTTCTCCAGGGACATACTCAAGGTACGTAACCTAAAGTTGCATGCTGTGGATGGATTAAGCCAGTTAAGTCATAGGGTGGGATTTCAAGTTTGTGTGTCTTGCTGTTGTGAACTGGTGATGCTTTCTGCTGTTGCGGCCTGCTGGGATTTGACACAGTTTCTAAAGAACTATAGAGAACAAGTCCATTGCAAGTGTAAGTCCTACCTACAGTGATGTCCTTCATCTTTCTTCCAGGCGTTGTATAACTCTATCCGTAATGTTAAGCTGGAATGGGCAATGTAAGTATGGCTGCATAATCTCCATCATTCTATTCCTCCTGCTCATAGTAACAGATTCACAATTCATCACTTTTTAATAGAAGAGAGGTGAAATTTGTTGAACTCACCGATCATCTATGACACAACTGGAGACTGTTGAGATTCATTACACTTTATTGTGCTTTTGTCACATACAGTAGAACACCCATTTTACATCCCCTAGTTTTAATTTTCCTGGATTTTACCCCATTTTTATCTGGTCCCTTGAAAAAAAAATTAAAATAGGGGTTCTACTGTATATACACACGTGCACGCACACACTCCTGTGTCCTGCTGGTTTCCTATCCCTGCATTCACTGGAATCCTCTATCTGTTTTCTCAACCCATCAGAAGTGAGGGGAACCTTGCAAACACTCTGGTGCCGAAGCCCGAAAATATTCTTTCCTCTCGCAAGAAGAGCAATCCTTTCCTCGATGTTCTTGCCCCAGATCCTGATGCCCCTATTTACAAAAGTGGGACGTTACAGCGGAAGGTTCATGCAGATATAGATGGCAAGAGGAGTGAGTAACAGTGCCACCGTCACCAGTCTTTATGAACTGGTGGTTTAGGTTAGGGTGGTACAAGGGGACGCCTTGCTAATACGTCTTTTTATTTTTACAGCTCCTTGGGGAAAACGAGGGTGGAAGTCATTTTATACAGTACTAAAAGGAATGCTACTGTTTTTACTCAAGGTGAGGAACCTCCAGTGCTACAGTTAGTGTTCTAGCAGAGTTTTTTTATCTTTTTTTTTCTTTGGGCCTAAACAAAGTACTGGTTAATTTTCATTCCCTGGATGCAAGGGTTAAGAAAGCTAATGGGTTCAAGACTCCATAGTGATCAGTTACCGAGTGCTTGTGTCCCAGGGATCAAAAATCTGTAAGGACAGGACCCCATTTGAACTGTGCTCCCTGACCCTCCATAACTAGCTCAAGTTAGGGACAGGGACATGGCTCTCTCTGCTACCCCTAATACAGGCAGCACTCTGAAAAGAAGCACAGGGATGGGAAACAAAACACAAATTATCATTGTTTGATTGTATATCTGCAAGTATTTTGCTTTATTGAATCCATAACTTATCGAACACCCTGAAAGCCTTATAAAACTGCACACAGTTGCATTGTGTCCATTTACATGAAATCCTGAAATCAAAGGCTTTATGCCTTCCATGATCCCGGGAAGCTGAACCGATGCTGATGCCAATCTCTTGCTTATGCAGGACGAGTACAGGGCAGACTGGCAGTCACCAGAGGAAGTGATAAGTTTGCATCATGCCTTAGCAGAACAGGCCAATGAATATACCAAGAAACAGTACGTGTTCCGACTGCAGACTGCTGACTGGCGAGTCTTCCTCTTTCAGGCACAGTGAGTAGCATTTACAGATCTAATGTAAAGTTATGAATTAGAAAAATTGGATTAGAAATACACCATAGTGTTTTTGCCCTGGGAGGGCCTATTTATCATGCTGTGTAAAAATATTACTGGTGATATTGCTCATAGCATCCAATCAGATATTTGCTTTTGTTTTCTAACTGTTGAAATCTAATTTCTGATTGGTTGCTTGGCATGTAATGCTTCACTCCTAAGTATAAAATATATTATTATTATCTTATGTATATAGTTTACTCAACTTCTACTAATGAAATGCTCAAACTTGCCCACAGAGTGGGGAGTGGCGGGTGGGGGGGCCAGGTAAGAGTGGCCCCGCATGGGGCAGAGTGCTGGCATGTTGTGTTAGAACACAGTACTAGTTGCAATAGGCAGTTTTCTTATGCTATTTCTTTCATTGCTGCTTTAGGACTGCAGAGGAAATGAAATCATGGATCCTTCGTGTAAATCTGGTAGCTGCCATGTTTTCATCACCACCGTTCCCTGCCGCCATTGGCTCGCAGAAAAAATTTGTCCGTCCGATCCTTCCCTCAACTCAATGCAAGCTAGGCCTGGTAAATCTATCAGCTTAGGGATGTACCTTAGGAAATCAGTTTACAGCATGTCATGCCAGCAGAACTGGTGGGGTAGGACAATTTTATTGCATTCTGAGTCCAAATCAGTGATATGTAGTAGCACAAAATAACACTGCAGATGGGGACCCAAGATACATAGGACCATTGCATGTTGGGGTCCAATATTTTTTGCATGTGAAGTAGTTGTTGATGTTTCATATTTGAATTTGTGGAACAGTTTGGCTGTGAGGGCAAGACAGTCGCCCCAGGGAGCTGACTATCTATTTTCCCTTGGCAGGAGGAGCAGCTGCAGTCACACGAGACCTGGATGGACACGTTTACCGACGACCTGACGGAGCATCAGCGCTATTTGCCAGACGGCAAGAGCAAAACTCGCGACTGGGAGGATTACCATGTAAAAGAGGAGTATCTCCGCTATGAGGTGAGCAGTTGAGATGGTCTTTAGCCCAGAGAACTCAAATAGGGCAAGTAATAGGGCAAGTAATAGCAGGTCTAGTGACCTATAGCAGTTATTAAGTTGCATTTGCTGGTCATCTGTTTAAAAGCAACCATCTTATTGGTCACGAAACTCAATTCTGCTTTGGCCTCTTTATTTCATGACCACCATAGTTTTATTTTAACAGTAAATTCTGAACCCCCACCACACTTTTTGTTTATATTTATTTATTTATTTATTTATTTTAAACACAGAAAACCAGGTATGAGACTTATGTGAAGCTGCTGGCCTTGCGCATGCAGGGAGGATGTGAAGACATCAACACGTGGGAGTCCCTGCTTACAGAACCCGATGGGACCAGCGAAGAGACCAATGGGGAATTAAAGAGGTCCCATTCAAGCCCTTCACTCAATGCTGAAAGTTCCCCGGTGGTTGTAAAGGTTAAACGCAACATCTCGGAACGTCGAACTTACCGCAGGATCATCCCCAAGCGTAATAAGAACCTTGTTTGATTAAAGTACCTCCTGCACTATGGATGCACTCCTCCTGCACTTGTTAGGGCTTAACCTTTATAAAGGTGCCCTCTACTGAAGAGGAAATATATAGTGAAAAACTGGGAATTTTCATATGGCTGGAAAGAATTACACAGATATGTGTAAAATCCTTGAACTAAAGTAGGCTGTCTTCATCCACCCAGGCACTTAGCATGTGGCTGATCAACACTTAATAAGGCCCATGTGCTTGGATAATATGGAAACCCTACAAAGAACATAGTTAAATGGGAGCCATATAGATCCTGTAGTAGTTAGTCTCAAATCCAGGGTAACTATTTCCTTATTGGAGTGCTGTTGTTTCCTGTAGCTGTTGGTTCGAGACAGTATTCTCTGCCTTTACGTCTAGATGGCGCTCTTGACTCATGTTAAAGACTGTTATACATGAGGAAATTCTAAAGCACAGAGCTCGCCTGAGCTTTTACAAAATATTACTGAGCCAAAAAAAGTTGAAAAATATTAATTTATTTTATTAGATGTTACTTAGTTCTCAGACAGGTCTCATTGGGACTGCTAGTTGCATAGCATTTCATATGACGCGGTTAGACACCATTTGCACCCTTGTGTTGGAGTCCAGCTGACTGTACAGTATTCTCCCCAGGTTAATACACAACTGATGCAGGCCTTTGCTGAGAAATAGAAGGATCTAGATAAAACAGGTGTCCTGGGAATTAAATGGTTGCTCCATAGGAACATAGAAATGCATTATCCTTAAGAATCCTCTCTGCAGACGCACACCCTGTTACAGTAATCTCTGTATGTTAAACTGCCAGCTGAAGCTTCATTCAGCCCCTCCCCACGCATTTTGCAGTGTATTAGGTACGATATGGTTCTGCAGTGCAAGAGAAACTGTTTGATGTATTTGCGCCTTTCTGCTCTGTTTGTGTTTACATACCTCCCACTGCCTTTGGTCTTTAACTTGCTCAGGCTGTGCCAGCCCCACTGATAAAGATCGCCACGCTATAGCAACATAATTGGCCTAGTAAGTCTTCCTATGGTCTCTATGTGCTTTAGGGCAAATCTCCCTGCAATCTCTTCGTCTGGAAGAGCCCTTATATTACAAGACTGAGTCTCTCGCTTTTACTCAGGAAGAAGTGGATCCTTTCAGCTCAAATAAATGCATTTCATTATGGCCTGTCTGAAAATGGTAAGGAGCCTTCTCACAGGGATGTAAGCGGAAGAATAGTATTTGTTTCAGATAGGATGATGGTACTGCTTTACACTCAGAGTAATGTACATTTTTCAAGTGTGATTTTGTGTGGTCACATTGTTCAGACCAGCTTTTCTGTGTTTCAAGTTTCTAAGTCAAGTCTTTAACTTATAAAACTTTTGTTGAGAATTCACCCCAAATCTCACTTCAGGCTGGGGGTCCCCCAACTACTGGCAGTGGAGGGTGTCCCTAGAGTCTGGGAGTCACCCATCTAGAGCTTCACCATTGTGTCCCTTTTGCCTTCTCAGTAGCTGCCCATTCCCTGCCTCTCAGGTACTTCGTTTAGATTGTACAACCTGCAGGGCTTCTCCGCTCCTGCTTTTTGCACTGGAAACAATCCTAAATAAAAACGTTATTTAAGTAAAGAACACAGAGTGGTGACATTTTTGATATGGGTCTAATCCATGGAGACAATTGACTTCTTCTGCCACAATTGATGTACATAGGAACACGTTTTAGAAGAAGAAATAAATCCAGTAGTCTAGGGGTAAAAGGGAAAATTGACCAATCCACAATGGAACAGTGAACTGATGTGGGACATAAAGGCAGCAAGACTTTATAGTGCCCCCCTGATTCTGTAAGCCCCGCTCTGCATATAAAATTGGGGTCAGGTGAGAAATAGAAAAATACATTTTGGGATGATCATACCATTGTAGTGGCAGTTTTTTTCAGGTACCTATGGCTAAAGAGAACTGACAGTAGTAATAGGGAATCTGTACCCACAATGAATGTAAGTGGTTCTAGCATCCCAAAGAGCAGCTCAGAACAAAGCAATTTTGTGATGTTTCACCATTGTGACGTCGTTGAGATGTTTGACGTCTCTTTGCTATTAACTCTTAAGCAATTAAAAAGGCAGAGCTGAGTGTCGCTTGGCAAGGAAAGTCAACCACTTAAAGCACTTAAGCTTTCCAAGCTTAGCCAGGCTCATAGTGCTCTCTCTATATATCCAACTGCTGTTATTTACATTATGTCCAGCCCTCTCAATCTACATACTTCCCAGTCTTTTGCTGTAAGAATATTAAAAGCCACCTGTCTCAGGTTAGAACACTGAGGGTCTGTATACAGACCGAAAGCCTACAGTTTAAACACAAACCTGACTCAAACGTGCAAGTGGCAACGTAAATATCTCTTTATTTTGGGGGAGTGCAGGACACTTTTTCCAGACCTCAATTTCCTTAAAGGGCAAAAAAATAAAATCCTATTTTAACTTTCTTTAATGAAAAAGAAACCTCCAATATACTTTAAAAATGTGTGTTGTTTTTATAAGAAACCTGACTGTATGCAGTGAAATTCCCCCTTTATTTACTGCTGTGGATAGGAATTGTGAGATGGTCCCTAAGTGCTGTGCAGGGAAACAATCATTCTTATGAACAGCAGGGGGAGCCCCCACCTTACTTCCCAGCCGTGTAGAACTCAAACAGCTTTGTTTCCATGTAGAGCAGTTGGCGACTGTATAGTGATTTGTATTTTATTTTATTTTTGCCTTTACATCCCATTTACTGTTTCCAACTCCAGCTGCAGTGACAAAGATCATGGAGCCAGATTTAAACAGATAAACTGGGATTCTATTTGGAGGATTATTTTGCTGCAGCCACTGGTTCTGCAGAGTTGGAGAAAGTTTGTATTAAACAATACAAAAACTATAAAATCCACATTAGATTACATGACAACACAGGACCTAGTGCATTCTGTATATTCTGATTATTAATCAGTCTTGCTGTATCGGCTTCTGGCAGATATTGTTTGACTTGTGCTGTTTTGATCATTTATGATGATCCCTAAGCAGCCCAGATCACACTGAGCATGTGCACAGTCTTAGTCTTGCAAAGATGTATAACAAAGTTACAAGATGACAGCCCCCTGTGGCCAACTTTGAAAGCATAAATCATTTGTTTGATTAGGCTTGTGGTGCAGTAAGTTCATGTTTATGTTTAGTATACAAAATACAGCATTTCTACCCTTATTCTATTTTACACTTTCCTTTTCCTTTAATGCTAGAGTTGCCCATTTGTGCCATTGCATTTAAATTGCTCTCTCTGCCCACCAAATATTCCCACAATGTGGTATTACTGGCTTCCATAAAGTACTGGGGCAAGAAGCTATAGAAAATGGCACTAATGTGGCATATGGTTGGCAGTGTTGGAGTTTTTTCTTCTCTTGTTTGCATGAGGGTATTTCTATGCATGGGGAGCGAGAGAAGAAATTAGATTGCAAGCTTCCTTGGAACAGACGATGGGAATGGGTATATAACTTTTATTAAAATGTAGAGAGAATTCTGAGACAATTTGCAACTGGCTTTTATGTGTTTTTTACTTATCGGTTTTGCGTTCTTTAGTTTCTATTCAGCAGCTCTCCAGTTTCTGCAATCTGGTTGCTAGGGTCCAATTTTTCCTAGCAACCATGCATTGATTTGAAGAAGGAAGACTATGGACAGGCGAAGCCTGAATAGAAAAGAATAATAAAAGGAGCAAGAACAATTTATAGTCCTACAGAGCATTTGCTTTTCTTTTAAGATGGGGTCAGTGACCCTTATTTGAAAACTGGAGAGGGTCAGAAGAAGAAGGCAAATCGTTTAAAAACTGTACAAAATAAATAATGACGTACTAAAAATTAACTTAAAGGTGAACCACCCCTTTAAATTCCAGGAATGAGGTTTGATGATATAAATAAGGAATAAATATATCATATAATAGGAATAAAATATAAAGTTCCATTAATACAGTGCTGCTGTTTTCCATGCAATATTCAGCCTGTGACATGTGAGTGCAGATAATTGGAAGGGACCCCCGGAAGCTTGAGACTGTGTAGCGCTGTGCCTTTCAGCAAGACAAAGACAAACAGCAGCAAAAGTCTTTGTTTTTGAGCATCCATGCGGGATACAGAGCCCCTGGCACTATAAGCAGGGGGCGGGGGGTTCTATCCAGAAATACTGGGAATATCTGATCAAATCTCTTACCACTCTGTCCTTTCCCCACCTTGCACAATGGTGATCTGGAACTTGCCTTGGGCCCCCAGCATCATAGGGGCCCATACAAGAGACATTACATAATAATAGAAAGAGTTATTTATCAGTATATACAACAGAAATATACAACCTCCGGCTTTGTTATAACAGTTAAAAATTGCAAAAATAAATAAATAAAATTGCAAAAAAACAAACAAAATCTGCAAGATTTAAAGGAAAAGTAAACCCTCAGAATTTTTTTGCTGCCAATCTTTTTCACAGTTCCTCCACTGGATCACCAAATCAAGATACAATTAAGGATCAGTGCCACAGGCTATGGAAAAACAACAAATAACAGAACCTAGTGCAATATTATTAATATTCGGTGCAGTCACCAAAGTGTTACAGCACCAGGGCCGCTCCAGCTGAGAACCTTTCCTCAGACGGCACAGAGCAGCCAGTTACAAGGGGCGGCAAAAAGCCACCTCTTGTAACTTTAAAGGGCAAGGAAAGGCAAAGAGATAAAATCCCATTTTTACTTTCTTTAATGAAAAAGAAATCTATCTCCATTATACTTTAATTAAAAAATGCTAGACTGCAACTCTCTGAAGTTAAATACTGTAAGAGGATTCTGAGAGTTGTAGTTCTGGACATCCCTGATTTCTATTGATCCAGTCCTGCCTGCCCCTTTCTATCTATAGGCGTGCTCTGCAACTGCCATGCAAGGCTTGGGCTGCATATTCTGCGTTGGTACTGCCTGGCTCCCATGGGACTCCCCATTGCACTGGGAGATTAAGACTGAGGGAGCAATGATCCTGAAAATTGTCACATCTGTATGATTTGATTTTTTATTTTCTGCATGAGAAACTTTTATTTGCAATTAGCAGCCTCCTTACTACACTCTCCGCTGGCCCTTCCATCCGTAATCCATTTTTAGTCTCTACTGTTACTTCCAGGTCTAAAAGAAGTTCTTCGTACAGGACAAAGGGCCCAAGCTATTTGTATTTCACCCCTTGGCCCAGAAGGGGTGAAAACTTTTATTATTGTAGACGGTTGTTAAACTACAATTCCCAGCACCCCCTGACACCCAAAAGACCCTTCCAGGTCTGATGTGGGCCCTATAATGCATTATAAGTAAGCTGCAGACTAATGAATGGCAGGCACCTTTACCCCACTATAGTCACTTCATCTACTTAACAGTGGAGGACCCCCGCAGGGCACTGTACTCCTTGCCCCCCAGCAGTCTGCTGTCTTTATTGTTACTCCCCTTCCTAATAACTAACAGGCAATAAAAGTGCAAAGAGACATGGTTTAGTCTATTCCCCCCTGTAAGGAGCACATGGTAGGAGCAATCTGGCTTGTGTGCATCCAACTCCCCCATCATGATCAGGAAGGGTGGGGGGTGATATTCCCTGTGCTGTAGGCAGGGAGGGAGCCGAGTGGTTGGAAAGGGGGGCAGTATTGAGTGGTGGGTATAATGTTGCTGTTTCCTGCTGTTACTGCTTTGATTTATCCCTAATGAGTTCTTGGCACATGAATGATCAGAGCTCTCCGAGGAGCCTGCCCCTTAATGCAGCATCCTGCAGCTCTCCCATGGCTCCCTGCAGTCTTTCTCACTTTCCCTCTCTCCATCTTGTCTGCTATTACCCAGGATCACACACACTCACTCCTCCTCTCTGCTTCCATCCCATCATTCCTTCTCCTCAAATGTCTGGCTTTATACAGTTGCAAATTCTTCTATTTCTGTCCCAGAACTGCTTGCTTGGGCCTTAGCCTTCAGGCATTGGCACTCTAACTCCATAGGCTTCCAGTTTCTAACCCAGGACTTACCACTTATGGATCCTTGTAAACCAAACCCAGAACTCCTGTGCCCATTTCCGTTCCACTTCTGTCCCTGATCCACCTGCCTTTACAGCTGTCCCAGATATGTCTCTTCTGCCTTTCACCTAGAACTCCCTGCACTCAGTTGGTACTGTGTGTACAGAATTCATCTGTAGGTTCCGTGTACCTTTGCCCCTGTACGTGTGTCTGTCCCTCAGTTATTTCCTTCGTACTGTGACTTCTACCTTTTCAGAAATGCCGAGACTGCCGGTAGGGCCCTGACTCATATAATGTATATATATATATATATATATATATATATATATATATATATATATATATATAATTTTTCCCTGAGGAAGATCACTATGATGTGATTGAACATAGGAATTTCTTTTGTTTGTCTATTAAAATCAGTTACTGTAATTGAGCCTGTTGAATACGGTATTTTATTTATTTTGGACACATTTTACCTGCACCCAGGCATGCTGTGTTTTTGTTTGGTGAGTGCTCCTCTATGTTCTTTACTCCGGGTGCTGCATTTAGTTGTATTTCAAGTAATCACTGAAAGATCGTGAGCACTCCTCACATTAATGCTCCTTTTATTCCAATATGTGAAAACAGGTTTTAGCCCAAAATCGAAATGTTCATGCAATGTATTTTCACATGTTGGAATTAGCGATGTACCGAATCCAAGATTTGGTTGGGGATTCGGCCAGGACCTTGTGCATGGCAGACCAAATTCTAATTTGCATATGTAAATTAGGTGTGGGAAGGGAAATCAAGTGACTTTGGCACTTGAAACAAAGAAGTAAAAAACAGGTTTTACCACCTTTTACTCATATGCAAATTAGGATTTGGTCCGGCATTCCGTCAAATTAGAGGGATGGAAGACTTAAATTATGAGGGGAGACCGTCCAGGTTGGGGTTGTTTTCTCTGGAAAAAAAGGCGCTTGTGAGGGGACATGATTACACTTTACAAATACATTAGAGGACATTATAGACAAATATCAGGGGACCTTTTTACCCATAAAGAGGATCACCAGAGGCCTCCCCTTCAGACTAGAAGAAAAGGACTTTCATTTGAAGCAGTGTAGGTGGTTCTTCACAGTGAGGACAGTGAGGTTGTGGAATGCACTGCCGGGTGATGTTGTGATGCTCATTCTGTTGATGCTTTTAAGAGGGGTTTGGATGATTTCTTGGACAGACAAAGGCTATTTTGATACTAAACTCTACAGTTAGTATAGATATGGGGATATATGGTTTGTGTCACAGAGTGTGTGTGTGTATGTATGCTGGGTTTTAATTTGGAGGGGTTCAACCTGATGGACTTTGCCTTTTTTCAACCCAATTTAACTATGTAACTATGAATATTTTACAAAGGATTCGGGGATTTGTCCGCATTCCCAAAAAGTGGATTAGGTGTATCCCTAATTGGAATAAAAGAAGAATTAATGTGAGGAGTGTACACAATCTTTGAGTGAATATCTATATATATATATAGTGAATAAAGTACCCCCTATTGTAAAATATAAGGATATTATAAGTTACCGAGGAGTTTCATAACCATATAAAAACATGAGGCCTTCGGCCTCGTGTTTTTATACAGGTCATGGATCTCCAAGGTAACTTCAAATATCCTCATATTTTGCAACTGGGGGTACTTTATTTATTATAATACACAAGTTTCAGTGAGTCATGTGACAGAAATGACATCAGAACTCACCGTTTATAACTGATGACATCAGATCTCACCGTTTATAAGGATATAATTTACAAGTTATTCACGGCTTTTGTGTATTATATATATATATAGAGTTTGCTGTTCCTGACGTCAAATAATCTCTCCTTTTTTTGCTAGATATAAAAGCCCTGACGGGTGCTGCGTCAAGTTTGCACCTCCCCCTTTTGCCCATCCCCAATAACACACACCACACCACTGGT
>CM044435.1:122717033-122731945 GCA_024363595.1 Xenopus borealis | reverse complement strand
TATACACTTGTTGCATGACAATTCTATGGCACAGGTTGTTGAGGAGCCTACCAGAAAAAAATGCTATTCTGGATCTAATGACCAACTTATAGAAAAGTAATTGAACCCCTGGGTAACAGTGACCATAATGTTATATCATTTAATGTCTGGTGCAAAAAACAAATATATACTGGGGCAACAAAAACCATGAATTTCTGAAAAGCTCATTTTAGTGCCTTGAGGGCTTCCCTTCAGAGTATTGATTGGGGCATAACTGTTCTCAATGTATTCCCTTTAGGAGTAAATGTAGACGCTCCAGAAATCATCCTATGTGGCTTAATACAGAATAGCTGCTGCTGTGTAGCAATGGGGGCAGCCATTCAAAGGAGAAAGGGCTCCGGTTACATAATGGTGCTATCTGTTATCCACTATTTAACCTGTACCATATAGCCTTTTTTCAATTTCCACCATTGCTACACAGCAGCTTGTTTATATGAACTATAGTAGTGTTTCTGAAGCAAACACATCAGTTTTACCAGTGCAGGATATCAGTGCATAATATGTTCATTACTTTAAAGGACAAAGAAAGTCTAAAACAGAATAAGGCTAGAAATGCTGTATTTTGTATACTAAACATAAACATGAACTTACTGCACCACAAGCCTAATCAAACAAATAATTTATGCTTTCAAAGTTGGCCACAGGGGGCTGTCATCTTGTAACTTTGTTATACATCTTTGCAAGACTAAGACTGTGCACATGCTCAGTGTGGTCTGGGCTTCTTAGGGATCTACAGGGAAACAAAGCTGTTTGAGTTCTACACGGGTCGGAAGTAAGGTGGCTCCCCCTGCTGTTTATACGTATGATTGTTTCCCTGCACAGCAGTTAGGGACTGTCTGAGTCAAGTTTCTTATCAAAACGGTAGACATTTTTAAATTAAAGTATATTGGAGATAGATTTCTTTTTCATTTAAGAAAGTAAAACTGGGATTTAATACTAGTAAGCTAATATGACATAGGGGAAGCATCCCACTGTAGATTAACCTATTCATGACAATGCAGTAGATTACTTAATTAACGCTTGCCTTGGGGTGGGAAGTACAAAATATGTTTCGTTTTCTTAGGAATTTTTGAAAACTTCTTGGAACTAGCTGGAGAAGTCAGGGTGGGGCAACTGCCTCCATTTGCCTTCTTCTGTGGACACCCATGATAGTTACATCCCTGCTTGCAATCTATGAATTCCATAAGAGTCTCAATATCATACCTTGAAAGTTGACATACAAATAAGGTGTCATCTGCTCAATAGAGGGCAGGGATGTGCTTCTATAGGAGTTTGTTTGGGGCAGTTCATTAGACCGTGTCTCATGTGCCACACTTATTGAGTACAGGTATGAAACCTGATATCCAGAAAGCTTTAAATTAAGCACATTTTAAGCAAAAACCCATTGTACAGAATTCTCCAGGTCCAGAGGCTGAATAAAAGATCCAGCACCGGTACCACGTTTTATTTTAGTTCCCCACAGGTGTGGTGTCAATGTTCTTCCACCCAAAGTCCTTCTGCGCCATAAACACACAACAAGCCACTTTCCTTCATGCTTATTTATTTAAAATATTTTATATTACAAATATTTATTTACAGTCTGGCCCTGCAGTTGCTGCATTTCCACAAACAGGACCATGCAATAAAGTCATTTAGTGCGGAGCAGGCACAATCCTGTACTGATGCCTGATCTTAAGTCTTTCCTCCATTCTAACCTGTTGCACCCCAGCATTTGTGTGCACTCAGCAGCCACGTGGGGAAGCAGAATATAAAATATGCCTCTGTACAAGTACAAGAAATTAGAGATACTGGGGAGGGGCTGAGGCCCCAATCAAAAAATAGTTCAGAGTTGTCCAACCTTCAGCTCAATTGGTTAACAGAAAGCAATGGGGTTGATATGCTAGATTGATCACAGTTATCATTGGCTGGTTGCTATGGACGACTGCCTACTTTGGGGCATTTGAGCACCTATGTTAGTAAATTAGCCATGCTGTGTTTTTGGCACCTTCTTCAAAATCCCGCTTTCAATATTGTTTGTGAAGCGGCACTAATACTATAAATAATTAGTGCTTTCAAGTCAATGGTACAGCCCTTGTTGCTACATCAACAGTATAGAGATCTGCATAGATGTATCTGTTTTACATATATATATAGTATAGTTGTGTAGTCTTTGACAGTTTTGCACAGCTGGAGCCTCGCAGTGCGCAGGTGCAGCCACACAACTGATTTTTTTATGAAGGCCCAGGAGATCAGGAGAGGGGGTCTTGCCCGGCTGGGGCCCACCAGGTTTTTTTCCCGGTATCCCGCCGGGCCAGTCTGACCCTGGTCTTTGCTCCTGCATCTGTGCAGTGAGTGATAACACGAAGATCTCCCCTCTCTCCTCTGTACAAGTACTTGCATGTAGAATTACAAACCCAACCTATAGTCATTTCCAGCAGGGATGCTTTGAGTAATTCCATTGGACAGCTTTGGGAAAATTCTGCTTTCTAAAAGGGGAAGGGAAGGGTTGCAGGTTCATCCTGGTCATGCCCTATTACTGTATGGAACAAATAGGCTGAATCGATGGAAGAATAGGATATAGTACACAAAGAGAAGTGACTAGGAGAATCAAGAGGTTGAGTGATTAGAGAAGGAAAATAAATCTACATTTTTCTGGTGGGCCCCTGGCTTTTCAAGTCCAACGTCTCCTGCTGCATTTGTAAAATCTCTGCAGAGTCTGGCATTGGTATAAGAACATCAGCCCCCATACAACTCTATTCTGCCTCATACAGAATACACTTCCACCAATGGGGAGGAAGCTTTTGCTGATGGACTACAGCATTAAATAAACCATATAAAATAGGGGCAGTCCCTAGACTTCTAAACCAAAAGGCAGATGAGAAGAGCAGCTAAACACTTACCTAACACCTGCACATGTTACAGAGAAAGGTAAAATAAGGGCAGTTCAGGTTGATTACCTTTAAACAATGTGTAGTGTTTCCTGCCAACATTTTTACCAGTTTTAATTTGGGACATTAACGTGTAGGCCTTCAGGAGGAGACCAATGGGCTGCAGTCGGTATGTTTCCTCTCAGGTCCATCACTTGCTGAGCTCTGGGTAGTAGAAAATCTGTTTATTATTTGGTATACTCTTAATCTATTGTTAAACTAATCTCCCAGCATCCACTGAAGGTTGGTGTAGCACAATTTGAGAAGCTCCATGTTCAGTGGCAGACTGGGCCTCCTAGGGGCCATCACAGAAGCAGACATTGAGGCCTCATTTGTAGACAGAATTAAATATAATATTTGTCATATACTGTAGACCTATGGTGCAAATAATAAAGGGTAGATGGCAATTTTCATTGGCTGGAGCCCTCCAGAAGATCCTGTACTACCCCAGCAAGTCTGTCCCTGGCCATGTGTACCATCATCCTACACATTGTTAAGGTAATCGAGGCAACTTCACTTTTATCAATTTCAGTTGTTATATGCCCAGATATATATAAATGTATGTATTTCATTGTGCATGGCTCTATTTATATTCTATGTTTGTTTGGCTGGCAGAAGCACTTGCTGCAGGCTTTTTTCCCATTTTCTTTGGAGTGGTCATCTCTTCTGTCACCAAATATGCCCCGCAGTCCAAGATAGTCCAAGAGTAGGGGTTAACAATAGTCTGTGTTTAATACATTCTTCTTGTTACAATGTTGTTTTATATGCTTGCGATTGGTCAGTTGCCATGGTTAGGTTTGTCCAACAGTAAGCCTCTTTCCCAGGGCCTGGTTGCTTTGTTGATGATGCTACTCAACAGTCTCCATGAAGACTACAGAAGGTCATAGGCTCCTGCCGTTGTGGGAGGAGGTGCAGTCCTTGTGGCAGAGCTGTAGTAATAGGGAGAGCCTGAGAGACAACCAAAAAAAAACATTCTTAGGAGGTGGAATGGATAAAGTTTTTGTTGTTAATAAGTCTAATTGATCAACCATTAACTTCTCATGCAAGTTTGTCGTGAGGGAAACAGAGAAGATGGTGTAGACAAACACATTTGTGTTCTCTCACTTGGGAACAATATACAGTGGTCAAGGCCAAAGTTAGCCATATTAATCCATAGACTGCCACCTACATTAAATCACATGGCATTCCATAAGCAAATGTTTGCCCAATTTCCATAGAATATTATACCACTGCTACTACACACACCCATTTTCCCTACCATACCTGCTATTCCATAGTCAGACTCCCTTGCCAGAGACTATTATACACTTTTACTATAGGCACCATCTCTCCCTACTATACCTGCTATCCCACAGTCACACTCCCTTCCCAGAGACTATTATCCCACTGTTACTATAGGCACCATATCTCCCTACTATACCTGCTATCCCACAGCCACACTCCCTTTCTACAGTGTAAAGCTAGAAAGAGCCCACACAACAATGTTTAAGACATATCTTAGTTTTTTGCTATGCATTACCACAGTAAATGTACTGTTACTAAGTCTTTTTCCCTGTAATGACTGACAGACAGCTTTTCTTTAATACATTCATTTGCTTACTGACTGCCATTGCCTTGGACACTTTAAAAATCTCCAGTATAACTTTTATTCATGTTTGGCACCTCAATATCCTAGTACTGCAACACCACCCCATTCTATTATGTTTCTACTCAGTTACAGTGCATTTGCCACATACCTAGAAGGCTGGAGCTGGGGAAGCGCCAACTCTCTCCGTATGCTGCATAAGCCCCATGGCTGTAGGCATTTCCAGAGTAATCACCTCCTGCTGGGAGAACAAGAAGGTTAGACTGAACAACTGGGGAGGGGTGATATAAAATCATGGCAATAATGGGGGTAATAGCTATCCCATGTGGCCCCCTGCTACTCTTATTTCCCTCCATTTGCACTACACTTTATGTATCTTAGAGATGAAACACAGACACAAATACAGTTGCTGCTGTAACTACAGGCTGTAGTTGTATTTTGGGCATGTTAAAGGGCAAGGAAAGTCTAAAATAGAATAAGTATAGAATAATGTTGTATTTTGTATACTAAACATGAACTTACTGCACCACAAGCCTAATCAAACAAATGATTAGTTGGCCACAGGGGGCTGTCATCTTGTAACTTTGTTATACATCTTTGCAAGACTAGACTACATACACATGCTCAGTGTGGTCTGGGCTTCTTAGGGATCGTCATAAATTATCAAAAAACAAAGCTGCTCGAGTTCTGCATGGCTGGTAAGTAAGGCAGGGGCTCCCCCTGCTGTTCATAAGTATGATTGTTTCTCTGCCAGAAGTTAGGGACCATGTGACAATTCCTATCCACAGCAGTAAATGAAGGGAGAATTTCACTGCATACAGTCAGGTTTCTTATAAAAATGGTAGACATTTTTTAATTAAAGTATTTTGGAGATAGATTTCTTTTTCATTAAAGAAAGTAAAAATGGGATTTTATTTCTTTGCCTTTCCTTGCCCTTTAACTACCCTTGTCTGCATTTTAGGTGAGAGGGATAAACATTTTCTAAGCAATGGCAGCAGTGAGATAATCTAGAGAGCAGGTGGGACATCAGGCCTGGACTGGCAATCTGAGGGTTCTGGCAAATGCCAGAGGGGCTCCTGTAAAATGCCATAAACAGTCACTATAAATTGTGCTGGTGGGGGGCTGTTTGGGCCCCTGTGTATTTGAAATGTCAGGGCCTATTTGTACACTGACACCAATATTTTACAGCCTCAAATACCATAAAATCCTGAATCAATAAGATTGAAGTCCATTATCGGGGCCGATTATCTCAATATAAATGTGTCTGCTTAGGAAACAATGGGAGACATCCCAGGATGAGAGAGAGAGATATAGGGATTTGTGTACACAGATCTAATAAAATCCATATCCATATCTCACAGTGGCCATGCAAATGATAGAGGAGAGGGAAAAGATGTGTCTCTCTCTCACACACACACACAGTTAAAATATAACTGCTCCTTTTTATTTATCTTGACCAATCTCATTTCACGCTCCAGGAGAGGAAGGAGTGTGTGCGCGCGGGTGTGCGGCGGCTGGGGAGGGGAATATAAGTGCTTTATATTTTTAACGCTGCATTAAGCGCGTCTCCGTGGTAACGCAGTAAGACGCTGGCTCAGCAGGTTCCAGAGCTGTGGGGACTTTTGATTTTTTTTTTTTTTTTTCTTGCCTGAGTCTCTTATTTAAATGTACCTGCAAAGGTCACCCAGGGCCAGTCCTGTAAACTCACCTCAATCCATTCCCTGCCCTCTCTTTATTGGCTGTGTCTAAAGTCTACATCTGCTATAAAATGGGTCAACCCAGCTAACTTTCAGAACTCAGATATACCAGACTAGACGGAGGTCACAGGGAGACTGCTCTGGGAGAATAATATAGAAATTAGAGGCCAACATCTACAAACAATTCTAGGCCCTCTGCTTAATTCTAGTATAATGTAGAGAGTGATATTCTGAGGCAAGTTTTGCTTTTTTATTATTTGCAGTTTTTGAGTTATTTAGCTTTTTATTCAGCAGTTCTCCAGTTTGCAATTTGCAATTCACTGATTTGAATAAGAGACTGGAATACGAATATATAGAGAGGGCCTGAATAGAAAGATGAGTAGCAAAAAGTAGCAATAACAATAAATTTGTAACCATACTGAGTTGTTTTTTTTTAGATGGGGTCAGTGACCCCCGTTAGAAAGCTGGAAAGAAGAAGAAGGCAAATAATGAAAACCAATTAAAAAGTTGCTTAGAATTGGCAATTCTACACTGCGTCGGACTGGGCTGTCAGGAGGCTGGGAAAAAGCTTGGTGGGCCCCCGCCCTCATGGACCCTGCAGGCCCAGACCCTAAGCTGCTGCTCCCCGAAACAAAAATGTCCAGCCAGCCATGCACATTCATGAGAGAGGGGACCCACAATGTTGGACCCCAGTGTGTCCACCATGCTCCAGTACGACCCTGATTCTAAAATACTAAAAGTTAACTTAAAGTTAAACCACCCCTTTTATATGACCTGGCATTGAGTAGGCAGAGCTAGCGTTCATCATGTCAACCATATACTGTATATGTAAAGCCCAACAGCCATGATTATCTTGGGCAGTTAAAGCCAGGTTTGGCTTTAGCCCAGGGACCCCACTTACACTATTGTAGGGACCCAATGACAGGGAAAGCCTGTACCACTGATTCAGGGAGAGAATTCCACATCCTCAGAGCTCTCACAAAAACCCCTTCTGAATATTTAGGCGGGACCTCTTTTCTTCTATAACATTTCAGATCAGCCATTTTAGGTGGCCATTGGCTGATCAAACCCTGTGACCTTGTGAAGGAAATTTCTGTCCTCTAATTCCCATAAAATATTTTATGCAGGTATGGGATCTGTTCTCAGGAATCCCATTATCCAGAAAGCTCTGAATTATGGGAAGGCCGTCTCCCATAGACTTCATTTTGTCCAAATAATGATTTCATTTTTCTCTGTAACAATGAAGCAATACCTTGTATTTGATCCAAACTAAGATATAAGGAATCATTTAAGGAGGCAAAACAAGCCCACTGGGTTTATTTAATGTTTCAATCATCTTTAAGTAGACTTAAGGTATGAAGATCCAAATTACGGAAAGAACCATTATCTGTAAAGCCCCGGGCCCAAGCATTTTGGATAAAAGGTCCAATACCCACATTTTAACATTTAGAACTAAAACAAGATGACAAATGTATGTAGCCATGTCACCTCTGCCCTTGATACACCAGTGATAGTTCCTACCCCAGATTTCTGCATTTTCTGCCACTTACCAGCTACCATTCCAGCAATTGCAGAGGAGGCATAATTTCCTTGCCCACTGGGTATGTGAGGTGGGTATCCTGGCAATGTGGGTCCAACAACATCACGGCCTGCACAAAAGAGAAAAAAGTTGAACCATTTGAGATGTGAGGGGGGGAATGGAAGCAATACATTTATGCAGGTAAGAATATAACTCCTTGGAGGATCAATTCTGAGTCCTCTAAAAGGTCTGACAGTAAAATTTGCCCCATACTGCTTAGGTAGCTGGCCATTATACCCAAGGGGGCTTGAGTACTCCGCAATTTAGAAAAAAAACTCTCAAATCGAACATCACAAAGACCCTGATCCTTCCCAACCCTGCTACACTGAAACCCCTTACATCTACCCTGCAAGCTTTTCTACTTTTTCAGTCTACACCACTGTATATTAAAGTAAAACAATATTTTTTTTCTTGTTTTGATTTATATTAACAGGTATTACAAAAGTTAATGCTGGAAAAATAACTGCATGAGTGATATTGTTATATCACATGTTATTGTGATATCACATGCAGAGCAATGAAGTGCACACTCTCTATAGCTGGGTCCCTGGCACTTTTACAGTCATACCTGAGGCCACATGGCTTGTGAACTGGCCATACACAGACGGGTGTGAAAAAGCACTGAAGGATGGCGCTGAGCATGCTGAGCTGATTGGCTGCAGATCCAGGAAGGTGGGGCTACATAAAGATGAAGGGGTGGAGCTAGCGCTGGAGCTGTCTGAAGCCTCTTGTTTAATGGAGAAGGCTGAGAGTTCTACAATGAGGGTGAGTGAAATGTATGACAACGATGAGAAAATGAACAGCAGAAAAATATTGTGAAAAAAATGCAGATGGATAATTGATGAATGGCTTCTTCCTGTCTCTCAGTGAATGATTACTTTCTTCCTCAACCCTTTGAAGTTTTTCATTAACTAAATACTAATTAGAGACTTGAGAGATTGGTTTTCCTTTTCCAACCCTTCCCATGACAAGCAAGGCAAGACCTTGGCTCATTTATTGGAGATTTACTGGGTGGTCTGTACTTGTTCCCACATTCCCGTTGCACAAGCAAAATGGACAGTGATAGCCAACAAACACAGCAAAGCACATTATATTCACTCTAAAGCTAAACCAATATAATAACACACTACTCTATCAGTTCAGATCTCCTATCAGTTGCTGCAGCATACAGCAACCAATTAGCAAAGAGCATTGCTCAGTCCCTTGAAAATAAACAGCTAATTGGTTGCTATAGGTTATTAGACATGGGCTAATCTTGCACCTTTTATTATATTCACTTTTTTCACATTTAGCTTTCCATAAACAGCAACTTTTGACTTTTCCTAGACAAAGCAAAAATCCATACAAATGGGGTATCCTAATAAAAGTGTAAATATTGCCCCAGTCCTAGTAACCCATAGCAACCAATCAGATCAAATGATTAGTAAGTTCTGCATGCTGGATAGCTGAATAGGTCTAGTTTGTTTTAAAGGAAGACTCATACTTTCTGCTTACGTTTGTTTGGGCACCTACCGGATAAAGCAGAATATCCTTGGTGGGTCGATAGGTTTCTGCCAATCGTCGTGTTTGTGGAAGGGAGTGATTTTCCATCATCCAATGAATTGTTGAGCAGGGGTAGGGTATATAGAGCCTGAAACAGAGAAACATATATTTAAAGAAGGAAAAAGAAAACACTGAGGAGGGTATGAATCTCCCATCTCTGCTCTATACTCACCTGTTCTGTTTTGCTGTGAGTGGAAGAAGAGTAGGACTCCGGGAAATGTTGTCTCTGGAAGTGACACTCCAGGGTGTCCAGAGGGTGGTGCCCATAAGCCTCGGTACGGAGCTGTTTCCTACTGATCCCCACGCTGCCTTGAGAGTCAATGCTGAGCCTGCAGCTCTCCTGGTCACCTGCGGAGTCCCAAATACTTAGTTATATCCATTCTACCCAAGTGCATCCTCATATGCTATATCTAGAGACAATGGCTGGGACATATTATATATATATAATATATTATATTAATATATGATATATTTTCTGTGGGTCTAAGGTGGATATGACACGTCTAGAAAGACATTTATTCAGGCACTGGCTCTAGTTATTTTCATTCACGTAACTTGAATGTATCCATGTACCATACATCTCATGTAATTCCATATAATGAGCCAACTACTTTGGGTTTCATTTAGGACCGAAAACCCCACAGAGCTTTATATTTTATTTTCATACATTCAGAGCTGGAATACAAATGTAATTGCTATTGAAAGCTGTATATGCCTGTGCTTTTTTTTTCTGCACTGCTGGTTCTCACTACAGGTATAATGTTGCGACCATCGGCTCTGCAACCAAAACTCCACATAGGTAGAGAACTATTTCACTAAGGGATCAACAACTGTTTGCTTTAGCCAATGCTGAATCCTCCAAAAGAAATTCTGGCCAATGTGATACCAGTTCTAGTGATTTACAATTTTAAGGTTTTAGACTCCATGTATCTGGCTGCAACATATTGAAACCTTGCTGGAATTCAGCCAAACCCTGATTCAAATCCTTAATGCCTTTTGGTTTATAGTATGTCTACATTTTCTAAATCCTTTGCGATTAATCTAAAAAGAAAAAAAACAATACCACAGTAATGAGGCATTACATTCAAGAAACTTACTGTCATCAAGTTTACGCTTTCCATCTGCACTGGGCTGTGTGATCCCCAACAAACCACTGATGGAATACGTGGATCCAAGGGAGTCTGAATGGGGAGACTCAGGGGGCGTCACTGTTGAACTAGGGACTGAAAAGCACAAAGTAGGATACACAGTGAGAAAAGGGAAAGGGCAAGGAAAGTCTAAACTAGAATAAGGCTAGAAATTCAGTATTTTGAATACTAAACATAAACATGAACTTACTGCACCACAAGCCTAATCAAACAAATGATTTATGCTTTCAAAGTTGGCCACAGGGGGCTGTCATCTTGTAACTTTGTTATACATCTTTGCAAGACTAAGACTGTGCACATGCTCAGTGTGATCTGGGCTGCGTAGGGATCATCATAAATGATCAAAAAACAAAGCTGCTCGAGTTCTGCATGGTTGGTAAGTAAGGCAGGGGCTCCCCCTGCTGTTCATAAGTATGATTGTTTCCCTGCCAGAAGTTAGGGACCATGTGACAATTCCTATCCACAGCAGTAAATGAAGGGAGAATTTCACTGCATACATTCAGGTTTCTTATAAAAACGGTAGACATTTTTTAATTAAAGTATATTGGAAATAGATTTCTTTTTCATTAAAGAAAGTAAAAATGGGATTTTATTTCTTTGCCTTTCCTTGCCCTTTAATTAGCAAAGTGTCTTTAAAAAGATGGGTTACCAACCAGCTCCGCCTCAGTATTAAATGAGTGAATATACTGTATATAGTAACCATAACAGCCCTCCTGTTGTTAGATATGGACACATTTTGTTACTATTTGCTTTTCTTTATATTATTTCATTCTATTAATGTGTTTATTTTAACCCACTTCCCAACATTCATTTATTATTTATTTGCAGATTCTTCATTTTGCCACTAAGGGGGAATGTGGAACAAATGCAGAAATGACTGCCTGCAATACTCATTGGAAAATGACATTGCTGAAAAGCACATTGCTAAAAGTATTCAAGCAGTAGTAGTAGATGGACACATGAAAACATTTGGGAGTATTTTTGCTTGTAACAGAAGTCTTAGACAAGTTTAGTACAATGGAAGTTACAATGGCATCTTAAAGCTGTCAGGAAAACTATATAACTACTCTTGTTATGCTGCCAAGTTGTGTTTTAGTTGTCGTTTCATGGGGGGGGCACTGGTCACTTACTCAGAGTGTGTCCTGGGCTCAGTGATTTTACACAGCTCTCCATGGGCAGGTTAAAGAGTTGCTGTACTTTGGTGCGTATGATTCTGGTTGGGTTGAGAGAGAGGACATAGAGTTAGTTCTGGCCTTACCATTAACATATACACACATTTCACCCTAGACAGATGCTATGCTGATGATGATATCCCCGTTCTAGTTACAAGACAACATCTATAGCAATGACAAACACTGAAACACTCTCTTTGCCCCACCTGTTGATAGAGCTGACACTGGGAACTGTGTCATTGTCGCACACCCCGTCTGCCAGCAGCCGGTCCCTGATTTCCCATGCAAACATTGTTGGGTTCTGACGTTTGTAATCTCCGATTTTCTCCACCACTTTGGGAGTGGCAACCTTGGGCTTGGAACCTCCGATGACGCCTGGCCGGATACTGCCTGTCTCATAGTACCTACTCCAATACAGAAAAAGGTATAATTACCCAAAACCAGACGTGGGTCCTTCATACCTAGAGGCTTATCATATGGCCAACCACAAACCCCTTATTCCTTGTTCTAACCATGCCGTGGCTTGGTTCTGCCATCAGTCTGGCAGGTTAGAAAATCCCTTCAGGCAAGGACAACATTGATGTAGTCCTGCCCAACAGTTCTTCCTAGGCACCCAAAATGAATTAATCACCCTACTGCATTGGAAACCAAGTCAGGTAAAGATCTGCTTGACAAACTAGTGGATCTGACTGGATGCTCAGCTTAATTGGATAACTCTGAATCATGGTGATCTGACCTCCCCATTCATGGTTTACTTTAAAATATAAGGGCTCATAGACTGTTCCTTTACACCCCAGAGCAATTAATGTTCTGAGTTAAAGAGAAAATCACAACCTTATTTGTTAAGCTATAACAGGACATGTTCTCCAAAAAATCTAATTCCAAGGCTGAGGTCATCTGCTTTACTCTGTTGCCATATTCTGGTTCCTTACCTGCCCAAAATTTTGCTGACACATCCATGACTGACTCTGAGCTGTCGTGAGATGTCACAGGGACGAACCCCCTGGTGCGCCAGGTCAACAATCCGCTGCCTCACCACCTCTGGGAGGGGGCGCCCATTCACAAAAGCCCCACCTAACTGATTCAAGCCTCCATGACCTGAAAGAGCAGAAAAATATGTTGTTAGGGAACCACTGGCTCATAATGGGAAATCTGCCTGTTTTACCCATAAATACAGGTGTTTGCATAATTCTACCAATATGTAGGGGAGGGTGAGATCTAGAATCAGTTGCCTAGAGAAGTTGGCTAACTCT
This sequence comes from Xenopus borealis, assembly GCA_024363595.1. NCBI lineage: Eukaryota > Metazoa > Chordata > Amphibia > Anura > Pipidae > Xenopus > Xenopus borealis. The sequence goes on along the minus strand of CM044435.1, from coordinate 122,719,024 downwards.
ATGGCATTTATGAGCCAAAGGTTACACCTTGGTACTGCCAAGTCTTTGTTTCTCTCTCTATAGTGGAACAGGTTCATAATAAACTCTACTAATAACTTCGCTAATGTCATGGAGTTAGTCAGTGGCACACCACTTGCACAATGTACAAACTCAAAGGGGAACATATTTTTAGAGTGAAAATAGAGTTCACCAGAGGTAAATAATGTATGTCTAGGATTTTTAGGGACATATTGAGCAAATAAATTTCACTGGGTTTGCCCCTTGTTAAATATGAAACAGATATATGTGTGTGCATGGAATTCATTATTGGCTTGCACCTGTCCCTCTGCACCTCACTTTCAATTAGAGATAACTTGTGTGCACATGGCTTAGAGTGAATTCAACTGAACTCTTGGTGTATATGGGTGCATACATGTATATTGAAAGTTTGCATTAGCCTACACCCCCAAGGGGCCTCCTGCTGTCGCTGCTACAACCCTAACCTTGCACCTGTCTCTACCAACATTGGCAGGTTGTTTGGCAGAGAAGAACTGAAGAGTCAGACATCAGAGTATTGTGTATATTACATGGATTGATTGAATGAGCTGCTGACCTATATTGAAATTGCTGGCAGGTCCTGAGAAGCCCCTCTCTGTGGTGAGCTCTGTGAACAAATGCACTGTTTAGATACATCACAAGTGAATCTGATAAATAAGTTAGAGGCATGTAGAGATACACAAGAAAACATAATCAATAACAGGGGTCCCCAACGTTTTGTCCACCAGTGAGCCACATTGATATGTAAAAATAAGTTGGAGAGCAACACAAGCATGCCAAATAAGGGCTGTGATTGGCTATTGGTAGCCCCTATGAGGACTTGCAGCCTACAGGAGGCTCTGTTTGGCAATACACAAGGTTTCTATGTTACTAAAACCTGCATCAAAGCCTGGAATTGAAAAATAAAAACCTGCTTTGAAGCCACCGGGAGCAACATCCAAAGGGTTGGAGAGCAACAGGTTGCTCATGAGCCACTGGTTGGGGATCACTGATCCATAAGATAAGGAAAATGAGGGGCACCACTGACTGGACATAGGTTTTTAGTTTGCTTCTCAGTTGGCCAGAGAACCAGACATATAGATATCCTAAAGCACATGCAGGATCAGAGTCAGGGGTGTAACCACAGAAGCAGACTCTGTGGTTACAGGGGTGTAGACGGCCAAGTAAGCCCATAGCAAAGTAAGAAAAGTGATGATAAGGGTGATATGAGGAGTTATGCCCTCTATTGAGCATCGTAAAGGTCAAAACACCCCTTGTGCATAGGCCTTACACCAGGTATTGGCATCAAATTGAGTGTTCTGGTGCTCCCATTAAACTCCCAAGCCTGGGTCTGTGGACAGGCTATACAGGTTCCGCCATATTAAAACAATTTTAACCAGCCTTGAGAGGAAACTGTGCAACCTCTAACTATAAATAACTATTGGTTTCAATGATAGTTCGTATATATTTAAAAGGAAAAATCCCTTTCATTCCCAATGGTCTCTTACTGTTAATGTGCAACTTCCCAGTTCCCAGTGGGGTATTATTTCAGCCACTGGACTGGAGAAGTCACTAAGGGTTTCACTGGATCCAGCTTGCCTCCCACTGATTATTACAAAGTTATTTAGTAATCAGTAGGAAAGTCCCTGCTCCCATTTTCCCTGCTGCATCGTATTTCCAAAGAACTGTAAGTGGAGAAGGAGCAACCTACTGTTTGGTTGGCAGCAAAGTGGCCGATACACCTGATGTTTACTCTCCATTGTATTGCTCCAAGCAGAACTGCTAGTAAATCAGGGGCTGCAGCCTGCAGGTGGCCCAAAGCATTCCTTTTGTTTGGACATCAGAGAAAAAACCTTTTCAAACACAACCTAAGGCTGTTATCTTATCTAAGGGCAATGGGAAATGGATGCTTTTGATTGCTACAATCTTCCCGGGGAAATCCAAATAACTTGAGCCAGTAGCAGTTGCACTCCTTC
>CM044435.1:122658592-122670338 GCA_024363595.1 Xenopus borealis | reverse complement strand
CGGGGCCCAGGGGGCCCAAAAATTTTGTTGTACAGGGCCCGTGATTTCTAATGGCAGCCCTGGTAGACCCCATAGCTGTACCCCAGACTTGAACACACCTGAAGTCCCTAGGTACTCCCTCTTTCTTTCCCTCCCTTTCTGATACTCAGCATGGACAGTACAGGTTGTTCATAAGCAACTATTTGGTAGGGGAGAGGAACCCCCCTCAGCTCCGACACTGGTTTGAGCTCCAGTTGTAGTGAGGTGGGCTGGGAGATGCTGATTTCTTTCTTTGTTAGCATCTGAAGGCTACTGCCCTAGGCATGCCCCTGAATGTGAGAGTTGCCACCTCTCTGATTTTAAATCTGATACCAATAGCTAATTGAGTGCAAAACTGGAAAAATCCAGCACAGTCTGCAGCATGCATCTAAACAAATTGCTAAAGGGGTGATTCACCTTAAAGTTAGTTTTTTTGTATGTTATTGAATGGTTAATTCTAAGCAACTTTTCAACTGGTTTATATAAGTTTTGAATGGTTTGCATTCTTCTTCTGAATCTTTCCAGATTTTAAATGGGGGTCACTGTCCCCTTTCAAAAAGCAAATGTGTCTTAAGCCTTCAAATGTATTTCTATTTTTTAACTTATTTTATTCAGGCCTTATTCCAGTCTCTTATCCAAATCATTGCATGTTTGCTACAGCGCTACAAAATATGTTGGCTCTATAGAAATCCATATTAATAATAATAATAATAATAATAATAATAATAGGGTCATTTGTGCTAATATTACAAACTGGAGAGCTGCTGAATTAAAAGCTAAATAACTACAAAACCACAAGCAATAAAAAATGAAAAAACAAGTGCAAAATGTCCCAGAATATCACTTTCTCCATCATACTAAACATTAACGCAAAGGTGAACAACCCCTTTAAGCACAATGATTCCTGTAAGCTCTAAAACTGATGAAAGGGGTCACCAATAAAATATTATTACATGAGCAAATATCTTATTTAAATCCGTAACACTGCAGTTTGACAGAAGAATCCTATGTTCCAACTGCCAAGTGTAACTTTTTGCTAATATAACTTTCTTGGGATCGCCTACATTTTCTGCTTCTGTGTTCTATTTAGGGGCTGCACATGGGGCCACAACTCTGCAGTTCTGTAGCTTCCTGGCAATGGAAATGGATTTGTCATCTGTGCTGCTTTTCACTTTAAACATAATAATATATTTTTCCAGTAATAAATAAAGTTTGGGCTTTTTGCAACATGCAACCTAGAAAAGCAACCTTTATAAACCAATCCTCTATTAATATTTTATTCTGTGTTTTGTATTTTATTCTGTATCTGTTTATTGCCACCTTGTGGAAAATGCAAGTACTGCGCACAAGCGGAGCGTCCTATGTGTAGAGAGGAACATGCAGCACATCCCACATGCACTGGCATGTTCTGTATAACCCCCTGTAATGCACAAATTAGGGTAAATGGACTTTATTGTTTTTGTATTTAAGCTTTTCTGGTTGCTAGGGGCCTCAGAGCAGAACAGCAGTGGACTAAACACTTCTCCATGCCTATCATCTCTCTGAATGCTACTTAGAGACAAGTGCCCTATTAAAGGGTAAGGAAAGTCTAAAATAGAATAAGTCTAGAAATGCTGTATTTTGTATATTAAACATAAACATGAACTTACTGCACCACAAGCCTAATCAAACAAATGATTTATGCTTTCAAAGTTGGCCACAGGGGGCTGTCATCTTGTAGCTTTGTTATACATCTTTGCAAGACTAGACTACATACACATGCTCAGTGTGATCTGGGCTGCTTAGGGATCGTCATAAATGATCAAAAAACAAAGCTGTTTGAGTTCTGCATTACTGGGAAGTAAGGCGGGGGCTCCCTCTGCTGTTCATAAGTATGATTGTTTCTCTGCCAGAAGTTAGGGACCGTGTGACAATTCCTATCCACAGCAGTAAATGAAGGGAGAATTTCACTGCATACAGTCAGGTTTCTTATCAAAATGGTACATATTTTTTAATTAAAGTATATTGGAGATAGATTTGAGATAGATTGGATAGATTGGATTGGATTTTATTTCATTGCCTTTCCTTGCCCTTTAAATGAACACAGAAAGATGACAGGCAGACCTTGGTTGGTGTCAATATACTCAAAGGAACATTTTGCTGCTAAAATTGATCTGTGACTGCTCTTTGTACGTCAGGCAGGACGCCTGTAATTCTGTAAAACTGGGAGCAAAGAAGGGTGGAGAGCAGGCCCGGACTGGCAATCTGTGGGTTCTGGCAAATGCCAGAGGGGCTGCTATAAGGTCCCACAGAAAGTCAGTATTTAGTGGGCTGGTGGGGGCTGATTGGGCCTCTGTGTAGCTGAAATGCCACGGCCTATTTTAATTCTCACTCCGGACCTGGTGGAGAGGGTTGTTTTGGTGCTCTTTGCTGTCTGTGGGCAGAGCCAGACAAAGCAATCCTGGGTCATAGTCCTTATTCTTTTGGCCTTTCATTAAAATTTGTGTTGTGTATATAATGGAACCCTAGCAACCGGCTGAGTGTGGCATGTGTCTGTATAGAACGGAGTTCAGTTATTTAAGATAGAGTGCAGTGGGATGTGGAGACATGGTTCAGCTTCAAGGGCATCGCAAGGCCCACAGACCCAGTCTGTAATAAATGGCTGGTGGTGAGGGTAGAAAATGATATAAGGAAAGGATAATGTAGAAATACTGTGAACTTAGGAAACAAGAGAGTCACAGGCTAATGGAGTGGATATTGGGAAGAGTGCAGAGGGTTGAAGATCACATATCAGCATGTGTAGCTCATAGCTTTAGTAAAGGAAATAGAAACCCCAAAAAATGTTGATGTCAAATTGCTCAAATATCTCATAGGTTGACAAGGGCTACTGCACCAGGGTAAACTTAGTGCCTTTTACAGTTTTATTGCATATAGGGGTGAGGTATTTTTAAATGGCTAATCTCAATCTTTGCACTTTTCCTGCACTTCGGCTAGTGGCAGACGAGCACATTCGGGGAGATTTGGAATCGCCTGCACAAATACAACTCGCGGCGCTTCGATTTCTGATTCCTCATTCAGGCACAGGGAAGGCAGACAGAAGGCAGTTCGGGGAGATTGTCACCGGGCTGAAGATTGAATCGAATTGTGGTCGAATTTGAAACCACAATTTGATTGATCGAATTAAAAAAAATTTGAGTGAACGATTAAATCGTTGAATGGGGTTTAATAGCAATTCGGTAGGTTTAATCTGGCGAACTAGTCAGTCGAATAAAAATTTATTTATAGGGCAAGTAATTCGACTGACGAATATTCCAATATTCAAATAGAATTGTACTTGAATATTTGAATAGAATTTTATGCGAATATTCGAATAGAATTTTAATCGAATTATTCGAACCGATCAAGTTTTCAAAATTCAATGGTCGAAGTGGTCTTGAAAAAGGAAAATTCGAATCCAAATTTTTTTGAAAATTCGATCGAATTTCGAATCATTCATGTGAATTTAGTAAATCTTCCCCTTAGACTGTGCACATGCTCAGTGTGGCCTGGGCTGCTTAGGGATCTACAGGGAAACTACGGGGGCTCCCCCTGCTGTTCATAAGTATGATTGTTTCCCTGCCCAGCAATTAGGGACTGTCCAATTCCTATCCACAGCAGTAAATACAGGGAGAATTTCACTGCATACAGTCAGGTTTCATAAAAAAAGGTAGACATTTTTTAATTAAAGTATATTGGAGATAGATTTCTTTTTCATTTAAGATAGTAAAAATGGGGTTTTATTTTTTTTGCTGTTACATGCCCTTTAAAGGGCACCAATCATAACTAAAATCATTTACTAAGGAAATACACAATGTGAAAATTCTAAGAAATTCGATTTTTACAGTTAGAATTGTGTGTATAATGTAAATCATCAGCTCACTATTCACCTTCTGCAAAATCTCCCCTATCTCCACTGCAGTTATAGCTGAGACAGGCATCTTGGATTTCACTGACTCCTCCTACCTATATCTTCACAGTCAACTGCAGCTCTGAAATCTAGCACATGCTCAGTTGAAATCTCTTGCTTGCCTAATAAACCTTCTAAGCTATTTTGAAATCTGACAGACATCTGTGTTAATGCTGCCACCTTCTGGAAGTTGATGTGTGCCCTTCATTTGCATAATGACATCACCAGCAGGGGATAAGATAGGGAAATCTCGTGATATTTCTAGAGTTTACTGAAGCTAGGCATTCTGGGTAAAATACTCAGGGCAGTGCTACAATCTGAGCATGCTCGTGAACTCATTTGCATGTTATAGTCACAATATGAACCCCCTCAGTGAGAGAACCCATTTGACAAAGTATGGGATTTTTCTTTTTTCTTTTCTTCAAAAAACTTTATATGTAGTTCGATTAAACATGTTTAAGTTTTACTGGTCAGGTTAATATGTGTTTGATTTTGGCAGTGATTGGTGCCCTTTAAGTATAATGTAGAAAGTGATATTTTGAGACAATTTGCAATTGGTTTTCATTTTATATTATTTATGGGTTTTCTTAGAAATGTTTTTTTCCAAAAACATTTGTTTTTAGAAGGAGTCAGTGATCCCCCCCATTTGAAAGCTGGCGAGAGTTAGAAAAAGGCAGCAAATAATTAGAAAAGTATAAAAATGAATAACGAAGGCTAGAAAATCACTTAAAATTGGCCATTCTATAACATACTAAAAGTTAACTTGATGGTGAACCACTCCTCGCCATATTCCTAAAAGACAGCTTTTCCATCTGTGGTCCCAACTATATCACCAAAGGATTGCCCTGTAAAACCACATTAATTATATAGTGCTGTCTTTTGTGGTGCTTTACAGAGATTATGCATCGTTATTTTCTGAGACCCGAGTGTGTACTGCAAAATCCTTTCTGTTTATTAGTTCCTTGCAAGCACATTCCGGAGCACAGAGGTGTATGAAATACATCAGTTTTGGGAAACCTGAGTGTTGCAATTGGTGGACTCGCCTTCCCTTCTGTTTGCAGAGGAGCGGACACTTCACACGGTACCTTTAAGTTGTGCCAAAAGATTTTTTTCTACTAGAACATGCAAAATACCCAACCCAAAACAAATAGTTGATATTAACTGCCCCTTGGATTAATTTCCCCATTCTTTTGCAGCATCTTCCAGCATGTTTTTATTGTCCACAGACAAAACTTAACCATTCAGACTTAGGCTCTATCAAAACTAATTTCAGTGGCTTATATGCTGGCAACCAGTAGATTCTGACAAATACCAGAACTGCAAAAACAATCTATAGGTTTGGGGAACCACTGATGACATAAAAGGTTGTTGGAAATTAGTTGTTTTCCTTCATGTTATTTTGGCTTCTGATAAGCCAGAGAACCTCAAATAATTTTCTTTGAACAGGTGGATCTCCAGGGAGTGATTGAAGGGACTGGAGAGTCAGGAAGGTCATGGCAGGGAATTCCAGAAAGAGGCAGAAGATCAAGAGAAATCTTGCAGTTAAGAGTGGGATGAGGCAATGAAAGGAGAGGTCACAGCTGAGGAGCGTGGGGAGAATATGAAGGAGTGAACTTGGAGATGGAACCAGAGACTCCTGCATTGAGTTTGGGATTCATCTGAGTCCCAGGAACAGGGCAAGTCCTTTGCTTCAACAAAACAAATCTATATTTTGCTATCCATTGGCCTGTATTGTGCTGGGCCACTGAAGTCAATTTATATTATATATATATCAAGTGCATTCAAACTGTAACAGGTGCAATGGGTAGAAGGTGGGATGAGGGGGCTCATTCAGTCATGACTGTAGAATATTCTTACTTTATGACACTCTCATGAAGCCACACCCAGGGCCTCCATCAGGGGGGACAAGTGTTCCGGGCCCGGGGCTGAAGAGCCGGGCCCCCCTTATGAGCGCCGAAGCTATGCCGCTCCTTCTGCTGTCCTGAATGCAGAATGTGGAAGTGCTGAACAGACGCGAAATCCTGAAGCGCCGGAAAGACCGAAGTCACAAAAGAGCCGACTCTGAAGTCCTGAAGTGGCTAAAATACCCAATGTCATGAAAGGAGCTCATACTGAAGTCCTGAAGCCACAAGTTCAATTCTACTGACACTATTTTTTTTTTTATCCCCTGGCCAATTTTATTACGCTATAGGCCCCTGCCATCAATTTAAAAAAAAAAATATTTTATGGAGCCCCAATTTTTTTTAACTTGTAAGGGGAGCTCTGACCATCAACAGCTTTTTATAACTTTTGTTAGCACTGATGTGTGTGTGGTCTTTTAACTGTGATGTGGAGTGGGTGGGATCAAGGGTGGAGCTTTTGCACCATGGTGGGCGGTAAAAATGTTGTTGTACAGGGCCCCGTGATTTCTAATGGCGGTCTTGGCTACACCAGTGCTGGAAGTATCTGAAGTGAAGGTGTTGTTGCTAAACTGTAACTGTAGCTGTTGGGACAGGCAGTGGCGTAACTACAGAGGAATCAGACCCCATGCTTGCAGAGAGGACCCAGGGAACAGCAGGGCCTGAAGCTGTCACTGTAGTTGCAGAAATCTTCCCTTTCACAGCAATTCTCCAATGCAAAAGTGAGCTGGCAGGGGTGTTCAGTGAAGGGCAGTTGCAGGGGTTCTCAAGCAGAAACGGGAGGTTTATTGGGTTTATCTACTTCTTTTGAACAATAAGGCAATAGATACAGAAACACATCAAGCTAAATTAAGTGTTCTCATAACCACAGGTTTCCAGATAGATGGGACACCACAGTACTTTTGAACTCCTTTCAGCAGAAGCCTCTGAGGGACAAGCAGTGTTGGACTGGCCCACCAGAATACCAGGAAAACTCCTGGTGGGCCAAGGTGTCAGTGGTCCCTCATGCTGCTAAACTTTTGGCCTATTTCATGGCCAGTCTCTATTTCTATGAGAACAAAGAGGCTAAATAGATGTAATAATTGATTATAGTATATAAAGAAAACAAACTAGGAGAATAGAGGTTGATTGAGGAGATGAAGAATATTAGTTCTGAGAGTGGTCCCCTGGTCTAAGGTTTTATGGTGGGCCCCTGTTCTAAGGTTTTTGGGTGGGCCCCTGGTGTCCCAGTCCGACACTGGGGACAAGAAATAGCCCCTGAGAGTTCCTTCCCAACTGTGGTTGCCCTCAGGGGAATAATAACCCATCTACCTCTCTTTGGTGGAGCAGAGGATTACTCTTGCTCACTAGTCCTGACTGTTACATCCCTGGGATGTATTATCACAGCAGCTAGTCTGTTAGTCACTAAACCTCATTCACAGGGTCCCTATTCCCCAGTTTCACTAAGAGTTGGTTACCTTGGGGCTCCTGTAATCAACCTCTTATCCTCTGGGTGATCCACCTCCTGCTATGGTGCACTCTAGAAACATAGGAAAAACCATGTGCTTAACCTATGGACAGGCATATGTCACAAGATCCAAGGGACAATGGGGGAAACTTCCCTCCCATGGGACATAGGGGAGAGAACCAGGACTTCCTGAGCAGCAGAGGGAAATATCCCTCAGAGGAGTTGTTCCCCTTTAAGGTAACTTTCAATATGGCCAGTTCTAAGCATCTTTTCAATTGGTTTTCATTATTTCTTTTTTTCCTTTGTTAACGTGTTTATAATTATCCATAAACAAGTAAATACTGAAGCAGTTCATAAGCGAAATTCCAAAAATTGAATGTACATAACACAAAGATACAATAACAAGGGCAAACCAAGAGCAATAAAAATCTAATAAAAATAAAACTGAACAAAATAAAATGACAACAGGATAAAGAAGATAAATAAATACATGAACGAAATAAAGACAATAATGCGCTTAGAACACGGTGTGAGAAATCATTTGTAAAATTTCCAGGAAATATTTTGACTATTGAGTTCCTTTATTCAGAAGATCTTAAAATTATTTATTTTTAATAGTTTTATAATTATTTGCCTTTTTCTTCTGACTCTTTGCAGCTTTCAAATGGGGGACACTGGCCCCAATGCTCTGTAAGGCTACAAATATATTGTTATTGTTACATTTTATTCCTCGTCTTTCTATTCAGGCCTCTCCTATTCATATTCCAGTCCCTTATCCAAATCACTTCATGGTTGCTAGGATAATTTGGACCATGGCTACAAGATTGCTTAAAACAGGGGTGTCCAACCTTTTGGCTTCCCTGGGCCACATTGGAAAAAGAAAAATTGCCTGGGGCCACACATGAAATACTCTACACAAACACTTTTAATTTGTAAAAATAAATTAAATGCACAGAAAAGAACTACAATACCAGTTGGATAACGAGATGGAGCTATACACTCGAATATGGGACACCTGGATATTAAATAGACTTTATTATTTTATTATTATATTATTATGATGTTTCCATGGGAACCAAGCATTTCAAGCTGGGCCACATTCAGCCTCGGGCCGCAGGTTGGACACCCCTGGCTTAAAATGCAAATTGAAGAACTGCAGGATAAAAAGTTAAATAACTCAAAAACATTAAATAATAAAAAATCAAAACCAATTGCAAATTATCTCTGAATATCACTCTCTACATCAGGGGTGTCTACCAGTAGACCTTTAGCTGGTGATCAGTAGATCTCAAGTTGCTGTCAACAAACAGCTTGTCTAATCTGGCCATAGACGTAAAGATTTTTGAAAGATCCAATGGTTATCGTGAGACCACGATTGTCTCAAAACGATCGTTTAAATGCCTGATGTGTCCATCAACTAAAAAGACCATTTCAGGAGATATTGCAGCAAAACTGAAGGATCACAGCCTGCTTGACCCTGCAAACATAGGTAGATTGCATGGGGACCGATAAAGATTTGCCGATCAATCATCAGACCGATGTCGGACGAAAAATCGTAAGATGAACGATCGTTTGTATCCCACTAACCGCACGATAATTTGACAGATTGGTCGGACTTCCCTAAGATCCGTCGTTCGGCAGGAAAATATCGTTGAGTCTATGGGGAGCTTATGTCACCCTCTTGTTTTATTCTTTTCATTCAGATATTTATTCTGTGAAAGCTACTCAAGAAATAGTTTTTAACTATAGCAACATAAATGCTCTTATAAATCATTATAATATTTAGTAATATTTTCCTTGGAACAGTGATATTATGGATGTAGCTCATAATGGGACACCATCATTTAAAGCAGACCCTGCATTAGTAAACTATGGGCACTCCTGCAAAAGTTATCTTTAAGGTCCCAACATATGTGAATTAGGATTGGGTTTTGGCTGAAAGTTTTGTTAAAGATTTTGTATTCGTGTTTATGGGCTAATTACTTGCCTGTGAAGTTCTAGTTAGGATATTTAGCTAGCATAAAAGGAGCCTATTTTACCCTGTAGTCTTTAATTCCCATATCGTTTTTGGAATATGACGACAAAGTTTCTTATGCCAAAATTACTTTATTATCTCCAATGTTGTAAGATTTCGTTTTTCATTTCTTCAGGAACGGAGAACCATATTGATTTTTCCAGACATCACAGTGCCCACAACTCAGGTCATTGCTACCATTCAATAGTAATGATAGTTGTATGACAGCTGCATGGTTGAGGCTGGACTCAGCAAGGAAGAAAGAGTAGCGAGGGAGGACAGGTTTCTAGGAAATACAGCCTCAAGCATACATAAACCTGAGACACTGGTCTTGAAATTAGGACACTGGACTGGACACAGATTACTGAAAAACATGGGCTTGAGCACAGGTTTCAGGGAACCATGACATTGAATATACAATGCTAGGAATTGTGGTCTGAGCACAGGACACATGGAGTCACAGCTTTAATGGAAGGATACTGGGGATCATGACATTGAGAAGAGAATGCTGTGAATCATGACCTTGAGTTGTGGATACTGAAGCCATAGCCTTGATCCTGGGAGTCAAGAAACCATATCCCCTTATATTATAAAGAGCCCTGAGAATTATGGACTCCTAGAGTTGAGGATACTGGAAAATGGCAACCATGGCCTTGATCACAGAATGCAGGGAACCATAGCCTTTTATACAGGACGCTGAGAATCATGGCCGCCTTGAATTGAGGATGCTGAAAACCATGATATTGAGTATAGGACACATGGAATCATAGTCTTGAGAATAGATTTATATAATGGGCTTGAGTACTGGAAACCTGAAATCGAGACCTTGAGAACTTCATGCTTAGAATTGTGGACTTGAGGACAGGATTTTGGGAAGAGGATACTGGAAACCATGACCATGACAATGGAGCACTGGGAATTATGGTCTTGAGGACAGGATGACTGCAATACACATTTTTTGCAGATGATAAGTATTTGCAGAACTGGAAAGTGAAAGCCATGGCCTTGATCACAGAATGCAGGGAACCATAACCTTGCAAACAGGATACTGAGAATCGGGGCCCCCTTCAGTTGAAAATAGTGAAAACCAAGGCATTGAGTATATGGAATGATGGTCTTGAGGATAGAATTTTGTAAATCATGAACTTGAGGACTGGAAACCTGAAATCGAGACCATGAGAACATGATGCCTAGAATTGTTGACTTGAGGACAATATTGTGGGAATCATAACCTGAAGGAGAGGATACTGGAAACTTTGACCATGACTAGGGGGCACTGGGGCACATGGAATCATGGTCTTGAGGATAGAATTTTGTAAATCATGGCCTCGAGGACTGGAAACCTGAAATCGAGATCTTGAGAACATGATGCTTAGAATTGTGGACTTGAGGACATGAATTTGGGAATCATAACCTTAAGGAGAGGATATTGGAAACCTTGACCATGACTAGGGGCCACTGAGAATTATGGCCTTGAGGACAGGCTGTGAGGAGAACATAGGAACAACTAGTCAACAGAGGCCCAAACCCCATTTTACTGAAACATAATAAAAACCATGACAAAAATGGATGCATTTTGCCCCAAGGGCTTGGTGCAATGGAATGCATTGTCAGGTTGAATCAGATTGTTAGCTCACTGCTCAGCAGCTCAGACACAGAATGTATCAAGAACTGATATGTTGCTGTTATTTCCCGCATGGAAGGCTTAAACTGGCTATTTGTACAATGCACGTAATGTGCAGATGAAAAGTATTTGCAGAACACTCCATAAACCTGAGTGGCCTCTTGCCTCATATTTAAGTGGGCTCTTAAGATAATAATTTCAGAAGTATTCGGATATGGGCCGGGTGGGGAGGCAGCAGAATGACACAGTAAGGGAAAGTGTCCTATGCATGGCTTTAGCAGGGGATACATTATCTCTAAAGGTGAATGAGGGAGCTGTCTGATTAAACTCTTTGGTATTGACTATACAGCAGCAGACACATTGTAGTGTGTGCACTTCAGGTGTGTAAGCATTACACTCTCCAGCATTGACTCAGCCCAGTGCAAGCATTGAGACACTTCTGGGAAAGCCTTTCTACATCATTAACCCCCACCCCAAATATATAGAGACAGCACCTCAGACCCTTCTCACTACACTACAGAGATGGAAGGGATACGCCTGATCTGGCTACTTACCCTGTGTGCAGCTGCAGGTAAGGATCCATCAGTATAGATTTATATATTGTCCACCCAGTGCTCCTCCAGCTGTCTGTGATGTATGCCCCCCAGCATACCCAGACAGTTAAAGAGGTGTAAATTTAATTTCAGGACCATGAGTTAGATAGACATCCTATGGCAAAGATCTGTTATTATTTTGCCTAAGCTGGATCTGCTTCTCTACAGCAGAGTCTGAAAACATTCGGCCTTCAACCTGTTATTGAACTACAATTCCCAAGATTCCA
>CM044435.1:122614988-122625394 GCA_024363595.1 Xenopus borealis | reverse complement strand
TTTAAGAACAACACAGGCAGTGAGATAGGGAATGCCAAATTACTTACCCTGGAAGTATTTCCCACAAACGAGGCAAGCATACGCGTTGATGTGTGAAAGGGAGATGGAACACAGCTTCTCAAAATCAAAGTCCAGCACACTCCTGGTAACAAGATCATTAGCAGTGTACAAGGATTATTAGTGAGCAGTACATGATACATGATGTTCACAGCAAAACATCCGCACTCACCTGTTAATTGTATCCAGATATGGGCAATGGCGACTCCGTCTGTCTTCATGCTCATACCGACGATATTTCCCTGCAACTGCCAGCACTGCAGGTGTTATACATAAATATATTTTATATATGAACAATTCTTAAGTTAAACACAAACAACTCATCTGTATTAGGATGCCCAACACCCATCAAAGAGCTAGGCCTGCAGAACAGACTCAGATTTCCAAGAAAACATTATGGAAGGATGGCTCACATAAGGGGGTCAGAGGATGATAGCAATTTTGGTTCTAAACAGATCTCTTTATTCACAGAGAACAACGAAATTCAGTCCAATTAAACACCACAATGCCAAATCATTCAGCCTGTAACCAGCTTTAGAGGCGCCATGCACAGACATGGTAGGTACACTGACAGAGCAGGCTTAGAGATCTCACTAGTCATGGTCATGTGGCTGAAATTAAAGTAATAGTTTTATAGGAATGACAATATAATGCACTGCTGCCCTTCACTGGTAAAAGTGACTTGTTTGCTTCAGACAGACAACTATAGTTTATATAAACAAGCTGCTGTGTAGACATGGGGGCAGCCATTCAAGCACAGGATACACAGTAGAGAACAGAAAAGTACTACTATAGTTTATATAAACAAGCTGCCGTGCAGCCGTGGGGTAGCCATTCAAGCACAGTAGACAACAGATAAGTACTACTATAGTTTATATAAAGATGCTGCTGTGTAGCCATGGGGACAACCATTCAAGCACAGGATACACAGAAGATAACCGATAAATACTACTATAGTTTAAATAAGATGCTAATCCCATTGTATACTACAGAGCTTATCAGTTATCCTGTACTTTTTACTCTTTCCCAGTTTAGAATGGCTGCCCCCATGGCTATACAGCAGCTTATACAGAACGATATTTTCAAATTTTAAAACACGTAATTTTTTGGTGTTACTGTTACTCTAACCCACAATAGTACCCGGATTTTAGCGAGGAAAATGTCATAAGAGCTTTACAAACACACTAGAATATTCCCCCAAGTAGCACGCATTTCCCCCACTCTATCACACGCGCACTGCTCTTTCATTCACTCACTTTACCCCTTTATTCGGCTACAGTAACACACGTCAAGTCGTATAAGCACACTAAGCTTCACTTACCTCCCTCATCATCCTCGTCCTCTTCCAGCTCCCGTTTCACCCGCTTCTCGGCGCTCATTCTGCCTTCACCGACTCTCCTGCGTTTCTCGCCTCGCTTTAGACTATTGCCCCACCCCCTTTACCACCGCCTGTAGTAGCAGAAACGAGGCCTGAACCGCTGAACTCGGCGTTCTATTGATTGGTTACGGAAGCCGAAACATAATAAGCCGTATCTCTACGACAATTGGCTGCGACGGAGATAGTGCCTATCAGCAAACGCTAGGGGAGGGCGGTATTGTGATTGAAAGAGTGCCAAACTGCTAGTGTGGTTAGTAGAGTAGAGCCGGGAGTATGGAGGAGGAAATAGAGGTGCAGGGTAAAGCCGGGCCCGGTGGGAGACTGGATATGAGCCACGGCTTCGTTCACCATATCCGGCGGAATCAGCTCGCGAGGTAAAAGGGCTGGAAGCTGCCGGAACTTTTTCTGTAAGAAGCAGAAACAGCAGAAGCTAATCATGCAGGGTTGTCCATTGGGCTGGTTATTTGTACACTTCAAGTGACACTTTAAAGGTGCCAGGACTTCCTCTATACATTCAAATGGAAAGTAGTTTTGCTTTTCTGAATAAATAAGTCAAATTTTATGTAGATAAACTCCAAGGTGGTCAGTGGGCCCCAAAACATTGGTAAGTTGGCCAATTGTGCCAAGCTGTATTGAAACTGTACATTAATTACCAACCCCCTATGCCCCCCAGCAGGACTGGACTGAGAATCAAAATAGGCCCTGGCATTTCAGTTACACAGAGGCCCAATCAGCCCACATAGAGGCCCAAACACCAGCCCACTAAATACTGACTTTTTTATGGGACCTTATAGCAGCCCATCTGGCATTTGCCCTAACCCACATACTGCCAGTCCGGGCCTGCCCCCCAGCCTCTGTAATTACCCCCCTTTGGTGGCAGTGGAGGCAGCAATCCCAATAGGGCTGTACCACTTACTGATAAGATTTTGCATGTGGTCACACCCACATTTAAAGCCCCACTTTTTTGAAAGGAAAACTTTACCCATAGGACAGCGGGAGAGTTAATCGCCTCTTCTTGGGGGGGGCGGGGGGGCGACAATCTCCCCGCACTGCAGTCCCCCTGCTAAAATGAAAAATTGCCTGCGGCTATGCACTCTATTTCCGAAGTTGCCTCATGAGGAAACTTCGGGCGACTTTGGAGGTCGAAGCTCTGTGAGTGCCCTTGCGCTGGCGTTTTTCTCATTATGGCAGGGGGAAGGCAGTTTGGGGAGATTGTCACCCAAAAGAAGAGGCGATTAGTCACCAGGTGACTAAATCTGCCCATGTGACCTTACCCTTAAAATGAATATTTAAGCAACAGATCTATATCATATTACATCTCTTGCCTTGAACCACCATGGTCTGTGTGCTGCCTCAGAGATCACCTGACCAGAAATACTGCAGCTCAAAAGCTGGCCATACACGGGCAGATAAAGCTGCCAATATCGGTTGTTTACAGCAATTTGACAGCTTATCTGTCCGACAGCTTATCTTCTCGATCGATATCTGGACACGACACAACTCTGCCTGTTAATTGGCTCGTGTGACCTAACTTTATAGTTTGTTTGGTATGTTTGTGTGCTCCGTTGAATCATATGATCCCAGGAGGCTGTCCTTATTTTTTTTTTAAATGGCAATTTTCTATTTATGATTACCTAATGGCACATATTAGTAAAAAAGAATATTTTTACGAAAATGGTTTATTTCTTAAAAAATAAGGGCGTACCAGTGGGTTATGCTCGTTTAGATATAGAAGAATTGTGCTTAAAAAAGTAGTGTTTCAGGCTGATTTATTGAATATTTCTGCAAAAACCCTAATAATCCCTCACTTCCCTTCAACCTCCTGCTCCCTGAATTCCCAGGCTGTACAGGGGGGCTGGAAGCACTTGGTGCACTGTAGGACAGGAACCAATCAGAAGCTAGCAGGACCTGATGGGAAACTGAAGCCTGTCTGTGCTTGTGTGACTGCAGGGCTGTGATTGGCTGTCCCCCTTGTACTGTGCTTCTGGCAGGGACTGTTGGGACACGCCCACCCCTCATGTGAAACACTGACAGGGACCAGAGAACATCTATAAAGAGCTCACATAAAGGGGCTGTATTTAAAGATAATTAAAATTTTTAGTCCGATGTACAGGGCCGGATTTAACTTCACCAGCTGCTTCCTGTCGCCCCGCCTCTGCAGGGTCCTAGTGACGGCCGCTGCACTCTCTAACACAGAAGCACTGGGGAGTGTAAGTCCCCAGGGCTGTAAAGGTGCGGCTGGGCGGCATGCCGCCCTAGGTCAGGCCTATGTTCCCTCGCCACAAATCCGGGCCTGCCGATGTAAAGGCAACACAATATATTACTTATAATTGCCTGCAAAATTAGTTTTTTTTAATTTATCCTATAAATCTCCTTTAATATCTTTTTATGGAGCCCTACATTGTTTGAGGGGTATAGTTTTCCTTTAAACTGTAGAGATTTGCAGAAGCCCTGTATGTCACAGTATCACTGCTGTAGGGCACTGGCATTTTGGATCATTTTGGTAATTGCTGGCACTGTGCCCATGAGGGCATTCTCTGAAACGGGGCAGTGATTATTTTTGAGTTATTGTCTGACCTGAGTGAACGGGCAGGGCCTAGGCAATTGCCATTAGACTGTGGCTGGCATGCCTGGACTGGCAATCTGTGGGTTCTGGCAAATGCCAGAGGGGCTGCTATAAGGTGCCATAGAAATTCAGTATTTAGTGGGCTGGTGGGGGCTGTTTGGACCTCAGTGTGGGCTGATTGGGCTTCTGTGTAGGGCCTTAAATGGCAGGGCCTATTTAAATTATCAGTCCGGATTTTTTGGCTGGACAATATAAACCAGTGATCCCCCAACCAGTGGCTCACAATTAACATGTTGCTCTCCAATGCCTTGGATGTTGCTCCCAGTGGCCTCAAAGCAGGTGCTTCTTTTTAAATTTCAGGCTTGGAGACACTTTTTAATTATTTTAAAATCAGGTGTACTGCCAGAGTCTCCTACCAGTCCACCTAGGGACCACCAATAGCCAATCACAGCCCTTATTTGACATCACCAGGAAAATTTGTCATGCTTGTGTTGCTCTTTTTACATTTGAATGTGGCTCATGGGTAAAAAAAAAAAAAAAAGGTTGGGGACTCCTGATATAAAGTGTTTTGTTGCCCACTTAGGGACAAAATATACACAACCTCCCTATGTACCTCTACCTTACAGTATTGTCTCTGGTGTAACCTAGACTGTTGCTTTTTTTTGACCATGGGAAATATCTTGCACCTTCTCTCTTCTTACAAAACAGAAGGGTGTTAAATAACCATTAACATCTGTAAGAGCAACAGGAGATTCATGGAAGGGTCAGCCGGACATCTTGAATATCAGCTCAGATGCAATTTACATTCCCAATCTGAGTGATATGATAGCAAGATTCACACAGAGGGGACAGTACTGGTGCCATATAAACCATTTCTTGAGATAAGTCCTGTCTTGCAATAAATTGTGTTAAAAAAAAAAAATGTCTGAGCGGGGCAAAATGCCCATGCATAGTTTCAGGTTCTACATGATTATGGAAGCAAATACAGTACTTGCACAGGTACTAATGCTGTTTTGTTCACTGAGTTCTTCATGGCAATATAAGGTTAGGCTTTGAACTCCCTAAGATTGTGCACAGTTGGTGCCATCCACTAACTCTCCTTCTCTTATGCCAAGGGATGATTATGATCGGGAAGTGAAGCAAGCCAAAGAGAAACAGAAGAAAAGGTATACGCCAGGGCCTACTCGCCCAAAGAAGCCCGACCTGCAGGTCTATCATCCCCGCCAGAGAGGTGAGGCACGCTCAGTCTGTGCAAAAGTGTTTAGCTTATGTCCTATGCAGGAAGTTACACAAAGTTTGCCCAGGAGCAGTAACCCATAGCAACCAATCAGAAGGTAGCATTTACTGGTCGCCTGTTTAAAAGCATTCATCTTATTAGTTACTATGGGTTACTGCTCTTGGGCAAACACTGCTTTTTAGTACATATGGAGGAAAGGGGTTTGTGGTTTATGTAATAAAAGGCACTACATTTGCCCGGGAGCAATAACCCATAGCAACCAATCAGCACGTAGTAGTTACCAGTCACCTTTTTAAAAGCAAAAATCTTATTGGTTGCAATGGATTACTGCTCCCGGGCAAGCTTAGTGTCTTTTATTACACATGGGGGATAGTGATTAAATAATGACGCGCGTCACCCTGTGAATTAAAACTCTGTAAAGTTACAAATAAATGTGACCCTGTTTAATGTCACTGGTAACCCTAATTATAAATATGCTGGGAAGGTTTTTAAATAGGCAAGGCTGGCGTTCCGAATATGAGAAGTAGGTGAGGTCTGGTCTGCAAAAAAAAAAGACTTGAGAACTCTTTCTCTATCCAGTTCTTAAATACTAACGTGAAAAAAAGAAATCTTGTCATGTTGTCGTTAATGAAAGACTGAATTGTAGCTTTATGCTTTGCATGCTTCTTGGAACTCGGCTACAGAAAAAGCACATGCAACTGGAGCCTTAAAAGATGAACCTAATGACAATGGAACACAGCTTTTTTGCCTTGATTTTGAAGCTGATGGAGGAGAGGTGACTTCTGTTATTGTGTATGAGGTGAGTGCATTGCTGGTGTTGTGTATCTGTCAGTGTTTGTATGTAGTCCCCTCTCCAAATCCATAATGAATACTGCCTCCAGGCTCCTATAATTCAGCAACCATTCCACCTTTGCAATTCCACTCTGCCAGTCTCTGCTCTGGCTTCTGCCATCTTTCAGAATAAGATTCAAACTAATGACCCTGACATTCAAAGCACATTGGGGTATATTTATCAAAGAGTGAAGCTAAGAGTGAAATTCCGCCACTCTCCATTCATTTCTATGGGCTTTTTAAAGGTGTATTTATCAAAGGGTGAACTTTCACTTTCACCCATTGATAAATAAGCCTTTCAAAATCCCATAGAAATGAATGGAGAGTGGCGGAATTTCCCTCTAGTGGCGGAACTTCACTCTTTGCTAAATTTACCCCTTTGTTTTTCTGCCCCTCGATACTCCCCAAACCGCTTGTTACACTTCTCTACTGACCTGCTCCTCAACACTTATCTCATTTCGTCCTCACATACGTGCATTCAAGACTTTGCAAGGGCTGCATCCTTTCCCTAGAATTTGCTCCCATAATTAATCTGTCTTTCTCCTGATTTCTCTGCTGTCAAAAGATCTCTTAAAGGCACAGTAATGCCAGAAAAGAAAACTGTTGTAAAGTAATTAAAATATAATGTACTGTTGCTCTTCATTTTGTAAGAGGTATGTGTTTGCTTCAGAAATACTACTATAGTTTATATAATCAAGCTGCTGTGTAGCCAGGGCAGCAGCCTTTTGAGTTAAAAAAAAAAAACAAAACAAGAAAAGGCACAGGATACTTAGCAGATAACAGATAATCACTTTAATATAATACAATGGTATTGTACAGTGTGTATGTGTTATCTGCTATGTAACCTAAGCTTTGAATGGCTGCCCCTATGGCTACACAGCAGCTTGTTTATATAAACTATAGTAGTATTTCTGAAGCAAATACACTCGTTGTAGGGCACTGGTGCATTATATATTAATTACTTTAGTGCACTTTAATTTTTGGTGATAGAGTTCCTTTGAAATATAATCTTACTCTCCTATAGTTTAGCATAGCTTCAGTGTGCTGATAAATACAATATCCTATGCTACATTTCTCACCTTGCTTACTTCTGATCTTGCCTATTCCCACACCTTGTTTCTCATTCCCATGTCCTTGTAGATTGTAAGGTCTTTTTTTTGCCAGGGCCCTCTTCACCTCTTATATTGGTTGATTTAAATGTAAATCTGTATGTTGAGTGTATATACCCATTTATTGTACAGCACTGCAGAATATTTTGGCGCCTTATAAATACATAATAATAATAATGTATACTTCCTGTTGTACGGCGCTACAGAATATGTATAAATACGTGTTAAATACACAATAATAATATATATAGCCTATTGTACAGCACTGCAGAATATTTTGGCGCCTTATAAATACATAATAATAATAATGTATACTTCCTTTTATACAGCGCTACAGGATATGTATAAATACATGTTAATAATGGTCCAAGGGAGTATATGCACCACTGCTTGTATGCATATAACTACAGAGAGCAGTTCAATTTGGGGTGTTGCTTGAAGATGTTTAAAATTACACTGTCTGGCTGATTTTAATTGGTTACGGTGCTCTGGACTTTAGCAGTTTGTTAAGCATAATGACACTTGCATAAACTACTGCTTTAATATTACATAATTAAATGCATATTGAACCGCAAATAACATGTTCATGGTCAAAAATGTTAATATAACGGTTAAACATAACTTCAAGCCAAACTAGAGCTACATCTGTGTAGCCTTTTAACTTGTTTTGTCCAGGGCATATCCAAGTAATTGGCAGTTGTGATGTGCCAGTAACTTTGATGTTAATTGATGAGGATGGATGGAATTAAATCCATATCACTTAAAGGGCACAACATGAAACAAGCTACCAATAAAAGCAATGAGACATTTGTTTACAGACATTAATGGGATCCGGTTAAGTGCTAGAATGTAATCTAGGCAGGGTGATGCACATAGATAACCATCTGTGTTCCACATTACAAATTCATCTGAGATAAAGAGCCATAAACCAACATTGTGATAGAGGCAAATGGGGGTTGAGGAGGTGGGAACGACCATACACTTTCCATGGGTCATTTAGGAACCCTGGAGTCCATTTCCCTCCTTTTGGTTATACAAGTATACAGTATTGTGTAATGAGCTACAGCTACAGAGTCTGTTGGCCCAGGTAAAGGGGACTTTCTCTAATGTGGAGCACCTAATATGTTAAAAAATGAATAAATACAATAATAGGAGTATTTTGCATTCATTTTCTATTTATCTTGGCATAGTTAACTATCAGATTCTAAGTACAGATATGGGATCCGTTACCTGGAAACCCTTTATCCAGAAAGCTGTGATTTAGGGTAAGGCCATCTCCCATAGACTACATTTAAAGGAAATATGTTAAAATGATTTCCTTTTTCTCTGCAGTAATAAAACAGTACCTTGTACTTGATCCCAACTAATTCATCATCATAGGAGGCAAAACAATCCTATTGGGTTCAATAACATTTCAAATGATCTTTTTAGTAGACTTAAGGCATTGAGATCCGAATGACAGAAAAAACCACTTTATCTGGAAAACCCCAGGTTAGGAGCGTTCTGGATAACCGATCCCATACCTATATTATTGTTATTCTTTATATAGCGCCAACATATTCTGCAAAGCATTATAGAGATTATACATCATTCACATCAGTCGCTGCCCCAGTGGAGCTTACAATCTATCACATGCAAACGCATGGGTCAGTTTTATCAGGAGCCAATGAACTTGCCTTTATGTTTTTCTATTGTGGGAGGAAACAAGTATTGTCTTGTTATTATAGAAAAAAAAAGACATATATTTCTGTGATTCTGGCATCAGGACTGGACTGGGTGCCCCTAGACCGGCTACTGTTCATCGCCCCCGTCCTCTCCTCTTTCTTGTGCACATGCGCAAATTGTCAGCGTTGGGTTCAGAGTAGTAGTGATTGGTGCTCAGGGAATTTTATCATCTATTGTATCTCCTGTGAATCCCCAGTGTTTCCAAACCAATGCAGGAATGTTCGGGCAGCTTGCTGCCCCCCTAAAATTCTGGTTCCCACGGCCAGGGCCTTTTTTGGTCTTTCGTCAAATCTGGGCCTGTTCGGCATGATAGGATTCCACTTAATAGATCTCATAACGGATATATGAATTTTCAGGATTTGTCAATATTGGCCCCAGTGTGCCCTAACAACCTATACTGGAGATCTTGCGGTAATCGGGGGGGGGGGGGGGGGCCCAAACTGCAGGATCTGCTGTAACATATTCCCCCTCCCGACCTGTCTTTTACCTTTAAAACAGGCCCAGGAGGTACATGGGGTTGCCACCTTTTCTTGAAAAAATACCGGCCTTCCTATATATTTACCTTTTTTTTCCTATTAATAACATTGGGATCATCCATCAAAAATACCGGCCAGGTGGCAACCCTAGAGGCACGACCCGAGGGTCTAGGAGAGGAGGGACTGTTCACACTGGACCTTATCAGTAGATTTTTATTTTTTTTGGTGGGGGCTCATCACTCCAAGTTACGCTCACCATGGCCCAGGACATGTTGCATAATTGTTACCATTATACTTGCATGGCTGAATTGTATTCTATTATGCTGCCCCCAGCAGCACTTGCCTTCTCCCGAGCACAAGCTGTGAAAGAGAGCGCAGTCCATTGGTCACACTGGGCAGGGGGTGGTGGTATCTTTCCTTATCTTCCCAGTCTGGTTTATAATGATTTGTCTGGCTTTCCCTGCACTATATTTGTATCACTGATTGTTATCTGCATCCTTATTACTTAACACCAACCCAATACTTTTTATTGCTGTTTATCTTTCTTTCTTCTTAGTAATAGCCTCTCATTAGTGTCTTTAATTGATTTTCTTTTCCAGGTCACTTTTTATTAAATGGTCTAATAAAAGGGCAAAGTGACATAAGGTCAAATCACTCAATTCTCTCTGCTAGTCCGTTCCCTACGAAGACAATTTTTATATTAACAAAGACATAACGAATCCCCTCGGTTAAATAATTGTATAGGCCATCACTGCCCCCCGTTTTCACATGCTGGTGTTTGGACAGCAAGTAAATTGACAGAACTACTTGATTATAGTCGCCCAGCTTAAAATTAAACGCAGTGTTTATCCCTTTCTGCACTGTTGGTTCAGACTCGGGCAGCAGAAGCCAGCTCTCATACAGCGAAGACTCCGTTGAACTTCTGCCACATTGTTTCAGAGCCAGCCAGTAGTTCGTAGAATAAAATGTGACCATGTTTTAAAAGACAAGGAAAGTGTAAAATAGAATAAGGCTAGAAATGCTGTAT
>CM044435.1:122538665-122549446 GCA_024363595.1 Xenopus borealis | reverse complement strand
CCCAGCCCATGACAGGTACAGATGAACTGGGAATGATGGGAGCTGGAATATAAACCAGCTGAAGTGCTGAAGCTCTGACTGCTTTGTAGACCTTGTACACAGAGCAGAGAGACCCTATTTTCTGTGCATGACAACTTTGGCATATATAACTTGTATTTATTATCAATAACTCCAGCTTCTGCTTAACCCATTTACAGCCTAGGCAGCCATAATCACAACAATGTCCCAGTTAGGGATGTATTGCTTGAGCATGGGAAGCGCTAAACTGCAGAATCAGCACTGAATGCTGGGAGTAGTAGTTACTACAAAACCTCAGATTGGAAATCCAGGGCATGGAACAAAAAATAAGCAATAGTGCGACATTCACAGGATAAATTAGGCACTGCAGAATACGCTTAGGCCATGTTTGTAAGTAGTGCTGCCACTCAGTGGTGCTTCACTGTAGTGCACCACAATTTATACCTGCAAATAAAACAAGTTCTTTCTATTTCTTTTTTTTTTTAACTTGGACTGACCCAAAACGTTAAGCTTCCGATCCATTATAAATAAATATAAAGCATCTGGCAGTGCAGCACTACTCTAACCAACTGTCATATGCCGAAAAAGTTTTCGAAGGGGTCGTTCACCTTCAAATTAACATCTAGTATGCTACAGAATGCACTCTTCTTATCAACCTTCTCCATTTTTATCCACTCTACGTTTTTTTTATAGTTTGTAAATTTCTTCTGCCTACTTTCACTTTTCAAACAGGGGTTTGGACCCTAACACCTAAAAAACTATTGCCCTGCGAGGCTTTAAATGTCTTGTTATTGTTACATTTTATTACAGCCATCTCCTGTTTGTCTTCAAGCCTCTCCTTCAGACCGCTGCTCAGTTGCTAGGCTAAACTGGACCCTAGCAACAATACAGCAGCTGAAATTCCAAACTGGAGAGCTCCTGAACAAAATGCAAATTTATTAAACATAAAGCACAATTGCAAACGGTCTCAGAATTCCACTGTCTACATCACACTAAAAGTAAATTCAAAGTTGAACAACAAAGATGAGCTGGCACGCCTGTGTTTATCGACATATAAGAAGCACTAGCAAACTTGTATGTTTCATATACATCCCTGGTGCCCACATTCATTCCTTCTCTAAGCACAGCCAGATTTAGCCAATTAGTCAGACTCTTTGAGTAAGGAAAGATTCACATATATGTAAAAAGAATATTTACGGAGCCTAGAATGGCTGCCAGGGGCAGGTAATAATATATTAAGACTCTAGAACCCAACTGAAAACAGAATGCTTACTGAAGCTAGTTAGATACAATCCACCCTTATAAAGAAAATAGCAATGTTTTCCTTTCGAAGTATTATATATAAACTGTTATTTAGATTTCCCACAAAGATCTGCTGACAAATTAAACAGACACAACTCTTTCATTGGCTGAGAGGTGTTGATTGACAATATGTACACCAGTGAAGGAGCAGGATTCCTGCATCAGATCATACATTAAAGGGGAACTATGGCAAAAATGAAAATTCAATATAAGTTTCAGCATATTTAATTTAGAAACTCTCTAAATACAACCAATTAAAAATTCTGTACCATTTCTGAAATAATCAAGTTTATCTTCACTATTCCTCTGTCAGCATCTGTTTCTCTTCATTCTGTCTTCATACAGGAGTTGGGTGTCAGATATTCATTGACAGTAAGAGCCAAAATATCTTTTAGCCTAGAAGACGTATTATTACCAGAATTCCTGTGCAAAATGCTGTTATTTTGTTAGATTTTGTGTGTACTCAAAACAGATATTTGAATTTGCTCTAATACATCTGCTAGGAAAGGAAGTCCCCCTATAAGATTTATTTGATCCTTCGTTGGACACCCAATTCCTGCATGAAGACAGAATGAAGAGAAACAGATGTGGAGAGAGGAATAGTGAACATAAACTTGATTATTTCAGAAACAATGCAGAATTTTTAATTGATTGTATTTAGAAAGTTTCTTATTTCAGTATGAGGAAGCTTATATTAAATATTCATTTTCTCAAGAGCTCCCCTTTAAGTGGCAGGAATGTATAATTTGGGGCTTAAACTGATTAATAAATGTGTCCTTCTTAGAATGCAAATTGAAGGCTTAAAAAAATGGTAAAAGTGTATAGAACTGGTAGATGTTACACCTTTTTCTTGTCTATTTAGCATAAAATGTGCCAGAGGTTTCTCAAAGAATTTAAACATATAACTGGGAACAAAGCAGGGATTGGGCTGCAAGTAGGGATGAAATAATATACCTAGATATTTTTATTTGCCAGAATCAGAATCAAACCTTTATCTGTAGGAAGAAAATATACAATAAATTCAAAAAATTGTATGCAGACCCCAGTGGGTAACTTGGAAAAGAGCAGCACATAAGGAAAAATTGATTCTAGCTATCATCTGAAGGATAACAATGTGAGTGTGACTGGCATCTCTCCATTGGCTTGAGAGAGCTCATCAGGCAGGAGGAAGTGAAAGGTAATTGTGAGTCCTCATTGGCAGATCAGCCTGGTCAGCATGTGACAATCTTTATGTGGGAATGACTCCAGTGGCGAGGAGGATGATGAGGAGAACAATGATGCCAACCACCACACAGATTATGGCAATCATCTTTGCATTTTTCCACCAGTACTTGCGGGCAACCTTCTGGGAAGTGGTCTTGAAGTGTTCAGACTGTGCGGAAGGAACAGAAAAAACATAGTGAGGAAATCATAGAGAGAGCCTATGGGGGAAAGTAAAGTTAGGAAGTGGGAAAGGTGGCAGACAATATATTTAATGGGTATTGGGACTGGAAAGAGATTGATGCAAATTGGATGTATATGGAGTTCTGGGCACTTACGCTAGCTTCCAGGTCTTCTGTTTTATTCCTTAGATGATCCAGATTCTCTCCCCGAGCTAGAATTCTATCCACGTTTTGGGACATGATGTTCTTTACTCCCTCCACCTCACTCTGGAGATCCCTCACGCGGTCAGGGGCCACTGGCGCAGTTGCCCCTCCCATATCCTGCCAAAGTAATTCATAATTTAATAGTGATAAAAATCAGCAGAGATTGAGGCCACCGAATCATACATACCGCCATTCTTTTACAATCCTCTTGTTGCAAAACTTCCCCCCTCCCCTCCTCCCCCCCTGGCCTACCCCACCCCCGGGCCAATGCCCCTAACTTGTAACTTACCCCTTCCGCTAGGTCCTCTTCAGCGGAGTTAACAGGCGCCATCTTCCCCCGTGCAGTCTTCTTCCTGAATCCATCGGCGTCTTCTGGCGCATGCACAGCAGGAGACTGTGGATCTACTGCGCATGCGCTGAAAGTCGTAAAGTTTTCTGAACAAAGAAATCGGAAAACTTCATGATTTTCTGCGCATTTGTAGTAGATCCGCATAGGCAAATGCCTCCTACTGCGCATGTGCCAGAAGACTCAGATGGATCCAGGAAGAAGACTGCTCGGGGGAAGATGGCGCCTGTGAACTCCGATCGTGAGAAGACCTAGAAGAAGGGGTAAGCATAAAGTTAGGGACATTGGCCCGGGGGAGAGGTAGGCCGGGGGAAGGAGGGCCTACGCAGAGGAGGGGGGGGATTTTGGCGCCAAGAGGGTTGAATTCTCCTTTAAGGCATACCTCCCAAAATTTTGAAAAACAGAAAGAGGGGCAAAACAATTCTGCTGCCCTATTTGGGCCATGCACATTTGTAGACACACCCCCTAAATGCCATGGACATTAGCAACTATTATGTTATTTCTTACAACTGTCTTTGATGAAACTCAGGGATTCTGCTGGGCAGGGACAAAGATAAGAAATGGGTTAGCTAAACGTATCAGTTTAGAACAGTTTACAGAGTCGGAGACCCTCCCTCCCACAGATACTTTAGAAGGTGAAAAATGAAACTTTACACTTCAATATTAGAAAGACAGTCACAGATAGAAAATAGAAAGAGATTGGAAAAAGTACTTCTGGTAAACAATCTGAAACCAATTGAACGTTAAAAAAAAAAAAGTATTGGAAGGTGAACAACCCCTTGGAGGTGACGCATTCATTTAAATGTGGCTTTGTGTGCTCTGAGAACTCCCTGTCATCCCAACACCACAAATTGCTTTGATTTCCGGATCACTGTCAGGCTGGTTTTCCCCATGAGATATATCCTCAAACCTTTGCCACAAATACCAAAGCCTTCACAGCTGAGATTCCAATAAGCATAACATCACGCACTTCATAGCCGACATATGCTAGCGAGAATAAACTCAACTTAAACAGCCTATAACGCCTCGGGCAAAACATATGAATACAAGTCAGCTTTGTTAATCAGCGACATCCAATTGAAACGGTTACTTATTACAAAATTAAGTGTATAAAAAGCTAAAGGAGTAATGAGGTTTTTTTTTATAAAGTGGAATGGTTTCCTATAGCTGCAAGAACAATGTAAATAAAATCTAAGCAAGATCATTGCGGTGTTTCATTTAGGAATATTCCACTGCCCTGGCAAGGTCACCAACAAAATCGATTTTGACTGATCTGGCCACTAAAGTAGTAGCCAAAATCAGGTTGATACAATCATTCAGCTGCTGGTCCAGTGATCAGATCCCATGGAGGGCACATCACAACCATTTCAGGTTTGATGCAGTATTCATATGGAGTTTCCATATCACTTATCACCTTGGGTGGTCTGCGTTTTGGCACTAAACGTGGTCCATGATTAGCGCTAAAACTGCCAGATGAGCAGCCTATGTCAGATTCTTTTAAGGAATGGGTTCGGCATAAAAATAAAAACTCGGTTAACAGATAACCTGAGCAAAATAAAAAAAAAATGTTTCTAATATAGTTAGTTAGCTAAAAAAGTAATGTATAAAGGCTGGAGTGACTGGATGTCTAACATAATAGCCAGAACACTACTTACTGCTTTGCAGCTCTCTTGCTTTCCACTGATTGGTTACCAGGCAGTAACCAATCAGTGACTTGACGGGGGGAGCAAATGGGTCATAACTGTTGCTTTTGAATCTGAGCTGAATGCTGAGGATCAATTGCAAACTCACTGAACAGTTATGTCCCATGTGGCCCCCCTTCAAGTCACTGACTAACTCAGAGTTAGAGAGCTGAAAAGCATGAACAGTGTTCTGTTCTGTTAGACATTCAGTCACTCCAGCCTTTATACATTACATTTTGGCTAATCAACTATATTAGAAATATTTATTTTTATTTTACACATCTATTTAACCATTTAACACTGAACTGTTCCTTTAAATGCCAGATTAATGGTGTGGTTCGCCTTTAAATGAACTTGGTATGTTATAGAATGGATAATTCTAAGCAACTTCAATAGTCTCTTTTTTTTTTTATAATTTTTTAATTATTTGCCTTCTGCTTCTGACTCTTTCCAGCTTTCAAACTGGGAGTCGGTGATCCCATCTACAAAACAAACGCTCTGTAAGGCTACAAATTTATTGTTATTGATACGTTGTATTACTCATTTTTCTATCCATACCCTCCCCTATTCATATCCCAGTCTCATATTAAAATCAATGCATGGTTTCTATGGAAATTTGGACCCTAGCAACCAGAATGCAAAAGCTGCAAACTGGAGAGCTGCTGAATAAAAAGCTGCATAAAAACCACAAATAACATAAAATGAAAACCAATGGTAAATTGTCTCAGAATATCAATCTCTACGTCATACTAAAATTTATATAAAGGTGAACAATCTATGCGGACATACATGGTTCAAATAAAATCTTCTGACTGAGCAGCTTATTGGCCTGTATATGGCACCTCTCTGACATATTGTCCAATCAATATCTGCCAGGTTAGAAAATGTTGTCACACATTGCAATTTTCTTCTGAAGGTCTGCTTGGGCTGCAGATCCTGTATTAAATGAAGACTACGGAGATGTGTCCTGCTTTGTCTCTATGTGGATTCAGAAAAGAAGAGACAATGAAATAATGGATAAAGAGGATCTTTTGCAGTGCAAAACTCAGGAAGGACTGGGGCAAAAGTGTCACGAATGTGGTTAAAGTTCTGTTATAGTGTGACAAGTTACAGTGAAGAGATGGTGTGACAGGGTTATAGAGAGAGATGTGATAAACTTCATACCTCTTGCACAACACAGCACTGGGCATCATGCAAAATAGCAGATATTTATCAGATAACAGCCAACCTTTCATGGTTTCCCAAGGTTTTCTTTGGAATTATTCATAATACAGGTATGGGACGGTTATGCAGAATGCCTGGGGCTTTCTGGATAACCGACCTTTCCATTATTTGGATCTTCATACCTTTAGTCTACTAAAAGAAGATTTAAACGTGAATTAAACCCAGCAGGGTTGTTTTGCTTCCAATAAGGATTCATTATATCTTAGTTTGGATCAAGTAAAAGGGACTGTTTTATAAAGACAGAAAAGGGAAATAATTTTTAACAATTTGGATAAAATGGAGTGTATGGGAAACAGCCTTTCCGTAATTTGGAGGTTTCAGGATAATGTGTTTCGGATAACAAATCCCGTACCTGTACTATTATTCAGATGTGTATACAATGGTAACAGCCACATTTATCTTTAACAGTGAGAGCTTTCCCTAGGGGGGGAGATTCATCAAAGAGTGAAGTTAAGGTGTAGATTCATCAAAGAGTGAAGCTCCGCCACTAGAGGGAAATTACACAGCTCTCCTTTCATTTCTATGGGATTTCTAAAGGCGTATTCATTAAAGGGTGAACTTTCACTTCACCCATTGATGAATACGCCTAGCAAAATCCCATAGAAATGAATTGAGAGCTGTGGAATTTCCCTCTAGTGGCTGAACTTCACTCTTTGATGAATCTAACCCTTAACTTCACTCTTTGATGAATCTCCCCCTAAATTGGTTGACTCCTTTGTGCTCCAATTGCTCAACCCACAAGGTCCTCGCATTGGAATCTATTGAGTGCAAGAGGACAGAAATCCTGGTTGGCCAGCCTGCTCGGATTATACAGGCCAGTTTATATGGAGGCACCACACCTTAAAGGAACAGTTCAGCGTAAAACTAAAAACAGGTTAAATAGATAGGCTGTGCAAAATAAAGAATGTTTCTAATATAGTTAGTTGGAATAAGTGGATGTCTAATAGGCAGAAAACTGCTTTGTAACTCTCTAACTATTAGTAAAGCGGCCTTAGACGCAAAGATCCTGAATTCCTATGATTTTCGGATTGAGTGTCCCAACATTTTCCCAGCTAATTTCTGTTAGCTGCCAATCTGACTATTTTTATTGGGAGAAAATCCAGCTTTTGTCAGACATAACTTTGGTACGATTGCGGTCAGGGGCACATCATCATGTGATCTGTTCTTTTACGGCTTTATTTGATCTGAATGGTTAGTGGCAGGTCGGGAGATGGATTGTTCAT
The DNA here is from genome assembly GCA_024363595.1 of Xenopus borealis. Lineage (NCBI taxonomy): Eukaryota > Metazoa > Chordata > Amphibia > Anura > Pipidae > Xenopus > Xenopus borealis. Next base: position 122,542,065 of record CM044435.1, on the reverse strand, counting down.
CTGTTATTGAAGGTAAATCTTTGCGTCTATGGCCAGCTTTAGTCAGTGGGGGGCCACATGGGACAATTGATCCTCAGCATTCAGCTCAGATTCAAAAGCAACAGTTATGACCCATGTGGCCCTCGCTCAAGCCACTGATTGGTTACTGCCTGGTAACCAATCAGGGGAAACCAAGAGAGTTGCAAAGCAGGAAGTAATGTTCTGGCTATTATGTTAGAAATCCAGTCACATTACATTTTTGGCTAACTAACTATATTAGAAACATTTTATTTTGCAAGGCCTACCTATTTACTCAGTTTTTATTTTTATACTGAACAATTCCTTTAAATGGAAGGGAAGTGAAGCCACTGCCATTTCCTGTTGATTTTCCCCAGACACCAGCCAGGGTCACAAACCATCAGGATCCGCTGCCTGACTGCAGTCATTTCCCATCACTGACAGAATGCTCACAAAGTGATAAATAACATTATATATGTTACGGAGTGAATGCTGCATCATTCTTTCTACAGATATATATCAAAACAGCCATCATACAGATTGCCGTGATTGAGACCTTCTCCTAAAGCGGGTCATACACACCTAGGGGCAGATTTACTAAGGGTCGAATTCGAGGGTTAAAAAACCCTCAAATTCAACCACGGGAACCTCGATCAAATTTTTTTTTATTCAATCAAAATTAATTAAAGCCAATTCAGTAGCTTTGATCTGGCGAACTAGGCAGTCGAATAAACATTTAAAGGGGAAGTAATTCTACTGTTGAATAGTAGAATTGACTGGCCGAGGTGGTCTTCAAAAACATTCGAAAATTCGATCGAACTTCGAATCCTTCATTTAGTAAATCTGCCCCCTAGATTTGTTTGAGACAATTTTGCTTATACACATGTACTTCGGGGTAAATTGTGGCAGACTTTCCTCCAAGCTGAACATCCCTTGTTAAAGGGAACAAGCACAGTATTTCCCCAGCTTCTAAAATTTTAGGAGCATTCCAATTATAAAATAATGGCTTATAACAAATAAGCTCTGTCCAATACAATGTTGTTTTATCGGTTATCTGCTATTTAACCTGTGCCTTTTCTCTTTATTTTCCAGCTTGAATGGCTGTACCACCCCCCCTGGCTGCACAGAAGCTTTGTTTATATAAACTATAGTAGTCTTCCTGAAGCAAACACACAACTTTTACTAGTGCAGGCCAATATTATATATATTTTTTAATTACTTTGAGAAACTTTCAATTTTAGGTGTTACTGTTCCTTTAAGGTATGGAGATCCAAAATCTAGAAACCCCCAGTTCCCGAGCATTCTGGATACCAGCTCCTATACCTGCATAACTATAAAATCTGACTGCTAATGGTTGTTTATATATGGACCTATAATTAATATATGCTATGAACATGAATAGATGATGTTGGAAAAGACACACGTCCATGTGTACAGAAACCCCCCATACAAATTAAGAAAAGATCAGGCAGGCTACTGTAACATAAAGAGTTTGTTCACCTTTAAACAACTAGCTGGTTTCAGATAGATCAACATATTTAACGACTTTTTCCAATTACTTTCTATTGACCGTTTTTCGAATATTGAAGTGTAAAGTGTAATTTTTTCACCTTCTAAAGCAGCTCTGGTAGGGGGGTCGCCGACCTCCAAACGGTTAAAAATTGATACTTGTAGTTGATACATTTCTTATCTATGTCCCTGCTGAGCAGAATTCCTGGATTTTATTACAGGCAGCTGTCAGAATTGATACAATAGTTACTAATACTCCAGAGATGCTGCTGAGAAATGTATCAACTAAATGTTGCAAATTTGTAACAGTTTAGAGCAGGGGTGTCCAAATATATATGGGCCAGGATGGATATGAACGAGGCCCAGCTTGAAATGACTGGTTCCCGAGGAAATGTCAGGTCACATGTCTGTAGAGTGCAGCCTTGAATGGCCGGCCCCCACACATTTTCACCTCACCAAATCCGGCCCTCGTTGCAAAAAGTCTTGGCTCCCCTGGTTTAGAGTCTGCACCTAAATTACCGAGCTGCCAGACAAACACCAGAGACACCAACATTCAACTTTAAACTTAGACTTTGGAAAAACAGTAAAAAATAAATAATGGAAAGTGATTGAAAAAAAGTCTTTATTTCTGGGGAACCATCTGAAAGCAAATGAACTGATGGAAAAAGTGTTTAAAGTGGCTTTTCACCATTTAATTAACTTTTAGTAAGATATAGAGTCATATCCTGAGATAATTTTCCATAGATTTAAAAAAAATTTTATTATTAGGGGTTTTTGGCATTATTTAGCTTTTTATCCAGCAGCTCTTCAGTTTGCAGTTATAGTAGCCTGGTTTCTAGGGTTGGAATTACCCTAGCAACCATGCACTGATTTGAATAAGAGACTGGAATATGAATAGGAGAGGGGCTAAATAAAAAGTAATAAAAAGTAGCCTTAACCATAAATTTGTAGCCTTTTGTTTATTAGATGGGGTCAGCGACCCCAATTTGAAAGCTGGAAAGAGACAGAAAAAGAAGGCTAATAACTTGAAGGAATAAATTAAGACGAATTGAAGTTGCTTAGAATTAGCCATTCTATAACATATGAAAAGTTAATTTAAAGGTGAACCACCACTTTAAGTACATCATCTCTATAAATCCCTTTAGGATAGGACTCAGTTATGGGTATTCATGCTGTTCAGGGTTGGTCATCACCAGCCATTTTTAATACATATTCTGTAATAAACAATAATGAAATTTAAAGGATATAACGGTTTCTAAACAGATTGTTCCCCTACTTTCCATTATTTATTTTTTTTACTGTTTTTCCACACTTCAGTATTAGAAAAACGGTCACAAATAGTAAATGGAAAGTAACTGGAAAAAAGTAATTATTTCTGGTGATCTATCTGAAACCAACTAGTTGTTTGAAGGTGACCAATCCCTTTAACATAATTCAGTACGCTTGAAAAAGAGATCTTATCACTGTAGCAAACTTATCATTTGCCTCGGCTACTTGAGGGAGAGCCTGGGCTACTTCCTCCCCTGTATCGTCCTCAAGACAATGACGCACACTCTTAGCCCACACCCCCGGAACCTGCTCATAACAAACAGGTTATTCAGTAATAACAGCTTTGTTCAGCTGATAATAGTTCAGGACCAGCCTGGCAACCAAGGGAGGGAGGATAGAGAGAAGCAAATTAAATACGCAAGAGAATCTGGTAAATTCCAATTAAATAGAAAATAAGCTTTGAAGTTCCAGTGAACAGCGTGGGGCAGTTTGCAATCGGTCTTCATTTTTTATTTTTTTTGTGTTTTTTCTTTCTAGTTATTTCAGTGGCTCCACAGTTTGTAGTTTTAGCAGCTATCTGGTTGCTAGGGTCCAAGTTACCCTAGAAACCAGACAGTGGCACAAA
>CM044435.1:122437028-122462790 GCA_024363595.1 Xenopus borealis | reverse complement strand
GCTTTGTGAAGATCACAACCTATGGAGTCACAAGCTCAGGGTTTACTAGTGATAATGCACTCTTTCCTATAGGTATTCACACAGACAAGGCGATGGAAAGATCATGCGGACATGCTGAAGCAGTATGCAGTCTGTCTGCAAGGCCTGCTGGGCGCATACAACATCTCCCAACCAGAGATCTACTTCGACGTGTGGGTGTCTATCAATGACCGCTTCCAGCAGAGGTGAGCAGTTGGTGACATCGGACAAAGCAGGAGTGATTTTGAATAATTATTACATTTAATGAAGCCCTATGTGGAAACACTGTGTGTGTTTATACTGTAAACATATATTTACTTATGCTCTAGTCTACAGCATCAGATTCTAACACATTAGACATCAACGAGGGTGCTGCATTTTGAGAACTCTTAGTCCACAAAACTCTATACAGCATGCTTATGAAACCGCTAATGTTAAAGGAGTGGTTCACCTTTAAGTTAACTTTATTGTGTTATAGAATGGACAGTTCTAAGCGACTTTTCGATTGGCCTTCATTTTTATAGTTTTTTTTAATTATTTGCCCTCTTCTGACCTTTTTCCAGCTTTCAAATGGGGGTCACTGACGCCATCTAAAAAAAAAGATATGCCCTGTAAGGCTACACAGTTATTGCTACTTTTTATTATTCCTCCATCTATTCAGGCCTTCTACTTCTTCTATTCATAATCCAGTTTCTTATTCAAATCAATGCATAGGTGCTAGGGTAATTGGGCCCTAGCACCAGATTGAAGAATTTGCAAACCGGAGAGCTGTTAGAAAAAGAGAAGCTAAATAGCTCAAAAAATACAAATGATAAAATTATATTTATCTCAGACTATCACTCTGTACATCATACTAAAAGTTGACTCAAAGGTAAACCACTCCTTTAACAGTGCATTGGCTTATATCAAACAAATGTAAAATAATGATGACCCCCCCCCCATGTGACTCACCTTTGTCACAGACTGTTTGATCCTACTGTTGACATTGTAAAAGCGGAGTGGTCTCCATTCCATAAGACTCCCTGGTTGAAGCCGCTACTAGTTGATCTTTCACCTTGGAGGGCGAAATTTCAGGAGGTGGAGGACTCTCTGGATAATCAGACGGATGTAGTGTTTATTGCAGATTTCCCAGGTGAGTGTATTCTTGTGTAACCAGACTATAAAGAATATTAGCTGCACCACACCCCTTTCGTCCCTTCTGAGATCGCTCCCTCCCTTTGCTTTATCTCTTGTCGTTTCCCCTTGTTCACTGCTAGTATAGTATATAAAGATTGGAATATCTTTTCTCTGTATTTCACTCTTTTTCTTTGTTTGCTAGGCTTATTCTTGGAGAACTTCGTAAGTGAGGATCTGGGTAATACGAGCATACATATCCTTCAGGGTGAGGTTAATGTGGAAATGGTAAAGGAGGCAAGGAACGTCACTTTAAGAGAGGGAGACCACATGCAGGTATCTCTATGGTCATGGCAACAGATTTGTTTATAAAGATGACAAGTTATATTCAGCTGTCTGCACACATGTCCCAAGCAAACTCCTACCAATATGTACAACGTTAAACTTTTTTTAGCTAGTTTATGGTGAGTTAAAGGTGAAGGTGAACATACCTTCTTGACCTATATGAGCAATGAAAATACCCTCTGGAGTACGAAATATTTCACAGTATGGAGGAAGAGTCTGGATTAGACAGATGCCAGGAGAACGTTACCTAATGCCAATGGTAAATTTTGGAGGGCTTTTGTTTTCCATGGTTTGGGCTAGGACCTCATTGTCTCATTATAGGAGAATTCAAGCCTACATTTAAAAACCCCTACCCCCATCCCCACCAAGACCCCCCATCCCCACCAAGACCCCCCCTCCCTCCTTCCCCCAAGCCTAAGTGATACCCCAGGCAAATACCCCATAGTCTATAATTACCCCCCTGCAGATTCAGGCATCGGATTTCACCGGCGCCATCTTCCGCAATCTTCGTAATGAGACCGGCGTTTTCGCACATCTGCAGTCGGGATAATCCTCTGCATAGCAACTCATAGCATGTGCCAAAACTCACTAAAATTGCCGTAGCACTACCAAAGTCGTGTGTGAAGTCCGATGCCTGAATCTGCACGGAGGGGTAAGTATGGACTTAAGGGCATTTGCCCGGGGTATCACTTAGGCTGGGGGGGAGGAGGGGGGTCTTGGTGGGGATGGGGGATAGGGTTTATGTATTTATTATTTAAATGTAGGCTTGAATTCTCCTTTAATAGAGTAAGGATACAGCATTCAGTGACATCAAGAGATATTAGCAGTTTTATACAGCTAGGCAGACTTTTAGCTCACAGCTGTCTCTGAAGCCATCGTGTCGGCAACCCTAACTGTCCATGCACTTTTTATTGACTTCCCATATTCTTTCTATATAATGGAAAAAGAATGTAAGTGGCAAAAGTGTGGATTTCAATCTCCTTTAAAGCGGTTCTTCACCTTTTAGTTCAGTTCTTTTCAGATTGTTCACCAGAAATAAAGACTATATTTCAAATGCTTTCCATTTATTATCTTTAACTGTTTTTCCAAAATGTAACTTTAATGTTCCTGTCTCTGGTGTTTGAGTCTGGTAGCTCAGTGATTCAGGTGCAAATTCTAAACTGTTACAATTTTTCAACATCTCCGCAGCAGCTCTGGAGAATTCGCATCTATTGTAATGAATCCCAAAGATTCTGTTCAGCAGGGACAAATAAGAAATGTATCAACTCGTGTATCGAGTGAGAACAGTTAACAGATCAGGGACCCTGTTTTTTTTTTTTCTTCAAAACATAAGATGTATTGGCACCCCTATCTTGTCTTACTAGCGGTCGCTGTATCTCATGTTTTAATTGTAGTTAAAGGGAAACTGTCATGGGAAAACATGTTTTTTTTTAAATGCATCAGTTAATAGTGCTGCTCCAGTAGACTTCTGCACTGAAATCCATTTCTCAAAAGAGCAAACAGATTTTTTAATATTCAGTTTTGAAATCTGACATGGGGCTAGCCATTTTGTCAGTTTCCCAGCTGCCCTATGTCATGTGACTTGTGTCAGCACTGCAGGAGGGAACTGCTTTCTGACAGGCTGTTGTTTTTCCTTCTAAATGTAACTGAATAGTATGCAGTGGGACATGGGTTTTACTATTGAGTGCTGTTCTTAGATCTATCAGGCAGCTGTTATCTTGTGTTAGAGAGCTGTTATCTGGTTACCTTCCCATTGTTCTGTTGTTAGGCTGCTGGGTGGGGGAAAGGGAGGGGGTGATATCACTCCAACTTGCAGTACAGGAGTAAAGAGTGATTGAAGTTTATCAGAGCACAAGTCACATGACCAGGGGCAGCTGGGAAATTGACAAAATGTCTAGCCCCATGTCAGATTTCAAAATGAAATATAAAAAAATCTGTTTGTTCTTTTGAGAAATGGATTTCAGTGCAGAATTCTGGAACAGCACTATTAACTGATGCATTTTGAAAAAAATTTTTTTCCCATGACAGGATCCCTTTAATTTCTGTAACACTTGTCTCTCTGTCTCAGTTACCAGCTGGTGAATATCACAAAGTATTCACAGTGTCTCCAGGTCCTTCCTGTTACATGTACATCTATGTAAACACCACGGCCGTGACCCTGGAGCAGAATTTTACACGGCTACTAGAACTGAAGGAGAGGGCTGAAAATGGAAGTGGTAAGTGTGAGCAGTAGTTGGTGTTGGTTCTGTAAAGACCGGTTGGGTAAAAAAGTGTTCCTTTAAAAACTGGATTGAACTCGGTACTTGTTAGATATTTGTTTAGATGCAATGTGACATGTTACATTAATTCAAGATAAAAGGATAAGTAATATTTACTTGTTATCTGATTAATGTTTAATTGAGAAATGTACAATCAACAATTAGGGATAATATGCTCCACTGCCATGCTGTGATGCTGCTGTTTTAAAAGACCAGTAACATTTTTCTTTTTTTAAATGTTTGCCCCTAACGAGAAAAAAAAACACCAATAAACATTTCAGTTTAAAATTGAATAGTTTTTATTAAGAAATAACTTACTGATACTCTGCTTCGCTCCTCTTCAGAAAAGGCGATCCGGCGACGATCACTCGATTTCTCCTCCCTGCCTTCTATAAGAGATAGGCAGGGAGGAGAAATCGAGCACTGCACGATGGATCGTCGCCGGATCTGAAGAGGAGTGGAAGCAGAGTATCGGTAAGTTATTTCTTAATAAAGACTATGCAAATTTAAACTGAAATGTGTTTTTTTTTTTTGTTAGGGGTAAACAAATAAAAAAAAATATTACTGGTCCTTTAACACCCATAAGTGTCAGAAACTGACAGTAGGCCTTAGAATGTTTTAAATCCTTTAGATCATTGCTGTCCAACTTGGAGGCTTGACCTGGCCCTCCAAATTATTTTTATGGCTCCCGGTGCTCTTACAGGCTCCATAGACTTCACTGTATGACATCATTTTTACTGAATCCAGCCTGTGAGCATGCTAAATAAGAAATAATTGGCTCACTATATGTAATAAGCAGCCCTGCCATAGATGGGTCTGTAGGTAGGGAGACACAATGGTTGACTGCTAGAGGCCATGTATAGCTGAATGTTTCTCTTTACCCTCCCAGAAACTTTCCAGCTTCCTCCTGAACTCCAGCCCATTATCTCGGGTACTGTGGAGGACATCAACAGCACAGACCCGCTTGTTCTTGCCTACTTGCGCAGGCAGAAGAGGCTGGAGCTGTCAGAAAGGAGACGAAATGCCACTGTAGTGCAGAGATTTGAGCGTTTCTGCGGTAAAAAATATTACCTGCTACGTCGAAGGTGGGTACAGAGTTGCCAGTTCAGTGTATGTGAATTTTAAGTTTTTCCTTTAATTTTCTTTTGTGCAGTAAGTGGATTATATCTTCTTATTTAACATGTGCAGTTATTAGTGTTGTGCGGGTAGACAAAAGGTCAACCCTCACCCAGCCCTTCAGAACCCGTGTCACGCATCACTAGCAGTCGCTCGTTGGTAGTACAGATGCCTGTATCACTATTGCCTCTATTACTGACCTGCTACCGAAAATATTCTTTCCTGTACTTCACATGGCAGTGGGCACTATAGGGTTAATCCCTCTCGACTTATGACAGGACAGGAAGTGAGCTAATAAATTGAAGGCTTCCCCCCACACCTCATCGTTTTTCCTGTCCTCGACAAGAACTGACTCACCCGCAGACTATTACCAGGGTTGTGGGTTCCCTGAAGCTCCGGAGCTTGGCTCTTGTGAGATTCTCTAAGGAGATCATGGCCTTCAGTTGCCTTGCTGCTGTAAGTCGCATTTCCCTAATGGTTGCGCAGTAAGACAGCGCAGAGCTCTAAACTTGACGCATCCGTGTTTGATGACGTCACTTCCGCCCCTGCACGGCGCGAAAAGTAAATCACATCAGCGTCTGGACTCCCCTGCTGTTACATCCTATCTAAGACGCCTCTTCACCTCTTCACATTGCAGTAAGTGCTTTTTGCCTATTTAGGCTTTATGTATTATTTACATACACTCATGGTAGTTTCCTTGGATTTTTTCCAGCTGACGCATGAGTTCTAGGAGATCTAGATCTGCTGCCAGTGGATATCTGGATATCCTCAAACTTTCAGCAAGAAACATGGGATTCTCGGTCACTGCCCGCAGATCACTATGGCTGAAGCACTGGCTGGCAGACACACCTTCCAAGCACAATCTGTGTTCTTTATCTTATGAAGGTGACCTACTTTTCGGCTCCAAGTTAGAAAGTATCATTTCAAAAGCTTCAGCGGGTAAGTCCTCATTTCTGCCTCAGGACAGAAGAGATAAAAGACCAACATTTAAAGGAAATAGATCATCCTTTAAGGATGCCCGTACCTACCGTCCAGGCAAGGGTTTTCAGAGACATACTTCCTGGAAAACAAGGAATCAACCCTTTCAGGTTAAGAAGGATGTCAAAGCTGAAAGAAACAAAACCTTCTGAAGGTTTGGGAGCCCAGCAGTCTCTGGTGGGTGCAAGACTGTCACACTTCAAGGCTGTTTGGGCTCAAACCACAACAGACAGATGGGTGAAGGATGTAATCTCACTCGGTTATCATCTAAAATTCAAGATAGACCCCCCATCTTTTCATTTTCAAAAATCAAAAATTCCAGGAACCAAAGTGACACGTTCAGCAATGAAAAGGATTTTGATTAAATTTTTAGAGGACAAAGTAATTGTCCAAGTACTAGAAGGTCAAAGAGGCATGGGGGTCTATTCCCCATTCTTTTTAGTCAGAAAGAAATCGGGAGAATTCAGAGCCATTCTAGATCTAAGATTTTTAAATTGTTTCCTAAACATCCAAACCTTCCGTATGGAATCCATCAAGGCAATCGGTCAGGTACTAAGACCAGGAGATCGGATGGTCAAAATAGACTTAAAAGACGCCTATTTGCATGTTCCAATCTGGGAGGGACATCAGAAATAACTAAGATTCCAAATTTTCGACCTACATCTCCAATACAGGGCATTATCCTTTGGCCTAGCTTCATCGCCAAGAATCTTCACAAAGATTCTATCACCCATCCTGGCTCTTCTAAGACTGCAAAAAGTAGAAATATTTGCCTATCTAGACGACATCTTGGTAAAGGCCAATTCACATCATAAATTCCTCAAGGACACCCAGTTGGTGCTAAATACACTTCAAGCACACGGTTGGATGATAAACTGGTCCAAATCATCCCTAACTCCAGTTCAATCTCTCCAGTTTCTAGGTGTCATCATCGATACACAGATTTTCTCCATCAATCTTCCTCCAGACAGAATTTTGGACATTCAGAACAATGTCAGGGAAATCTGCAAATTTCCAGTCACATCTGCTCTTTTTTGTCAACAGGTCCTAGGCAAACTCACAGCCTCTCTAGATGCAGTAATGTGGGCCATGGCTCACATAAGGCCTCTCCAATCTGCATTTCTAAGCCAGTGGTACGGGATCTAGTCCCTGAACCAAAGGATTTTTCTCAGTACATTAGTCCGTCAGAAGATGATATGGTGGCTTCAGAAACAGAATCTCCGGAAAGGAATTTCCCTCCACTCTCCCCAGTGGATACACCTCACAACCGATGCAAGCGGTTCAGGTTGGGGAGCTCATGTTCTTCATCTGTCAGCTTGGGGGAAATGGAATCATTTCGAACAGAAACTATCCTCCAATTGGACGGAACTAAAGGCTGTTCAGTTAGCCCTTTTTCAGTTTCAAGAAACAATCAGAAACAAACCAGTGAAGATCTTCTCTGACAACACCACTGTGGTGAAATACATAAAGAAACAAGGGGGAACAAGAAGTTCCACACTAATGAAACTGACAGAGGAGATCTTACTTTGGGCAGAAGAAAACCTTCTCAACCTAACAGCCATATATCTGCCAGGGAAAATGAATGTAATCGCGGACCGATTGAGCAGAATTCAGCCTCACCCAGGGGAGTGGGAATTGTGTCCAGAGACATTCAACATGTTAGTGAGGAAATTCGGGAGACCTCAAATCGATCTCATGGCCACGAAAGTCAATACCAAATTACAGAGGTTCTATTCCAGAACACCATGCTGCCAGACGGAACAAATCGATGCCTTCAGTATGCCGTGGCACTTCCAACGTGCTTATCTTTTTCCTCCCTTCCCCTTGATCCCCAGGTGCCTCAAGAAAATATGGGAGGAGAGGGCTTCGTTGCTGATAATCTTACCATGGTGGCCCAGGAGGTTTTGGTTCCCGCAATTATTCCAGATGGCAGTCAGCGAACCTGTTCTTCTTCCCATTCACCCTCAAATATTGAAACAGGGTCACATATTTCATCCAAATCCAGAGAGGTTGAAACTCACTGCCTGGAGATTGAAAGGCAGAGGATGATAAACAGAGGATTATCTCTCAAAATCATTGAAACACTACTATCCTCAAGGAAGTCATCTACTTCTATCAAATATTCAAAATATTGGGATAAACTACTAGAATGGTGTCAATCCACCGGTAGATCTTCCCAGAATCTTTCCGAAGAGGATATTGTGGAATTTCTGCAAACCGGATTTGAAATGCATCTGAGTCCAGCAACTTTAAAAAAACAGGTTTCAGCCTTATCAGCTATATCTGGAATTTCTAGTAAATATTGGAGAGCTGAGAGAAAACAAAGAAGCAGAACTTGCTGCTAAGTGTCGTTTATTGCGCACTACATGTTTCGGGCGCTAGCCCTTTATCAAGTGTACAATTCTATTAGTGTTACAAGCTTTTAACAAGAAAAGCAGGAAGTGAGGTCACAGACCCTGAGTGTAACAAGATATAAATACAATAAATACGATAAATATACAAAAAATATACGAGAAAATGCTGTTATTGATTTAACATGATGTAGGATAGGCAAACGTGAAAAGTGTATAGTGCTAAAGAGTCCATGTTTTAAATAGTCCAATCAACAATTACGAAAAATAAGGAAAAATATGAACAATAATTAGGAACTGCCCATGGCCTAGGCCTACCAAAGATTCTTGATTATACATGTTAGTAGTTATGGAAGGAAAAAGCCCATTTAGTCTTACCAATAGCTGTACAAATTAATGTAATTATCTGGGCTCAGAAATCTCATATCTCAAAGGAAATAAGTCTTTTATCTGGAAGGAAAAGATGGTAACATTAGTATCAAGATTTAACAAAATGGTTTATAGTTAGACCAATTGTGTTTTTTTAAAAGAAGTTTCCATAAGTGCAACATTGTTCTAAAAATGCAACATTGTTATAAAAAACATTTCACAGACCAGCTGTCATTTAAACCTTTAGGGTGAAGTGTATCAAGTTTCTTAATCCAAAAAGCCTCTCTTTGCAAGATCTTCTTTTTTATATCACCTCCTCTGTTCAAGGGACTGATTATTTCTATAATGGTCCATTTTAACTGGGACTGATTGTGGTTAGCAATATTAAAATGTCTAGCGACAGTAGTGTCAGTGGCTGTTCCTTTTTTGTAATTACGTATATTGCCCTTATGTTCTTTTATTCGGGTTTTAACTGATCTTGTCGTTTGACCATATCTGGAATTTCATGGTCTTCTGCTCCATTGGTAGTAAGATTTTTTAAGGCTTTAAAAAGACTCAAACCAAGAATAAAACCTAAGGCGCTCCACCTTGGGATCTAAATCTGGTTCTTTCGGCTCTCACTCAGCCTCCTTTTGAACCACTCGAAACGGTACCTTTCAAATACCTTTCTTGGAAGATCACATTTCTTCTAGCAATAACTTCAGCTAGAAGAGCAGGAGAAATCCAATCTCTAAACATCTCGGAGAATTGTATGATCTTTCATCAAGACAAATTAATCTTCAGACTGCCTCATGAATTTCGACAGAAAGTCATTTCAGAATTCCATGTCAACCAGGACATCATCCTTCTCCTCAAAATGAGGAAGAAAGAAGATGGCACACCCTTGATGTACTTAGGTGTGTAAAAATCTATCTCCAAAGAACTGAAAACATCAGAAAATCAAACAACCTATTGATTGTCGCTTCAGGTCCAAGAAGAGGATCTCAGGTGGCTGGAAGCACAGTTTCTGCTTGGATTAAATCAAGTATCCAGGAAGCCTACAGGGTCAGTGCAATTCCTTGTCCAGGAGAAATCAAGGCTCATTCCACCAGGGCTATAGCTGCGTCTTGGGCCTGCCAAGCCCAGACACCATCAGAAGAGGTCTGCAGAGCCGCTGTGTGGTCTTCTGTCAATACTTTCATAAAATTCTACAAATTAGACGTACTTTCAGCCAAACAGGCTTCATTCGGCCAATCTGTATTGCAGGTTGCTTTACATAATAAATAAATTCATACATATATATATATATATATTTACTGCTTGGGTATTTCCCTATAGTGCCCACTGCCATGTGAAGTACAGGAAAAAGGAAAATCAATTCATACTCACCGAGATTTTCTTTTCCTGGACTGAAGCATGGCAGTGGGCATGGTTTCCCTCCCTTCTTTCTGCGGGGAGTCTATTGTCTCACACATTCAAAAGGATGAGGTGTGGGGGGGAAGCCTTCAATTTATTAGCTCACTTCCTGTCCTGTCATAAATCGAGAGGGATTAACCCTATAGTGCCCACTGCCATGCTTCAGTCCAGGAAAAGAAAATCTCTGTGAGTATGAATTGATTTTCCTTTTTGCTGAGGAACATTGAGGGTCACTGAAGAAAGGCCGATTAACGCAGAGGCTGATGTATTTGGTGGTGAATAAGTCAAAGCAGGTGTATTTGGTTGGGTGGTAGATTGTGTTGCCACTTTTGCTGGAAAAAAAATACCGGCCTTCCAAAATATTTATTTATTCCTTTAATAACATTGGGATCAGCCTTCCTTTTTACCGGCCAAGCTGGTAAAATACTGGCCAGGTGGCAACCATAATGGTAGAGGAAGAGGCTGACTTGGTAGGGAGTGCACAGGATTAGGAATTTAAATGAGAAAGAGATGCTATCTGGTGTATTTGTCGAGGGAATTGGCAGACCGTGCCTAACTGCTGTGCAGAGACACAATCATACTTGTGAACAGCAGGGGGAGTAGTTTCCCTGTAGATCCCTAAGCAGCCCAGGCCACACTGAGCATGTGCACAGTCTTAGTCTTGCAAAGATGTATAACAAAGTTACAAGATGACAGCCCCCTGTGGCCAACTTTGAAAGCAGAAATCATTTGTTTGATTAGGCTTGTGGTGCAGTAAGTTCATGTTTATGTTTAGTATACAATATACAGCATTTCTAGCCTTATTCTATTTTAGACTTCCCTTGTCCTTTAACAAATAGGTTCTAATAAATAGAGAGAATAACTTCTTTCCGAGGGCATTTCCTCCCCATGTGACTGCAGCAGCAAAACATTTTATGAATTGGGGGATATGCCAGAACTCTGAATTCTAAGTGCTAAACTGTAGCAAATGTGGGGTTGTTTACCTGAACACTTAAATTTTTATTGCCTTGCCTAAGGACGTCATTGACATTAGAAAACATCAAATTCAGCAACGCAATGTAATAGAACCGTTCTGGATTTCATGTGAATGTGTAAGAATGTATTTGAATTTAGATATACAAAACCCTAACAGCAGTGTAATAAAGTTAAAAAAAATAATGAATATTGATTTTTGTTAGTATAGCAATCACAGCAGAGTTGAGAACATGTTCAGATATTCAATGTCCATGCTCCAAACTACACTGGGAGCAGATTTTTGCAGATATTCACCATAGCATATCTGCATTGTTTCTATGGGTCATTGTGTGTTACCAATCATACAATACTGGCACTATGCCCAGCGGGTGTATGTTTAGCTGCAGCTCCCACAGTCTGTAAGCTTTCACCTGAAGATTGGCCTTTTGGGGAACATATAAGAACTGGATCCATTGACCAGCAATGACAACCTTCTGATATGCTAAGTCTGTCATTTCTGGGAGGTAGTTTCATGGAGGGAAGTTTGCAAGTCTAGTAAGTTCGGCTGCAGCAACAAGTGCAATGACCTAAAGATATGGGGCTCATTTATCAACACTGGGCAAATTTGCCCATGTAGAAGAAAGACACCGGCACACAGGAATTTGAAGTGCAGGGAAAACCCTTGCAAATACTTTTTACTGCGGAAGTGCAACGTTTCGGAGGACACGCCTCCTTTGTCAAGCATACGAATCATGGTGTGAGCAATCAATATAAGGTAAGACCAATTAAATTAATTGGAAACACTTGTGCAGACATAGTGAAAAAAACTGTTAATAATACAACAGATTAACATTACATGATAAAAAATTCATCTTTAAATACATCAAAATAATTAGTCAAAGGGACTTTGAACTTTTTAATACCATCATGTTACTTTATATTATGATTGTATTGGCACTTTGTTTATGATGAATTGCACTAATTATTTTGATGTATGCTTGACAAAGGAGGCGTGTCCTCCGAAACGTTGCACTTCCGCAGTAAAAAGTAGTTGCAAGGGTTGTCCCTGCACTTCAAATTCCTGTGTGCCGGTGTCTTTCTAATATATTGGACCGATATCGAGGGGCCGCATCCTTCGGGCACAAGGCACCAGGTTACCTGCTTATCCTTTGTTTAAAGGGTGTGCGAAAGCTTCCATTGTTCATCAAATTTGCCCATGGGCAGTTACCTATAGCAACCAATCAGTGATTAGCTCTTTAAAGCCAGCTGCAAGTAGAACAATGAATGCAGCAATTTGATTGGTTGCATTGGGTAACTGCCCATGGGCAAATTTGCCCAGTGTTAATAAATGACCCCCGTCTGTCATCAAAAGCTTTTTCTACTGAATACACTGGCATCCTCAAACATTCCTGCCTCCACCGACACACTGTAATAAGTGCCTGAAGCATAACATTAAATGTTCTATGTTTTCTTATTGGCACCTGCAAACTACAAGGTCCTCTGCAGCAAAGCGGGTTGTCACAGAAATGGCACCAAGCACTATGAATGCTGCAGGATCTTGGGAGTGTCCTTGGTTGTTGCAAAGCATAATTGTGTCTAGTGCAGAATATCTTGAACTCCAGCGATGTAGGGCACCGTGAAGACAGAAGTCAACGATGGGAACAAACGTTGTCCCAGAATATTAGAAAAATTATTCTTGGTGCTACTCCTCTCCTGTTATAGATCTAGACTGCACCAATTTATCAGTCGATGTAGATTTTCTTGGTTTCATGATACACAAATCTTTTAGAGTTTTATTAATTTTCTTCATTATGTATCTGGTCCATCCCCAATGATGGTAAGACAGTTGGTGCCTTGGTTGAAACTAAACTTAGGAACACTGCACTACTGTATGCGACTCCTTACTTTTCCTTTTTAAGAATTCAGAGGCAGGAGGGTGAGCAACTAGAATTACTGGGGCATATAAAACATCTTGGCACCCCTCAGTGACCAAGTTTCTTTACCCAGGAACACAGGATATGTTGCAGCAGTCTGTACATAATTGGTAGACTTTCTATACTACTCTTAACTTGCCCCTGCTCCTCTTAATGGAATTGATTATAAAATTGTGAATGATGGTGTGGACACTTATCACCCCTAAAAAAAAAAAAAAAAAAAAAAAACTGCAGAATTCTGGTTCATTGTGTGGCACGATGTAACGTCTGGTAGAAAATAAAATACAAAGGCACACAGGAGGAACGCAAGCAAGACAACTTGTGTGTTTCAAGGTCTTATCCCTTTGTCAAGACGCTTTACAAAGTGGCTTCACCCCCAAAACGTTTAATTTCACAATAAACACACAAGGCATCTTCCTTGCATTCATCCGTGTGCCTTTTTCTGTGGATCATTGTATGAGGCAGTTAATCTTCTACTGTAGTGCACCGGGTATTGCCACTTTAATTTTCTATATGGTGTGTGAGCCATAGTTGATTCTACTATTCAATGTCCCAACATGCACCAGGAGCTCATCTCTTGGCCCAGGGGGGGGCACTGACCCTTTTTTTTCCCCTCTATTCGCCTACACCTCTGGGTGATAGTTGCTCTTTAAGATAAATACGTAGTTAATGTGGGTTTTTTCTCTTCCCCCTCCTAGCTTCCTAATGACGGCAATTGCAATGCGGAACTTGGCATTAGGTCGTCCATCGCTGGAACAGCTGGCACAGGAAGTCTCGTTTGCAAATATAAAGTATGACGACCCTTTCACTAAAAGTGAAAAGCAGCAAGACCGTTTACAGCATGAACCAGAGCACATAGAAGTGTGACCCAAGTCCGGAAATGGGATCTATATTAATCGCAAAGAAAAGTATTGGACAGCTGTATTAAAGGCTACAGCCATGCTATTTATCACAAGTGCCTAGATTTCTACTGCACAGCCTAACACAGGTATCCAGCAAGTAGACCTATTCCAGTATTAACAAGCCAGAACTTATTTTTTTACTGAGCAGTGCAATTTATTATTGCTTCCCTTGTATACACAAGTACCTGTTTGAATTGAAATTAGCTCAATTGTGCGAGCATTTTTTGTGTGAAAAAACAAAAACAACCTTTCTCTGTTGACTTATAAGTGCAAGTATGGTTAAGTTGTAAACTGAAACTTTAACTCATGGCTAATGTTTGTACCAAATGAATAAAATGTACCAAATGATCAAGTGTAAATGTTTCATGTCATTTAAGTCTGAGAGACACTACTGGTGCCAGAATCGTTATGCAAGCCTCATTCCAATCAAACAGAAACCAAGACACTAGTAAAGGAAGAACTGAATACTTTATTCATGAAATCTTCTGCTGAAGAGCCAGAGACATTGGAATAGTTTTAAAATAAAAAAAGGTATGGGGGAAGGGGAGTGGTTGTGCTACCTCGTGCAGTCAGGGCAACCTCTGCAATGGAAGCTTGTAAACACCCAGTTTCTCTGTACAACACTGGTAAAGGTCAGCTTCCCTGCAGCTGTAGCTCAGAGTGAAGGTAGCTATGATTTACAACAGCCAGGACCTCTGCAGAATGCAGCCAAGGTTTTTCTGTACTACACCTCGAGCTGGCAGAGAGTACATGGAGTAGGAGAACCACTTATTACAGCATCAAGTGTTTAAAAAAAAAAGTCACCAGAGGCAAAGGCTACTCTGTACTTACGCCTGAGCCCTAGCAACCCAATAAATAGTCAATACAGTTTTTTCTTCTTCAAGTAAAAACTCTCTCCCTGTCCTGCATGGCAGCTTGTGTCTATCCTCTGCTCTGTACTGGTTTCTCTGTAGCCACACCAGCCAGCTGCAGAGTTGGGGGGAATAAATAGAAGACACTTCACTGGGCTTGCAGAATTAAATAATCTTTAAAAAAAAAAAAACACAAGGCAGAGAGGATTGTGCAGTGTGGCCAGGGGGTGGGGGCTCTTGGAGTGAATATATACCAGGAGCAAAGTGTCTGCACTAGAACAACTTGTTCCAGGGGGGGGAAGAGTGCCTAATGAATATAAGTTTAAGTCGGCATTACAAGTTTGATGCAAAAGGAATTTTTACACTCCAGCCATACAGGAGGTTACTAGATTGTCAAAGGCTTGAGCACAATATGGGTTTGACACAAGCAAGAAATACTGGGGGCGGGGAAAGTATCAGAAAAGTGGGAAAGCAGGGACCGACAAGCAAGGGGGTAGCAGGCTAATGGAATCATAACCTTATCTGCCAGAAATCACATTGACAGACATGGCCTCAAATTGGTACTGAAGGAATATGCAGGAAGACCGGTTATATATGGTCCCCTTGTAGAAGAAATTCGTGGCACTGGAGACACAGTGAGCCAAGAGAATGACAGAAAGGTTAGAAGGGGCCTTTTCCTCCCACAGGATCCTACAGGCTTCTCTGTATACAACGCCAGCAGGTCTGAGGAGGAAAAGCCTAACATTTAGTACTCCAGCTTTTTGGGTACTTCCCAAGAGAAGCTGTCCCTACCAAAGTGACCATAGGCTGCAGTCCTCTGATAAATGGGTTTCTTCAGCTCCAGATCCCTGGAATATACAAGTTCGCTAGTTAAAGATATGTGCTCTCATATTAGACAGGAAAAAAAAAAAAAAATAAGTGGAACTGTCTCTATTGGAGGAACCTCCCCATTGGCTCTGTACAGCAGACTTACCCTGCACATGGACATTTATACTTACCACTATACTTCCTAGCTGAAAATTGCAGTGGCCCAAAGGCCTTTCCATTCTTCTCATCAGGGGCCTAATGTAGTCATCACATAAAGGTCAGGATGAGCTGAGATCAGCCCACCCTGACAGACTATCTATGCACAGGGATATTTAGCCTTGAGAACAGATGATCGTATATCCACCACCTCCCCTCCCTTTATCCTGCTAGCCACACTTGCATTCTCCTTTACCTGACAATGACACCAGGACGGAGATCGAAATTCTTCTTGACAATAGCCAACAGCTCCCGCTCACTTTTCTGAGAGGTCCCATAGTGGAAAATAGAAATAGAGAGAGGGTGGGCAACTCCAATGGCATATGAAACCTAACAAAACAAGAGTGTTTAGTGTTAAGAAATATGATTAAGAACTACTTGTCCTTTCCCACCCAGTCTTAAGTCTTTACATACCTGAACAAGGACACGACGACACAGTCCAGCCTTAACCAGGGACTTGGCAACCCAACGGGCCGCATAGGCTGCTGAGCGATCAACTTTTGTGTAGTCCTTGCCAGAGAAGGCACCACCACCATGGGCTCCCCATCCACCATAAGTATCCACAATAATCTTACGCCCAGTAAGGCCAGCATCACCCTACAGTATAAATATTGCATCATCAGTTGAAGAATTAGGATAGGAGCTTTCCCCATAAGTACCAGCATGTACTACCAGCATGTGCTCTATGCATTGTACAGGACTCACCTGTGGACCACCAATCACAAAACGCCCACTTGGCTGCAGATGGTATATGGTATCATCATCTAGATACTTCGCAGGGACCACAGCCTTGACAATCTTTTCCTTGAGAGCATCACGCATTTCGTCTAGGTTAATGTGCTCATCATGCTGCACTGAAACTACAATGGTGTGTACACGGATTGGGATTACAGCCCCACGGTCCTGCATATACTGAACAGTCACCTGCAAACAAAGCAGTACGTGTCATACCAGTGCTTTTGTGCAGTACTTCACCCAAATGCAGTAGAATTAAATCATCCTGACCACTCTTTAATCCAAAAATAGCTACCTGGGTCTTGGAGTCAGGTCGAAGCCAAGGCAGTGTACCATTGCGACGCAGCTCTGCCATTTTGGCATTGAGTTTGTGTGCAAGAACTATTGTCAGAGGCATGCATTCTTCAGTTTCGTCGGTGGCATAACCAAACATCAGACCCTGCAAGTGACATTAATGGCCATGTTACAAGAATTTCATTAGCCGATAGTTTTATTAAGCAGACAGTGTAGCCATAACCTACCTGGTCTCCAGCCCCCACATCCTCTTCATTTCTGTCTAGATGAACACCCTGTGCAATATCAGGGGACTGCTGCTCCAAAGCAACCAGCACATTGCAAGTCTTGTAGTCAAATCCTAAAGCGAATGTCATAAGTTACATTGTAAATTAGGACATTTTTAAAAACAAGAGCCACTACCAACGTTATGTGCCAATCTTATGCCTAACTAGTACAAACTCACCTTTGGAGGAGTCATCGTAGCCAATGTGTTTGATTGTGTCTCGTACTATTTTTTGGTAATCCACAGATGCCCTAGAGGTGATCTCACCAGCAAGAAGAATCATTCCAGTCTTGGCCACAGTTTCTTTAAAGAAAAAAAAAATTTAGATACAGGCCATGAAAATTTTAGAGGGATACAAAAAACAAGTTATTAGCAGACAAATGATTGTGGGACTTACCACAAGCAACTTTGGCATCTGGGTCTTGTTTCAAGTGAGCATCAAGAACTGCATCACTGATCTGGTCACAGATTTTATCTGTGGAGGAAGCATGAAAATTCTGTTTCTTTGGTGTTTTCTTTAAGGTTTGACATTATACAAGCCAGAACTAGTAATCTTCATTTCTCTATAGTCATTGGGGGTGCTCATTTGTTAAAGGAGATGGAAAAGCAGATGCTGGGCTTCTTTGCCTACCCTGGGCTGGTGCTCCTCTCTGCAGAAAACAGCACTGCCATTGGTACTTTGGAGGGAGGACCAAAAAGCTATCCTCTTCTGGGGGGGCACTTTCTGCATAATCGCGGCTGCTTTAACTCTGTGCATGCACACCCAGCAAGGACAAACCAGATTGCTTTGTGGTGCTCAAATCACAACTGAAGGACTTATGCAAGAGCTTAAAGCAGTGATTTTCAACCTTGTGCCTCCAGCTGTTAAGAAACTACAAGTCCCACAATGCATTTGCCTGACTGTGGCTGTCAGACTCCTTCATTGCATTGTGGGACTTTTAGTTCCTTAACAGCTGGAGGCACAAGGTTGAAAATCACTGGCTTAAAGCACTTATGCAACAGGGAGGGTGGGCTAACATGTGTTACCTTCCAGTGATTCCATTTTAATGTCATTTTTTGCAATGCATTTGAGCCACAGCAATACCCAGTTATGAACAAATGCTTTGCATCATTTTTATCCCTGAATCAGTTGAATAGGCTGATTAGATAGCTATAAAAAGGGTTGGGTAGCTTTTTAGCAAGTGAGGGAATACTGTGAAGATGGCTCACAGTACAATGATGATCCAGGGACTAGTCGGATTGCCATTGGAGTCAGGAAGGAATTTTTTCCCTCTGAGGAAAATTGGAGAGGTTTCAGATGGGTTTTTTTTCCCTTCCTCTGGATCAACTAACAGTTAGGCAGGTTAAATATAGACTGAAAGTTGAACTTGATGGGCATGGGTGTCTTTTCAACCTTCAACTCACTACAAGTCTGGGAATAAATAAAACAAAAAATAAATGACTTCATGCCCTCACCTTAGACTTGTGACAGTGCCAAGCCCCATTGATAAGCATCACAGACCATAAATCTAGCAGCAATATGGAGTTGTAATGGAGCCATGTACAGTAATATTGCTCAGCTGCTATTAACCTTTCAGAACTAGTAGATCAGGCTCAACGAATGAGCACTAGGAAAAGTAAATTTACAGTACAATGTTTAGACTGTGGAGTCATGTAGCCCCTTTAAGGTTAATTATACCCAGTGAAGCAGCTGCCACATGAAATACTATATGCCTCCCAAACCTAAAGTGTCCATTGGGCCAGCCTCTCACACACCCTCAAAGAAAGAGGCGTGTCCAATTTCAAAGCCCAGCTATAAAGCTTTGTGTACGCAGTTACAGCGTGGAGTGATTTGTAGCTGCAAAGGGCTTTTTCAGCCCTGATATGACCAATCCCACTATAGGAAGAGACCGTAGTTCAGACTGTGCCACATACTGTATGATATATACCTTCTTGCATTCCTGTTGGGTTAGGGCAGAGACATACAAGCAGATCAGTCGGCCAGCAACAAATCTCCCTGAACTGCCTTCCCGCAGCTAGAATGAAAATCGCCCGAGGGATAGCACTCTGAGCCCTTCATTTTCCCCAAAGTTTTCTCGAGGCAACTTAAGAAAACAAAAAAAAAGTGTTCCTAGTGCCATCCAGTCTGCAATTTTCATTCTAGCCGGCAGGAAGCAGTTCAGGGAGATTGGCTGCCCCAAAGAGGAGATTTGTAGCCAGGCAACTAATCTCCCTGAATTTGCTCGTGCGTATTTCAGCCCTTACTATGGGCAGATTTCAGCTTCAGGATCGCACCCCTCTTCTAGTGTGATCTCAACATAATCTCCATGCTTCAGTTTAACCATGGGGGGTTGAGGCTCCAGAGACTGGGCAACGCCTCAGTTTCCCCTTCAATTAAAACGCCTTCACCGATAGGAGAGGACACGGAGGCACCTCATGGCGGTCAATTGGTTGCATGACTAAGATTAACGTAAAAATCACCCCAGACAGCAGTGTCCTTTATACGGTCATGAGACGCTCAGAAGCATTGTATATCCTTACAGTTTACAACAGGGGGAACGTTGTTCCCTCTCAAGACCGACAGGAGCCAGGCCAACCCCGCACCACGTGCTCACGGCTGCAATGCCAGGAAAAGTCGTAAGGAAGGCGGCGCTATTCTCACCCTACGAAACCGCTCTTCCGTGTCTCTCGTTTTACGGCAAGAAACTAGAAGCGGGTTTTATAGCACTGCGGTTTCCCTAGATACTTCTAAACCTACCGAATATCCCTTATTAACTTACCAGGATGCCCCTCCCCGACTGACTCTGAGGTAAAGAGAAAGCTGCCTTCATCGATGAGATCATCGTGGAAACCATTAATAATCTGGCCGTTCATTCTGATTGGATAGGCGGGCAGTAGAGCAGCTCTTCTCTTACACTTAAACACTTCTTGGTCCTCGTTGGCTGGAATGAGGCAATGGCGCTGGCTGCTCTTTATTTATACAATTGCTGACGTCAGTCTCCCCGCGCGACACCGTCCCGCCATTCCCCTGCCTCCTCCAATCCCACCACCCTGACGTCAGCCCTGAGGAGAGTGGGCAGGGTTTGATGGACCGTACCATTTTGTGGGCGGCAGGACGGATTAAGAGAAAGGGAATTTGAAATCAAGACCGATTGCTGACAGTGTTTGGGTGGGGGGTGAGTTTATTTTTTTTAAAACCTTGGCACATACTGAACATTAAAGATTCAGAAGTAAATTTCACAAATCCTGAGAAATGTCCCTACTGTATGCTTTGGTACGGTCCTTGTTAAACAGGCTGTCTAAAGAAAAAGGGGGGTGCCATAGCAGTCTCTCTCTGGGCTTGAGGAGAAAATATCTCGGCTGGAAACTACGTGACATCCTGGTCATCGTCTGCTGTTCTTTGCAGTGGTTTCTGTGCACTTTACTACTATTAAGTCTTTAAATCTCCCTTGCTTGAAAAAGACTCACAGCCAAACATCTGTATATATTGCCTTTTACAAAGGGAAAAATTGCAAGATGACACATTAAAAAATGAGTGGAGTATATTGACCTATTGCTTTTGCATTTTTCTTATATGTATAATTGTGCAAATGTGAATAATTTTAATACTGGTGGCCTCTCTGTTACAGGGACGTGTTGTAAAATCCAGACTGCAAAGAACCAACATTTAGTTTAGGGATGGCAAAATGAAGAAGACCAGACCCACACCGTTATTAGGCCTTCGATTAAATTTAATTGAAAGCCTTCAACTTAAGCTGACCATGCAAGTTCAGCTTTTATTCATCGTACGGCAAATAATCGGATATTGGTGGTGTATTTTAATATATAACAAACGTTGGGAAAATAAATCGAACGATATTCTGGACAGAGAACAAAAGTCGTCCATGGATGTCGTCAGATAGGTAATACATGCAAAGATATTATCGTGATCCGACATATTCTAACCTACAAAAAATATTCTAACCTGACCAACTTAACGACCGATCGCCATGGTACAAAGATTGTCCAGATGATTATATACAAAAGGATGTGGCATTATATCTGTGCGTCTATGGCCAGCTTGATGCACAAATCAAACAAATGCAGATTTCAGTATGAAAAGTATTCAAATAAATCTTTCCATCTATTGATAATAAGGGGACTGGCAAATTGCTACCCTCTAACCCTCGGCATCAAACTATAAGCTAAATTCTGATACACTTGCTCTTTACCTGACCACAAGCACACTGTGTGCACAACAACTGGTGGTTTTGAGCGGCAAATGTGACATACAAATACACATAGGAGGTAATTCATAATAATCGGATGGCCCACATTTGGTAGAACAGGACCAGATCCTGTCTTTTAATAGATGACTGGATCAGTGTGACAATGTCTGTGTAATGGATTTATCCTACATCTTCCATTTAGAAGCATTGAAAAACACAAGTCGGAACTCTCAGAACCGGTTGATGTGAAAGGGGAAGCTCATCAGTGAACTTTTACTATGATGTCAATAGCAATGTTCTAAGACAAATTGGAAATAGTCTTCAGTTTTTGTTTTTCTTAGTGGTTTTGGAAATATTTAAACTTTTATTTTGCAGTGCTCAGGTTTGGTATTTTGAGTGCTATGTAATCAGTAGGGCTTAATTACCCAGCAACTGGAAAGCTTGTTTGGAAGTCAGAATCCATAGGGAAACCCACAGTGCTACAATTGGGAGAATGTTGTCTGCCAGTCCTGTCTCTCTTTGCAGTCTTGTAGCTAGACATTGGCAAAGATGATTCTATTTGCTGTATCCTGATAAATAGAGTAATGTTTCAGGCCTGGGCTGTTATATCTGTAAACTCCCCGAAGTTAGATGACTAAAGCATATTTGTGGTGTGTGTGCCTTTTATTATTAGGCATTAGCACCCTGCTTAACGTGTCTCTAGTAGGGCTGCATTACAGTCAGCAGTCTTTCAATGCTCTGGTGATATGTGGTGGGGGCACATTCTGCAGATCTGTCTGTTCATGGTGATCTGCAGACCTTTGTTAGTCTTTCCGCTGCAGATCTGGGGCACCATGTGAGCCTTTATTTATATAAAGAATTAGTATTATATGCTTACATGGCAGAAATCCATGTAAGGGGATTTATTTGGGTTTCTCAAAGGGTTAATCAGTTTTTTTTTTTCCTGCAAAGGTGTATGCGCTTTCCCCCTCCCGGCTATGCGGATTTTCCTTCTGCAGAGTCAATGAAACAAAGAGCCGGCACGTGGTTCCAGTGGCAGGCAGTGAGCAGTAACACTATACACTGTATGTAACTGTGTTAAAGCTGTTGGGCTTCTTACTGCAGGTTTAAGTGTGATGCATACTATGGAATATGTAACATACTGTGCATGTGTATGCGTTCAGTATTTGTTTATTATCCTGGACGTTTCTGTTTTCCCCAAATCTGACAGCACAGGCCAAAGGAACATTGAAAGAGAGCCGGCAATGTGCCCTTGATATCCTGTTGGCAAGTGCTGATGTATACCTTAGTATTTTGTATCCTCGACATTCATAACCCTGTCTTATAAGCTTTAATGGTCAATAATCCCTTTTGCACCCGGTACTCACAGTGTAAATAAGTATCCAGAGCAGTAATGCACACCATTTTTGCCTGCATAATGACACAGCATCAGCATACTGCAGTAAGGGTAGGTCATATACTGTGGCAAAGGTGAATATTGTGAATAACCTCTACGAGAAACCTTTCTGTTAACAAGGCTTTCAAAGGTGAATATCATGAATAACCTCTACGAGTAACCTTTCTGTTAATAAGGATTTCAAAGGTGAATAACTTGAATAACCTCTACGAGAAACCTTTCTGTTAATAAGGATTTCAAAGGTGAATAACTTGAATAACCTCTACGAGAAACCTTTCTGTTAACAAGGCTTTCAAAGGTGAACATCAGGCCCGGACTGGCCATTTGTGGGTTAGGGCAAATGCCAGATGGGCTGCTATAAGGTCCCATAGAAAGTCAGTGTTTAGTGGGCTGGTGGGGGCTGTTTGGGCCTCTATGTGGGCTGATGGGCCTCTTGTGTACCTGAAATGCCAGGGCATATTTTAATTCTCAGTCCAGTCCTGGTGAACATCATGAATAACCTCTACGAGAAACCTTTCTGTTAATAAGGATTTCAAAGGTGAATAACTTGAATAACCTCTACGAGAAACCTTTCTGTTAACAAGGCTTTCAGAGCAGTAGTCAAGAAATTAAGCAGTAGATGAAAGCATGATTATTCCAGTTACTTTTCTGCAGCTACAGATATATCATATAAAGTAGTAGAAATTAAGGTTGTAACATTACAGGCAGTGATCCAGGATTTGCAGAGCTCTGATATTCTATCAGAGTCAACACTGGCCATTGTGCATTAGGTATTTACATTAAGTTGATTGCCCACTAACAGAAGGCACCATTCCACTCATAGACATTGTGTCTCTGTAAATTAGATATTTGCTCTGGAGAAAACCAGGATAAAACTCCCGCAGTCAAGGTACATTAGTTCTGGCAAATTCAGAAGAGCATAAATTAATTACTTTTACTGTCAGCTTTGTAAGTTGCTAGTATGATACAACATTTTTCAGTGCCTTGCAAATCATGGTGACCATATCTTTAGCTCCCAGTACAGAGTCCTATAGTTCTATAGGTCAGAGTAAATAAGACAGGTCCACAGAAATCAGGAAAGACTGCCTTTAGTCCATTGTCAGCAATTTTATTTATGCAACACTGGATAAAATGTTATATTCAATTTTCTTAGTGCCTTGGAACAAAAACCTTAGCATTTTCATACAATAGCAGAGGCAAGATTACTAAATATGAAGTATATAGCACACAGGACAGGGCAGCATTATGTTCAGGGAAGATTTCCCCGGATTATTATATTTTCTATAGCAGAGGTGTCCAACCTTTTGGCTTCCCTGGGCCACATTGGAAAAAGATATATTGTCTGGGGCCACACATGAAATACTGTACACACATACTTTTTATTTGTAAAAGTAAAGAAAATGCACAGTAAAGAACTACAATACTAGTTGGATAATAAGATAGAGCTATACACTGGAATATAGGATACCTGGATATTAAATAGACTTATTATTATTATTACTACTAACTGGCCAATGGGCAGAGTCCCCCTCCTGCCTACTCCTATATCCTTGCAACATGAAGTTTCCTTGGGAACCAAGGGTTTCAAGCTGGGCTGCATTCATATCTATCCTGGGCCACATGCAGGATGCAGGTTGGACACCCCTGTTCTATAGCAGAGCCTTATAGGTTCCCCTTAGGGCTAGAGCAGACGGGGAGATTCGGGGGCATTTTGTCGCCTGGCGACTTGTAGCGGCGACTTGTAGCCCCCGAACCTCCCCGAATAGACAGGTCCTTAGGCGCACCGGCGTGACTTGAAAACGCCTGCGCCTATTCACACGCAGCGGCGCGATTTGTGGAATCGCTCCAAATTGACTCGCGAATGGGTGGGAAGAGGAAACATTTTTTTACTTCCGTTTTTTGTGCCAAAAAGTCACATGATTTCTCTCCCTGGCCCTAATTTGCAGATTTGTGAGATTTATACAGAATGGGTTTGCTGAGATGAAAGAGAGAGTCAGAGAACTTAACTGACAAACACACAGTCCTGACCTCAACCAAACTGAACGCCTAAATTGGATCATCAACTGTGAGTTAGGCCTGAACTGTACAATCTCATTAAAGCCCTTGTGGATGAATGGAAGTAAAATCTCCCATTGATTTTTCAAAACCTAGTGCAGGTCTATAGTGGCGTAACTACCAGGGGAAGCAGGGGGTGCAATTGGACCAGGGACCACACCCCCGCAGGGCCCTCCGGCAGTCTTGTGCCCGCCCCCACCTAGTTCCGTTACTGCAGGTGTACCCAACCTTTTTTAACCTTGAGTAACATTCAGATGTAAAAAGAGTTGGGGAGCAACATAAGCATGAAAAATGTTCCTGGTGGTGCAAAATAAGGGCTGTGATTGACCATTTGTTAGCCCCTATGTGGACTGGCAGTCTACATGAGGCTCTGTTTGGCAGTATACATGGTTTTATGCAACCAAAACTTGCCTCTAAGCCTGGAATTAAAAAATAAGCACCTGCTTTGAGACCACTGGGAGCAACATCCAAGGGGTTGGAGAGCAACATGTTGGTTTCTAAAAAAGACTTTGAACAAGCAGGTGTCCAGATACTTTTGGCCACATATTATATTTAAATTCCAAAGCATGCTGAACGATTTCAGTTTCTCATTAGTCAAATAAAGAACGGTGCATTCTGTGCAGTGTTTACAACTGAAGCTCATTCTGTACCTTAATCACACAACACTTTGTCCCTGTCTTTTTTTCCACCAACATAATACAATTTCATATTCTGTATTTTTTTGCTTAGGTAGAATACATAAATCTGCAGTCCACTGCGTTTATGAATCCATGTCCTTGTCATGCCACTCATATCAGCATTAGGAACAGATACATGCTATCACTGAAACACATGGAAATATCGATGTTCAGAGTTCATTCCCACACTTAGGAAAATGCGTATTTACATTTAATATACTATCTGCCAAGGTCTGATACTTTTTAGGAACCTAAAGGAAAAATAATCATTCAGTGGCAACTGAAAAGCCAGCTTTTCAAATGTGATAACCAGGGCAAATATTGTAGAGTAGAGAGGGATTCTGAAACTCTAAGTGGCCAACTGGCTATCAAATGACATTGATAGAAGTACAAATGATGTACACTCGTATTAAAGTATGAACTAATTGATAAATCCTTTGAGTATTTACAGCCTGTGGCCCCCCAGCTGCTGATGGACTTGAAACCTTGGAAGATGTGGAAATGACTGTTGTGAGTTACTGCTCACAGTAGCAGGGTAGTAATATA
>CM044435.1:122380120-122391386 GCA_024363595.1 Xenopus borealis | reverse complement strand
TACTGGATTTGCACAGTTACAGAATCAAAGGCAGAACATGGATGCACTTGTGTAACCTATGCCGCTGGAACACTGTGAGGAGAATATGGAACCTGGAGAAGGAAAGAATGTAACCTCGCAAAGAGCAGTTGCACATTAACAAGTTCACAGTTTCCCAAATATTTTCTGTGCATGCCTCTTCTTGTTGGTGCATTATTAAAGGCACTGCGTGTATTACGTACCATAAACCTATTAACAAACCCCTTGCTGCAGGGCTCTTTTAATTAGGGGTATGGCCTCATGGCACACTCACAAAGACATTTGGCAACGGTTCCTCTACAACAAGGAAGAAAAATATTACCACTGTGTAATCCAGCCTGGTTTGTTTTTATCATATGCTGTTTGAGGAGTTCTGAGCCAACAGTTGTATAATAAACAGTACTGAGGACATTTAATTTTTTACTTGTGCATGTGATACTCATATAAGAGTCACTGCAGGTTCTAAGTGGGATAACAGGACTCATATTAACTTTATTCAACCTTAGATTTTATTGTTAAAGAGACTAGGTGCCATAGGCACCAGTTAGTTGCTTGATACCAGTCTAAATAGTAGCTGATATGAGAATAGATGTGGGAGAATTTTACTTATCACTGTTTCAGTAATACATTGTGCTATACTCAAAATAAATGCTACTTTCTGTATGTTTATTATTAATTAACATGTAGGCATATATCAAGGGTCAAAATAACTCCCAAAATGGCCCACTTAATTTTTGGATTGACAGATGGGTTGCCTTGTGGAATTGTATACAGGTACATGATCCGTTATCAGGAAACCCCTTATCCAGAAAGTTCCACATTAGGGGACAGTTGTCTCCCATGGACAGCATTTTAATTAAATAAGTCAAGATTTTAAAAGACATTACCCTTTTCTTTGTAATAACAAAATAGTAGCTTGTACTTGATTCCCAACTAAGATATAATTAATCCTTATTGGTGGGAAAATCAATCCAATTGGGTTTATGTGATGCTTGAATGACTTTATAATCGACTTAAGGTATGAAGATCGAAATTATAGAAAGATGCCTTATCCAGAAAGGCCTTGAGCATTCTGGATAACAGGTCACATACCTGTATAAATTGATGCCTGTGTTGCAGCACAACTAGCCCCTGTCCAGGCCCAGAGGGGACCAATCAGAGGAATTGTTTGTTTAAACAGGCCATAATGGGGGGATGGTATTGCTGCACTTTGAAGCTCTTTGTAGAACAGGTTTTTGGCATAATGAATTTTTGACAATTGTATTCAAAAACATAGTATTTTCCCCTGACTTCACCCATTTTCATTATGCTGTTTTATATTATGCTGTGTTGTATTTTAATGCCACTATCTCTTTAATGTGAGCGTATGTGGGATCTGTGCACAGTCACCGTGACTCAGCAGTCATCTCTTGTCTTTTCTGAGACTGCCGCACTAGTCACCTGACCTACCCAGGGACTCCATTATTTATGTACACTGGTCTGCTCAGCAATGAGCCAGCTGCTCTGTTACTAGGAACAGGCCTATGCACAGTAATGTCCTGCATTGCAATAACATCGGCTGCATGGCTGTAACATCGGCTGCATGACTGTAACATCTGCTGCATGGCTGTAACATCGGCTGCATGGCTGTAACATCTGCTGCATGGCTGTAACATCTGCTGGATGGCTGTAACATCGGCTGCCTTTATGATGTCGTTTTTATTTCTAAATTACACTTTTTACACTGCGAATAATTCACTCTACAATATAAAATGTAATTCCTAAACCAGCAAGTGAATTATTTTATTTGTGTGTATGCAGCCATCTCTGGTCATTTTGCCTGGTCATGTGCTTTCAGATAGAACCAGCACTTTTAGGAGGGAACTGCTCTCTGGCAGGCTGTTGTTTCTCCTACTCAATGTAACTGAATGTGTAGCAGTGAGACCTGGATTTTACTACTGAGTGCTGTTCTTAGAGCAGAGACACACGGTCAGATTCGGGGAGATTAGTCGTCTGGCGACAAATCTCCTCTTCTTAGGGATTTCCCCAAACTGCCTTCCCGCCGGCTAGAATGTAAATCGGTGGCAGGATGGCACTCAGAGCACTTCATTTTCTAAAGTCGTCCGAAGTTTCCTCATGAGGCAACTTCGACCTTGTGTGTCTGCCCTTAGGGTTAGGCCAGACGGGAAGATTTGGGGAGATTTGTTGCCTGGCGACTAATCACCTCTTCTTTGGGACGACTAATCTCCCCGAAACGCTTCCCCTGCGTTTTCCGAAGTAACTTGAAGTTGCCTCCTTAGGCAATTTCGAGTGATTTCCAGAAATAGCAACGCTGCGTGTGAATAAGCGCAGTCGATTATTCATTAAGCAGCTGGAAGGCGACGGATCTCCCCGAATCTTAACACTGTCAAAACCTGTCGCTTTTTCTTATGCAACATTGTCAAAATCTGTCCCTTCCTTTCACCTGCTACAGCCAAGACGCTTGTGCATGTTGTCATTCTATCCCGACTAGATTACTGTAACCTTCTACTAACTGGCCTCCCTAACTCACATCTCTCCCCTCTACAGTCTGTATTAAAGGGATACTGTCATGGGAAAACATGTTTTTTTCAAAACACATCAGTTAATAGTGCTGCTCCAGTAGAATTCTGCACTGAAAATTTCTCAAAGGAACAAACCAATTTTTTTTATTCAGTTTTGAGATCTGACATGGGGCTAGACATTTTGTCAATTTCCCAGCTGCCCCTGGTCATGTGACTTGTGCCAGCACTTTAGAATGGAACTGCTTTCTGGCAGGCTGCTGTTTTTCCTTCTCAATTTAACTGAATAGTACGCAGTGGGACATGGGGTTTTACTATTGAGTGTTGTTCTTAGATCTACCAGGCAGCTGTTATCTTGTGTTAGGGAGCTGCTATCAGGTTACCTTCCCAGAGCACAAGTCACATGACTGGGGGCAGCTGGGAAACTGACAATATGTCTAGCCCCATGTTTTTATATACTAAATAGAAAAAATATGTTTTTTTATATTAGATATAAAATAATCTGTTTGTTCTTTGGAGAAATGGATTTTAGTGCAGAATTCTGCTAAAGCAGCACTATTAACTGATGCATTTTGAAAACATGTTTTCCCAAGACAGTATCCCTTTAATGAGTGACAGAGCGTATTTAACAAAGGCCTAGCGAGCAATGAGAGCGCGTCACAGTGTACATTTCCCATGCTCACTTGTCCTCCAGCAAGGATTAAACAGAGAAGGCTGTTCCTGCTTTGTCTCAGATAACTCACAATGACTCAGCCTTATCCTAGTCTATTTGCACTGCCA
Source organism: Xenopus borealis (assembly GCA_024363595.1). Taxonomy (NCBI): domain Eukaryota; kingdom Metazoa; phylum Chordata; class Amphibia; order Anura; family Pipidae; genus Xenopus; species Xenopus borealis. The sequence goes on along the minus strand of CM044435.1, from coordinate 122,388,069 downwards.
GTGCTGCAGGACTCGCTCAGATAATGGAGAAACACCATTAAATTTCAACATTCCTGCTGAAATAATATAAACATGAATTGAAGCCCTCCCCAGTGTCTGTCTGCCTTTCTATTATCTGTGTACATAGAGACCGATTTATAGCAGTGGTATTTGGACTTTTTCAGTTTAAAGGTTGGAGCAGACAGGCAGATTCAGGGAGATTTAGTCGCTTGGCGACTAATTGCATCTTCTGTGGGGCAACTATCTCGCCGAACTGCCTTCATCCTGCCTTCTGTCTTCTTGAATGAAGAATCACCTGTGCTAATGCACTTGCGGCGCTTCGATTTCCGAGTTCGCCCAAAGTTTCCACATGAGGCAACTTCTGAAATTGAAGTGCCACGAGTGCATTAGCGCAGGTGATTCTTCATTCAAGCAGACGGAAGGCAGTTTGGGTAGATTGTTGCCCTGCTATTCTGCAATTAACCTCCATGCGACTAAATCTCTCAGAATCTGCCTGTCTGCCCCAACCCTAAGGCTTCATCCACACGAACTGCCTGTCATCTTTGGGGCGACAATCTCCCAGGACTGCCTTCTCCCTGCCTTCAGCCGGCTCTAACAAAAATCGCCTGCGGCAAATTACATGTGGCGCTTCATTTTCTGTTTGGGGAGATTGTCCCCCCGAAGAAGTGGCGATTTGTCACTGGGTCGTCTAATCTCCCCAAATCCGCTTGTGTGGATGAAGCCTAAGTCCCCTGTAAGGTCAAACATTTGTTCAGGTTCCATTATCTTATAACGATGTAACATATACATGGAAACATTGCATCAGCCTTTTATCTAAAGTTCCAGGAATATCTAGGCCACCACGGTTCACTCCAAATATCTTAACTGACCATCAAGGTGCTTTTTCAGGACTTTATTGGAGGCTAATATACATTCTTTCCAAATCTCATACTGATTATTCTGCAGGCTAGACTCCCTGTCAGGTAAACCCCACAATTTAGGAACTCATACATAAAGGTGTCAACATACCCAGATTTAGTTGATCAATTTGGACAATTTCAACCATCTTGGAATGTATTACCAGATAGGGGCTTAGCCAACAGATAATCCTGTGATCCTGGTGGATTGAGGGCTATCTATCCTGAAGGAAATTGTCCATTGGTCATCAGAGTTGGATTGGGGTGTCCCAGCCCCCGGGTGCATACTTAAGGGGGGGGCACGGGAGCCAGATTGCTGATAGGGGAAATATGTTTTTTAAAAGCTACTGTTACCCAAACTGGAGTGTGGACTCTATTAGCCCACACCTTTGGTTGGGAATACATTTTATTTTTACAACAGGTGCCCTTTAAGAGGGGTCATAATTAACTGTTATTCAAAGATGATTTGAAATTGCTCTTTGTTTTGTATTCTTTGTAGCTGTTGAATTATCGGATTTTTGTTCTGCAGCTTTCCAGTTTGGAATTTAAACTGCATCTGTGGTGCCACTTTCCCTAGCAACCCAGCAGCAGCTTGAGTAATGAATAGGAGACGGTATGAACTGATAGATAAGTGATAAAGGGTAACAACTGACTCCAGATAAAATGAATCATAGTGGGTGTATGGTCAGCACAAATGATAATATTATTAATAATAAAAGCAATATCTGCTGGAACAATTTTCTTCTGAAATCCAAACACCCTGCAAATGCTGCTGTAAAGGTGGCCATAGACAGGGATATACGCTTGTTTGGCGATATCACCAAATGATTGGATCCCTCCCCGATAAACCCACATTGAGGTGTGTTATATCGGGCTGATCCGATCGTGGGCCCTAGGGCCCAAAGATCGGATCATAATGGAGGCGATACAGGTGGTTGGATTGCGGGACTGCATACACTCAGAGATCTGACTGGGTTTTTTTAACCCAGGGCCCAACAATTGGATCATAATGGAGGTGATACAGGTGGTTGGATTGCGGGCCTGCATACACTCAGAGATCTGACTGGGTTTTTTTAACCCAGGGCCCAACGATTGGATCATAATGGAGGCGATACGGGTGGTCGGATCACGGGACGTCATACAGAGCTGTGCCCACAATCCGACTGGGTTTTTTAACCTGCACGTTTGAGATGGCCAGATATCGATCGGAGAAGTCCGTTAGATGGCCCCACACACGGGCCAATAAGCTGCCAACTTGAGATGTCATAGACCAGGGGTCCCCAACCTTTTTTTACCTGTAAGCTACATTCAAAAATAAAAAAGCTATTTGATATTCCCCATGTCAGGGGTCTCTGACCTTTTTTACCCGTGAGCCACATTTAAATCTAAAAAAAAAGTTGGAGAGCTAATCATGCAAAATATGGGCTGTAATTGTCTATTGGTATCCCATATGTGGACTGGCAGCCTAAAGGAAGCTCTGTTTGGCAGTTCACATGGTTTTTATGCATCCAATACTTGCCTCCAAGCCAGAAATTAAAAAATATGTTTCTGCTTTGAGGCCACTGGGAGCACCATCCAAGTGGTCAGACAGCAACATGTTGCTCAGAAGTCACTGTTGGGGATCACTGCCCTATGTGGACTGGCAGCTACAGGAGGCTCTGTTTGGCAGTACATCTTGTTTTTATGCATCAAAACTTGCCTACAAGTCTGGAATTAAAAATAATCACCAGCTTTGAGGCCACTGGGAGCAACATCCAAGGGGTTGGTGAGCAACATGTTGCTCGCAAGCTACTGGTTGGGGATCACTGCTATAGACAGTCACTGTTTATTGGGCTGGTGGGGGGCTGTTTGGGGCTCTGTGTACTTGAAATGCCAGGGCTTATTTTGACTCCCGGCAGGGATCTGACGAGAACCCTCTAACACATCCGTCCCTGAAAATAAAAATGTGTTCACATATTCTAAAGCATCAGTACTTTCTCCAGTTCTGTGCAAAGTAAATCAGAAATGATGAGAAAAAAAAGCAAATCTGGGCTTGTGGCAGCTTATGTTCTGATTTACAGTGAGTGAGAGGCAAGTTCTCAGAGATTCTGCTTGCCAACATGACTGGACATTATGTTTAGACGCTATGATCAGCGGGCAGTCGTGGCGTGATGCACTCAGCAGCAGCCGGCTCTAATTCCCTCTTTGTCGCCCCTCTGTTCTCAGTCAGAGAGCGTAAAGTAGATTCTTCCACTGGGCCTGATGCAAGGATGATGCAATAGAGGCTGATGCAAGAGCTGGCGGACCTTTCCAATGCAGCTCACTCCTATAAAGGCTGAGGGATTTCCTTTTACTACTCTAACGGGTTCCCTTGTGCAATGTGTGAAAATATTTCACCACATTAATGTTTATGTTTTATTCAACTCAATTTAGTGCCATTTTATATTTATTTTATATTTATTTATATTTATTTTATTATTACTCGTGGATTTTATATATGGCTACTTCCATGAAGCCTGCTTAGTCTAGGGTTGTCACCTTTTCTGGAAAAAAATATTGGCCTTCCTGTATATTTAGCCTTTTTTCCCTTTTAATAACATTGGGATCAACCATCATTTTTACTGGCTAGGCCAGGTAAATATCGGCCAGGTGGCAACCTTAGCTCAGTCCCAAAAACGGCCCGGGTGTTCGAGTCTTATAGATAGCAGTCTGTCTTCAGCAGAACCAATGATTTAAGTCCATAGGTAAAGCAAGGTTTTTTTTATTATTATTGAATAAAAAGTACTACATCTGAAGCCTCGTTGCAATAATGCTTACTGTTTCTGTGGTGTCTCACCTTTATGAGCATTGACTGGCGGACAGGCACATTGGGACCATCACTGCTAGTCATGCCTAGCGTTTCCACCTAGCATGTATTTTACCAGCCTGGCCGGTAAAAATTATGGGTGATCCCAATGTTATTAATAGGGAAAAAAGATAAATAGGAACACCGGTATTTTTTTCCAGAAAAAGTGGCAACCCTAGTCACCCCCCCCATTGATTATAATTGATTACCTGATACCCCGGCTTGGTGCCAGTGGCGTACCAACCTGGCACCAGTCCCCCTTTCAAATAAGATTCACAGGTGCCCCGAGCATGTAGCAGGCTAACCAACCCCATGCACATGTCTGCTCGCTGAAGGGGGTCCATGAACTTTCAGGAAAGAGAGCTGCTATAGAGGAAGCCCCCTGTTGCCAAGGGGCAACACATTAGATAAGGGAGGGAACCCATTTAAATAGAAAAAAGAAACCCCATAGCCTCTAGGAGTGACCTGCATTAGAAAGGTCCAGCAGCTCTTGCATCATCATTATATCAAGTCCAGGGAAGACTCCCACGGTCTTGGGGTCTGCTTCCTCTATAGTTGTGCCACTGCCTGGTGCTCCTGTTCAGCTTTTCACTCTCCGGGCATGTGCCCCCAGACCGGAATGTAGAAGAAGATCCAGAAGAAGAAAGTGCTTGAAGGTGTTGTGGTGCTCCTGCAGTAGTACCATGGGCTGATGCAATTTTCAGCAAAAAGGGCACCAACATGGGGTATCAGGTAGGTGGTTATGATCACTGTGGGGGTGCCTTATATTACCTTCTTTTTTCAGTAGAAGGAATTTGTGGCTGGAGAGGATGGTATCTCAGGAGATGATGACAAAACAAGACCAATCCATTAGCCATTTGTGCTTCTCATTGCTCTGTAATTTACGCTATTCTCCTTGCAAGGAATACATCTGACGTTTCTTCTCTGCCCTTATACTTTGCATTCTTACTGTTTAGGTGGCCTCTCACGTTGTGATGAGGTTACACCAACACTACTGCAGTGCTGAGAAGAGGTTACCCTCACATTTTATTGAAATACATATTTAATGAATAGGCAAAGTACATGCACACATTGCTGCAATTTCGGCTATGTTTTTTAAAAAAAGCAGACGATAAATACGCTAGCGGTTTGAAGCCTGGGCAATGGCACATTACACTAATGTATTTACACGAGTCCATAGCCTAAGTCTCTAAAAACCCCAGGTCCCAAACATTCCGGATAATGGATCCCATACCTGTATCTCTTGTTCTCCCTGGCTGCAGTTATAATGCAGTAACCTAGACAAACACCTCTCCAAATTATCTCTAATACAGACAGCAGGAATCCTATGGACTAGAATGAAGAAGAATAACATTTCTTCCCTTCATGCAACTAGAAAAAAAATTGAATAAACCATTTTATATTTTAATAGGAATATTGATTCAAATCAATGTTTTGCAAAAGTGAGCTGTCTGACCAGCACAACACAGTTTGCATGTGTATTTTTTCATGTGCCCCTTTCAATGGGAATCCCAGAGCTGGGATAAAATAGGCCTCCTTCATTGTTTAATTCTAATGTAAATATAGTAAGGATTTGCGACACAGTGTGGCTGTCGGGTGAATTACAGACCTTTGCGGATTTCCTTTTTCTGCTTTAGACAAAGGAAAAGGCTACTGTACAATGGGTGTTTTGTCCAAGAGGGAAGCTGCAGTCAAATCACCCCATGTGCCATTACCCTAAAGAAAAGGCAGATTATAGGCACTACTGTGATGTCACTCTGTGCTCTGAACTTTTCTTAGATGGATTTTATTTCATATTTTGAACAATATTAAACCTTGTAGGCCTTCTAGGAAGCTACTTAAAAGATATTCACTAAATAAAGAATTTGTAACCATTGTATAATGTAAGGATAGGAGATCTCCATTGGCATGTTTTGTCCATCCTTCTCAGGAAACCTTAGGATAGCCGCACACTCCACATTAGGATGGTTATGGATACTGGGAAATGTAGTTCTAATGCAAGGTCTCGATATTAATAATCTGACTGAGGATGATGGGAAATGTAGTTTACTGCTAATGACCTTGCATACGATACCCCTGATACAAAGTGACAATGACAAAGTAAAAACAACACAAATTCACATACAGGGTAAAGGGGGTGGTTTCTTATAGTTTAAAGCATTGCCGGGTACAGGAGACAGGTGGACTCTCGGCCTCTGGTCTGGCGGTTGATCAGGTACAGTGGTTCCTGCTGGTAATTCTCAATCAGTTGAACAATGCTGGGAAATGTCTGCAGAAAGAGAAACGTGAGAGGCACACGTGTGGGGAGGCAAGGAATTTGTGGAGGGGGGGTGGGAAGCAGGAGAAGGTGGGGATTGGTAGAAAGGGAAGGAACAGGGGAGGAGAGAGGAGTGGAACCATGTTAGGCACTGGATCATTGCATAGCTCTGCTCATGTGGAGTCACATCAGGAACAGCCTTGGGCTCTTGTCACATGCCATTGACTAGTATTTTAACATTCATAAAGCGCCCGTATATTCCCTAGAAACACAGATAATGACAGTGGCTAAAGGCCAGTCTAATCCACCAATTAACCCTGAAAACCTTTAACCTTGGGCCTGCCTGTAATCATCTTGTGTTGCTCAGTGGCCTGGCTGGATTGTATGTATATAACCCCATAATGCCTATAACCAGACCCCCGACTGGCAATCTGTGGGTTCTAGCAAATGCCAAAACCCATGACATCTGCTGTAAGATGCCATAGACTATTTATATTTATTTACACTATTTATTGGGTCTGTACCGTTGCCCTGCACTGGTAAAACTGCTGTGTTTGCTTGAGAAACACTACTATAGTTCATATAAACAGGCTGCTGTGTAGCAATGGTGGAAATTGAAAAAAGGCTATATGGCACAGGTTAAATAGTGGATAACAGATAACACCATTATGTTCTACAGAGCTTATCTGCTGCGTAACCTGAGCCTTTTCTCCTTTGAATGGCTGCCCCCATTGCTACACAGTAGCTTATTCACATAAACAATAGTAGTGTTTCTGAAGCAAACATAGCAGTTTTACCAGTGCAGGGCAATACTGCATTATATTTGTATTTACATTTTTTTGATGTTACTGTTCCTTTAAAGTCCATGGGAGTCAGCTTGAGGCAACTGGCAGAGGATCTGCACACACACAATACAGTCAGTCCCCGGGTTACGTACGAGATAGGGTCTGTAGGTTTGTTCTTAAGCTGAATTTGTATTTAATTTGAAACATATACATTTAATTATTAAATGCAACAGACAGGTGTCTGTCTTAACATAGTATTTATTTTTACTTCTGTGCTTTGCAGTAGACAACACACCCCAGAGGGGATTGGAGCAGGTGGTTTATTAAAGCTAAATACTAATAAAAGTCAAGCAAACCATAGTATGTTACTGTAATAGCCCCAGTGTGTGTTAGTTGTATGTAAGTCGAGTGTACGTAAACTCGAAGATGCCCTGTATAATAAAGAACTCCAGCACACAGATAGAATGCTTAACAGGGATTTAACCTTTGTTTAATTGTGCCAAGTCAAGCACAATCAAACACAGGGTAAATTCATGTAACACATTCTACCCATGGACTGGAATTCTTTTTTATATTCTATATATGGTGGAGGTACTGTCCTCCTAAACTCTGCAGCACCAGGTTCAATTACAAAGGAGAGGTGTGCGTATATGTATCTTTAAGAAGATCTGCACACTCCATAAGACATTGGCCTAAGGCTAGTGATAAACAACCTCACTGTTTGTCACTAATAAAAATAAAATATCATTTTGGGTGTAAGAGCTGCTAGTAACTGTGCTGACATAGACAGCTTTTCACAGGAATATTTATTATCATATACGTGTATATACTTAGTGGGATAACCTCGTGCACAGGTAGAGTGACAGAAGAGTGCACTCTAGTGGACAGGCTATAAGGCAACAGAATTGAATGCTCAGCTGGCTTTAGCATGCCACCACCTCTATATAAAGCATTCCCTAGACTCTTGTCACATAGGTTCCCAAAAACTTATATGTCAGGTTATTGGATAGTGAGCTAACCTCACCCAATTGTTCAGTAGGCCAGTTTGGCTTGATCTGCCGACTACATTTCATTTGGCCTTCACTGCAGTCTTTAAAGCTGTTCACTTCTTGTCTTTGAGTACTTCTGTGAATGTGACTAATAGGAAAATGGCATAGTTATATAGACAAATATCAGGGGACCTTTTT
>CM044435.1:122257312-122271055 GCA_024363595.1 Xenopus borealis | reverse complement strand
CCATTTGCGCGGGGCCCGATTGCGCCCAATCGGCGCAATCGGCCTAAGACCGGCCCTGCATTTGTTAGTGCTCATACCTGTACTGGCATATGGGAGGAACCAGAAATTCCGACCAACTTCAGTTAGTAATATTAGAGTTGCTATATACCTGTGGTGCTTATACAAATGGATCCCTTATACTTATGATAGGTATGTTGGCAACAGGAGGATCCATGCTCAGAACAGTCACTTCAGCCTCTATATGTAACACTGTGATATGTAGCATTAATTGCATGAGACAGACTAGTCTCTTCAAGTATGTCACACTTTGGCCCTGTCATACACATGGTAATTAAAGTTCTTTGATCAGATGCATGGTCTAGCTGGGGGCACACAAAGGAACATTTACAATACACTGTAAGTATTGGGCCACTAATCCATCAGATGTAACCGTTGTGATAGAAACTAGGGTGAGATATTTGTTGCAAGGGCCAGTTCCAGCACATAGGGTGTATAATATTGGGGATTATATGGTAATGCACTCTTAAAATATTCAGTCATAAATACTAGTTCCAGTTAATCTTTGGGTTGGAAATATATATTAAGTTCTGCATGCACGTAAATACATGAGCTGCTTTGATACTTTTGCCAGGGCTGCTTTTTCCTCCCAGTCCAGCCCTGAACAGATGGATGGAATGAGAAGGGTTTTATCGGAAATATTCAAGAAATCAGCCTGAAAGACAAAAAATGTCTCCTTTAAAGGAGAAGGAAAGCTTCAGAGGAAGTTAATTGCCAGTACATTAGCCACGATAGTGCAAGATAGAACACCATATTTATTCTGTAGAATGCTTTACCATACCTGAGTAAACAGCTCTAGAGGCTCCCTCTGTTTGTTAAGGATAGCAGCTGCCATATTAGCTTGGTGTGACATCACTTCCTGTCTGAGTCTCTCCCTGCTCACTCATAGCTCTGGGCTCAGATTACAGTAGGGAGAGGAGGAGTGAGAGAGGAAAAAACTGAGCATGCTCAAGTCCAAACTCTGGAGGTTTAAGCTGAAAGAAGAAAGTCTGATACAGAAGCCCATGTGTACACAATAGAAGAAAATAAATGTGGTGTTTCTATTGACAGGAGGACTCAGAGCAGCATTATTTGTTTACTGGTGTATTTATATAGACCTTTCTAATAAAGCTTACTTAGTATTAACCTTTCCTTCTCTTCTTGTCCTGTACCCATTGCAGTTCCATCTTGCACCTACTGTATAGCTCACAGGTCATATTCACGTACGTGTTATGCCCTCCTGGTGCAAATCAGGTGCAAACATATGTGCCGCTTAGAGGCTGACTATTTTCACCATTCTTTTTGCACTTTGGCCCACTTAGGAAATAAGCCTCACATGACTTGGGGCAGCTGGGAAATTGACAAAATGTCGAGCCTCATGTCAGATTTCAAAGTGAAATATAAAAAAATCTGTTTGCTCTTTTGAGAAATGGATTTCAGGGCAGAATTCATCTGGAGCAGCACTATTAACTGATGCATTTTGAAAAAAATATTTTTTCCCATGACAGGATCCCTTGAAATGGTTTCATTAGATGTGTTTTACCAAAGGCAAAACCACTCCACTTGTTCTGTCCATATTTTATGAATAAACAGGTTCCACATGTTCCAGTGTAATATACAAATCACTTTTTTTAAATTTAAAGTGCTACTAACACCAACCTTGGAACATTCCAAGTGATGCAGTAGTGCCATCCCTAGGACATTGAGTTCTGCTTTTCCACTTGTCATTGAAGCATCAGACTGTGTTGTTGGGTGCTTCAGCTCTAACTATAGTGCGATGCCCACAAAAACAAGGTCCCATATTCAGGACCTGGCCCTCGGTGTGGTATAATGTAGAATGTTCAAAGGTGGGTGGCAGAAGCCCTTTACATCAGTCTTTTTCTTCCACAAATCGCAAGGATGTTCTATATATAAGTATTTATTCTGCAGGGCACTGCCTATCAGATGCATGCACCTAGCCCAGCATGCAGATGGCATTGATGTACCCAGCATGGTTCACACACATTTGGCACCCTCTATTACTTAAAAATAAACATGCAGACATGAAGCATCTGCTATGTACATCCTAGGAATAAATCCAACAGAGAGGTGTTAAGAATCTGGCTATTTCACGTATACTTTTATTTCTGCACACATAAATTGGTTAGAAGTTCAGGGCATTTAAAGTTTCCATGCTCTGCTTTTTTCCTATATATACCATATTTACACAAATATATATAACTATACATTTATGCATGAAACAATGTGGTTTTATTTTCTTTATATAAATACTGACAAGTTTATAATAAAGGATCTGTGCCCGTCTTATTCACAAGTGCAAAATTCAGCTTGAGTATCCCTGTAGTTCACCCAACACAAACAATTACCAGCCTCCACATTCCAGATTCACATATCAACGCACAGTACATACGCTGGCAGGGGCAATGCCAGACTGCCCATCACACATGGAGGCCCAGGCAATGTCATTTATGCATAGCACAGGGCAGTTGGGATGGACCTTCACACATTCAGATATTAATAGCATGAGTAGAACAGGTCAGCTAGTGGGCCCATTGAGTCCTAATGATATATTATATTTTCCAGTTCATTTGTTTTAAATTGCTCAAGAATAGGCAACCTGTGGACCCTCTATATGTTGCTTGAAACAACTTGTAGCAGACCCTACTACCCCTGATTCTAGGACATAATGGCCCCTACTGTTTTGTTCTGCCCCTGAAACACTATTATATGTCTGACCAGCACAAATATAACAGGGCAGTGCCAGTCTGCCTTTAGTAAGCTACGGCCTTTACTCTGTCAGTAGTCACAACACTGCTAGAAAGCAGATCTCAACAGCCTTCCAATCACATACAATTTTCACCAAAACTCACTTACAGAATTTCCAACAGTAGTAAGGGAATGGCCAGCTCCCCTAGCACATGCACAGTCACACACTAGTGTCCCATAATACATAATGGATATTAAGAAATGTGCACAACGTTTGCCCTAGTTCAGTAACCCATATTAAGCAAACATAGGATTGCTTATGTTATTTATACTGCCCTAGACCTGCTAAGCTAACTAATGATTGTTTATTATGGGCTACTAGGCCAGCCCAAACTTTGTCTTTGTTACTAGCACCCTCCATATTGGTAGAGAAAACTCCAGTTTGCCATCATAATTTCCAGATTTTCCCAACATCTCAGAGGGCATGACACACTGGGCCTACTTTCACAGCAACTACATATTAATTGTATATATTATATGCCCAATTGCATATTTCTTTTTATAGGCCTATGATGGAAATAAGGATTGGCTGATGGAAATTCTGCTCCAGCAGGCAGATCCTATGGCACTCTTAAGGCCAGTCCGACACTGCTGAAATCTGAAGATTAGAGGGTTCAGGATGCTGCCGTTCTACCATGGCTGGAGAGCTACAGTTTTAATTAAACATATACAATACACTTATAGACTGCAGCTGTTCCCCATTTGTATTAGACAATAGCACTGCAGCTGTTCTCTGGGCATGAAAGCAAAAAAAAAATGAATAAAGAAAAAGGGGGACAGTGTACAACAGAGGGGGGACTCCTAGGATGCATTTATCCCAAATTTAGTAGCTTCTTATATTACCTAGCCACCAGCAAATATTAATGACTAAAGGTTTTGCAACAAGAAAATAAAAATGTTTGATATCTACATCTGCATCATATGTAGTTACATTCACTTTACCTTGTGATCCTGAGATGCAGTAAATAAGAAATGGCAGAAAAGGCTATATATAGAATTAATACATATGATTGGGTTCAAGGTCTATAGGTCTTTAAAATTAGAATTGTCTGAGAGAATAGATCATGGAGAAAAACAAGAAACATCATGGCATTTAGCATTTCGCAGTAGCAGAATGTTAGTTCAATACATTAATCCACATGTTGCTAAACCATAGTAAATTATCATGGTGGTATGATTGGCTTCAGTTAATCAACGTAGACCTTGCATTGGTGAAGTTCACAAGAGCGTTACTCTTCAGTTGGGGCTCTGAATAGGAACCCAATCAATAAATGCAGCATTATATATGACTCTGGCCAGGTTTGAGAACTGAGATGTGGCCTCACAAGAGGAGGTAGATTTCTTCTCAGTACTAGTACTCCACTAGCTTCATCAGTCCTTCCATTTGGCTCATACATTGTTTCCATTGGTGATGACACTCTGCAGGGATGCTTTGGACACCTCAGTGCTGACAGTGGAGAGTGGGAAACTCTCATATCGGTCCCTACCCCCAGCACAGCGGCAACGCAGTAAAATTGTCTTCACTTCCTTCTGGAAGTTGCTATTGAGAAAGCCATACATGATCGGGTTGACGCAAGTAGATGCCATTGCTGCTAAGTGACATAGGGAGAATATGAGGTTGTGGTAGCAGGCTGAAATCTGCTCATGGTCCCAGTCGAAGAGGGCATTGAAAACAGTTAGAGGCAGCCAGCAAAGCCCAAAGGCCACAACAATGGAAAGCAGCATGACATTGACCCTACGGTGGCCACCCTTGCGTCCTCCTGCATCTCCACCTCCTGCCCGCTCTACTACATCTCTCCTCTTGCGAAGTCTAAGGAAAATACGCAGGTAGCAAAGCAGAATGAGAAGCAGGGGGAGGCAGTACTGGAACAGCAATAGGCAAGTGGTGTAGGCCAGACGGTGGTTCTCAGAGGGCCAGCTGTCTGTGCACACAAAATGATCAATGAAGGGGTCAAAGGGAAGAGAAAGATTCTGGAATGGGTGTCTGGTAAGAATGGTGAAGGAGAGAAAAGGCAAGGAGATAAAGCAGGACACAGCCCAGGTTACTGCCACCGCGAGATAGGCATGCCAAGGTAGAGGTTTCCAACCAGTTGGATGAATGATAAGCTGGTGTCTTTCCAAAGCAATGAGCACTAGGGACAGCACTGAGACTGTGACTGAGATGCACTGCACAAAGTTCGTCACCTTGCAGAGTGCCTCTCCCAGGATCCATCGATTCATTAGAGTGTAGATAACAGTCACTGGCAAACACACCAAGGCCATGAGGATGTCGGAGCAGGAAAGGTTTGCGATGAAAATGTTTGTAACATTGCGCATTTCTCTCTGGCGAGCGATGACAAAGACAAGGCAAGAGTTTCCAATGAGTCCAACTGCTATTAGGGCACTGTAGGCCACCACGAGAAATGTCACATTGCCCACAGAGTCTGCACAAGGGTCCTCTCCCTCCCATCCCGGACCAAGTCGCCCGGACAGATTCAGGTACAGGAGACGCAAATAATCTTCCATCTTTACCAAACAGGCTGTTCCTGTAGACGATCCTGCAACATACAACAAAAGCCAGTTATTCGCTTCATTTTAAATTTTTTAAAATAACATTGTTTAGAGACATGGACATTGCCTGTAAGTGTGAGAATAGAGCACTCCACAGAAGGACATTTCTTTGTTTTCTATTCACCCTTTGATGAATATGCTCTTAATTTCAATCTCTACCTTGTAGTAGACTGTTCAAAACTAATGGTGGATTGGTTGCTATGGACAAATGAAGCCGTTTTTCAGAAAACAACCCTGCCTGCCCATTAAATGTTATTGTTTACAGAAAGAGAACTTTAAATGAGATAATCCAGAGATATCATGGAAAATAACCTAACATTATATATTGATGACATTAGATGTCAGATCTATCTTCAAGGAATCCATAAATGTCAGAAATAAAATTAGAGATTTACCATACAGAGATGTCACCTTCCTCTAGTGAAGTGGTTGAGGGAATTTTTTTTAGTTCATGGCAGCTTTGGTGAGCCCCTACCCCCTAAGCTTGTAACAAGGTCACAGATATATGAAACATTTCTGTATCAGCCATTGTTCCAGAAATATATAGAACAGCAAATATATATTATAAGTGTTCACCCCAGTCCCCCTGAGCTACCAGAAGTATCAAGAAGAGCAAAGAGGTATGAAGCACACATGTCACCCTATCTGGCCTTCAGCATAATCTCCCCAAACAACTTCTTTAGGCAGGAACTACTGCTCTAGTGCAATTATGGTACAATTCAATTTATTGATAATCTGCTAGGAGCAATGTAAAGATGTAAACTTGTAATCTATTAACAATGAAAAAAATACACATTGAATTTTAACTGCAAAAGAGCTCAGAAGAGCACTCAAATTGACATTTAAATCTTTAGATACAGTTTCTTGATGATGAAGTTTGTTTAAAATACACTATTTTGGCAGTGTGGCTTCCTGAATTTCAGGCCTGATTCACTAAGGAGGCTTAGGAAGTGGCAGATATACATCACCCGGAGAGTACTTCCAGTACCTTAAATTATTTTTAAATTTTATTTGCAAGTAAATGAAAGCAAATAAAATGAAAAAATAATTTAAGATACTGGAAGTACTCCCCAGGTGATGTATATCTGGCATCCAATCACAGGGGGATGGCTATCTGTTGAGAATACTAATTTGGAGATTTCCCGGACTACCCATTGTTTGTATTGGCTTAGGAAGTAGGTTGAGTTTCTAAATTAATAAAAATGAATGAGTATTTTGGGAAATGATTCTCATCCTTTACATGAAATTTTGGAGTCATATCGTAGTTCCTTTAGCAATCGGTTGATTTTACCTTGACGTACTACTGATCGTTATAAGAAATCTTAGTTGGTAGTAGTGTTTGTTTTCGTTATTTATGTGTAATGTATCATACTGTAATTATGTATAATATTTGTGTTCTGTGTGATTGTATGTTAAACAAGCAAACTGTGGCATAATAATTTGCTATATCCCACAAGGGACCATCAACTGGTATTTGTGAGCCCACCGTCACTTTTGGTCAAGCTACTATTCTTTGTTAAACATGCTCATATCTTTGAATATGTAATCCTGTTGCTTTTTATAGTGATGACGACTTCTCCAATCTTAACAGGGGCTCTCATTAAAAGGGCGTTTCACTAATTCCAAGCAACTTTTGAATTGGCCTTCATTTGTTCTTTTTTATAGTTTTTTTTTAATAATTTGTCTTCTACTTCTGACTTTTACCACTTTCAGATGGTTGTCATTAACCCCATATAAAAACAAATGCTCAGTAAGGTTACAATTGTATAGTTATCGCTACTTTTTATTACTCATCTTTCTATTCAGGCCCTCTCTTATTCATATCTAGTCTCTTAATCAGATCAATGCATGGTTGCTAGTGTAAGTTGGTAAAGGGTAAATCTAGCAACTAGATTGCTGAAATTGCAAAGTGGGGAGCTGCTGAGTAAAAAGCTGAATAACTCAAAAACCATAAAGAATCAAAAAGGGAAAGCAAGTGCAAATTGTTTCAGAAAGAATATTCTGTTGACATTGACTATAAATGGTACACGGGAACATCCGTGGGCAGTGGCACCATAAAAAACAGGGAGCTGGCATTTAGGGGCCTATGTAATAAGCTATGAATAATGATTTATAACAGGGATCCCCAACCTTTTGAACCCGTGAGCCACATTCAGAAGTAGTTGGGGAGCAACACTAGCATGAAAATGTTATTGGGGTGCCAAATAAGTGCTGTAATTGGCCATTTGGAAGCCCCTGTGTGGATTGTCAACCCTCGTTGAGGCTCTGTTTGGCAGTACACCTGGTTTTTATGCAACTAAAACTTGCCTCCAAGCCAGGAATTGAAAAATAAGCACCTGCTTTGAGGTCACGAGAGCAACATCCAAAGGGTTGGAGAGCAACATGTTGCTCACGAGCTACTGGTTGAGGATCACTGATTTATAACATAACAAAGGCCTCATAAGCAGTGTGAAACAAATGGTATATTTATAAAGATATGTATTCGATTTATCCATCACAGCCCTTATGTATTCGATTTATCCATCACAGCCCGTATGTATTCGCTTTATCCATCACAGCCCTTATGTATTCGCTTTATCCATCACAGCTGGAGAAATCAACCATTAGAACAGGAAAAGCGATACTATTATTTTTTATCACCTCCTAATGGATTCAATGCATAAGTGACTGTGTGTGGGATGCTGCAGCTTTATAAACAGACCCCCTATGGTTACAGTCCCAGTAGAACTCCGTTTATGTAACAATTTATCACGTTTCAAGGGTGAAATACAGAAAGTGTAATAAAGGCAGGATGAAATCCAGGAATAAGGGGGAAACCTTTTAATGTTCCAAACACACAGTCAGTTTGTGCATGAAGCATTATGTGCTTAAGCACCTCACTTATGGTTATACCTGAACTGTGTGTATATAACATATAGAAAGCCCTGAATTACAGGAAGGTTGTTTCCCAAAGATTCCGTTTTAATCAAATAATTCAAAATATTAAAATATATTTCCTTTTTATAACTACAAAATCATACCTTGCACTTCATCCAAACTATAATAATCCTTATTGGAGGCAAAACCAGCCTACTGGGTTTATTTAATGTTTAAATAATTTTCTAGTAGACTTAGGTATGGAGATACAAACTACAGAAAGACCCCTTATCTGGAAAACCCCACGTCCCAAGAATTCTGGATAACAGATACCAGACCTGTATGTATTCATAGTCCATTTTTGTTACTAGGGCAGTACAAGTATCTATCTATCTGTCTGTCTGTCTATATCTATCTATCTATCTATCTATCTATCATCTATCTATCTATCTATCTATCTATCTATCTATCTATCTATCATCTATCTATCGCTTATATATCTGTCTATAATCTATCTATCACCTATCCATCTATCTAATCTATCTATCGATCATCTATCTAGCTATCATCATCTATTGCCTATCTATCTATATATCTATCTATCATCATATATATCTATTTATCTATCATCTATCTATCTATCTATCTATCTATCTAATATAGCTCTCATCTATCTATATATCTAATCTATCTAATATCTCTATCTATCTATCATCAATCTATCGCTTATATATCTATCATCTATCTATCACCTATCCATCTATCTAATCTATCTATCTATCTATCTATCCATCTAGCTATCTAATATATCTATTGATCATATATTTATGTATTACCTATCCTATCTATCTATTAATCATCTATCTATTATCTATCTATCTATCGATCATCTATATATCTGTCTTTCTATCTATCTATCTATCTATCTATCTATCTATCTATCTATCTATCATCCATCTAGCTATCTAATCTACCTATTTATCATCTATCTATCTGCTATCTATCTATTTATCATCTATCTATCTATCTGCTATCTATCTAAACAAGGTGGACTCGATAGTTTGGGCTGTGGTGTCATTAACAATCTGCTGTTTGTAACAAACATGTCATCATCACTGCATAACTAAATGGTGTTGTATCACTAATAACAATTAGACTCTTCTTTGTAACGCTTTCATTTCCAGTACAGTATCCTGCACTGGTTTGTTTATGAGATGATGGGTAAATTATAAGCAGAGGTATCTAGGATTCTATGATTTATTCACACTAAATTGAAAGTAGCTCATCAGCCTCCACGTTACGGATCAGTCTGTAGTGGGTCCTGACACCACCAGGGATCATCATCTGGTAATTGTGGGCTCACCATCACTCTTGGTCAAGCTACTATCCTTTGTTTAACCTGCTCAAATATTTGAATATGTAACCCTGTTGCTTTTTATAGTGAGGACGAATTCTCCAAGCTGGAACAGGGGCTCTCATTAAAGGAGTGTTTCACTAACTTTTGAATCGGCCTTCATTTCTTCTTTTTTATTGTTTTTTTAATAATTTGTCTTCTACTTCTGACTTTTTACCACTTTCAAATGGGTGTCATTAACCCCATATAAAAACACATGCTCAGTAAGGTTACAATTGTAGAGTTATCACTACTTTTTATAACTAACTTTCTAATCAGGCCCTCTCTTATTCATATCTAGTCTCAGATCAATGCATGGTTGCTAGGGTAAGTTGGTAAAGGGTAAATCTAGCAACTAGATTGCTGAAATTGCAAACTGGGGAGCTGCTGAGTAAAAAGCTGAATAATTCAAAAAACATAAAGAATCAAAAAGGGAAAGCAAGTGCAAATTGTTTCAGAAAGAATATTCTGTTGATATTGACTATAAATGGTACACGGGAACATCCGTTGGCAGTGGCACGATGAAAAACAGGGAGCTGGCATTTAGGGGTCTATGTAATAAGCTATGAATAATGATGTATACCATAACAAAGGAGTAATAAGCAGTGTGAAAGAAATGGTATATTTATAAAGATATGTATTCGCTTTATCCATCACAGCCCTTATGTATTGGCTTTATCTATCACAGCTGGAGAAATCAACCATTAGAACAGGAAAAGTGATACAATTATTTTTTATCACCTCCTAATGGATTTAATGCAGAAGTGACTGTGTGTGGGGTGCTGCAGCTTTATAAACAGACCCCATATGGTTACAGTCCTTGAAAGGTTCCCAGTAGAACTCTGTGTTACCAAGTGTGAAATACAGAAAGTGTAATAAATCCAGGCTGAAATCCATAAACGTCAGTTTGTGCATGAAGCATTATGTGCTTAAACACCTCACTTATGGTTATACCTGAACTGTGTGTATATAACATATAGAAAGCTCTGAATTACAGGAAGGTTGTTTCCCATACACTCCGTTTTAATCAAATAATTCAAAATGTTAAAATATATTTCCTTTTTCTAACAACAAAACCGTACCTTGCACTTGATCCAAAATAAGATTTAATCCATATCGGAGGCAAAACCAGCCTGTTGGATTTATTTAATGTTTAAATGATTTTCTAGTAGACTTAAGGTATGAAGATCCAAATTACGGAAGGGCTTGTTATCCTGATAACAAATTACAGCTAGACCCATTATCTGGAAAACCCCAGGTCCCGAACATTCTGGATAACCGGTCCCAGACCTGTATGTATTCATAGTCCATATCTGTTACTAGGGCAGTACAGGAACATCATTCGAATTCAATTTCAACTAATAATTACCTGTTGATCACTAGCTCGTCCTCAATATTGCACTACTGTAGAGGTGGCCTCCATCTTGTATGAGATGTTTATGGCATGAAGAGGAGGGAGTGTGCATCTACATTACCTATGCCCAATCATAAAATGTTAAAAATCCCATTTATATTAGACCCACACTTGCTTTTAAGTATGTTGAGCTCAGAGAGGTAAGAAGAGTCCTACACAGCATGTTCTAGTTAGAATTCATTTACACATAGTCTTGCGTTGATAGAAGGTCAAACCTGGAAAAACCCCCAGGGTAAGACTGGAGCCCCTAAACTTAAATTAGGCCCTGGACTATTATACAAACTGTGACTCTCAGTATTTTCTTGGAGCATATGCTGAGAAATGAAAAGCAGATGGCAACACACTGGACATCACATTTCTAATAATGGGTGCACAAAACCAGAACTTTTGCCCATGACATATTCTAGTTAAAAGGGCTGGATAAAGAAGTGAATAGCCTTCTTATTTTTTTTTTACTATCAGTCACAGAGAAGGGGTTTAAGAAATGACACCCTAGGGGCATTGAATTCAAGTAATAATTGCCCACAGGGATACCTTGAGGTGCCTCCAATGCAATTACGCAGGAAGGAAGAGAAGCTCAGAAGGCACTGATGGAATCCAGGGAGTGATCCGTGAGAGAGTAAGAGCACAGAGAGGCACTTACCTGTGGCTGGCGGGGAGTATCACATGTAGAGAGCAGGTGCCAGGGGAAGATGGTGTACACTTGCTGCACACTCGCTGGATGAAATTGAGAATCTCCACTCCTTTTGTCACCTTTATTCCTTGCCACCTCGGACTGTGTTCCTTCTTATTCCCTATCCCTTGCTCCTGCCTCAGCCTACTGCTCACCTATTCAGTGGTCTGGTGTTCTTTCCACCCAAGCATATCTTTTCTGTCACCACCTGTCTCATCTTTTCTGTCACCCCCTATCTCCTCTCTTCTGTCACCCCCTATCTCATCTCTTCTGTCAGCCCCCTTTCTTCTCACATTCAAGGCACCCCAGTTGTCTCTCTGGCAGTCCTTACTCATGGACTCCCATGCCACTTGCCTTTTCCTTAGGGTTTCCCAAATCTCTTCCCACTCTTCCCACTCTCCCTCTTTCTGAAGCTTCCTTGTCCGACGGCTCTCTGCTTCTGCACTTTCCCTCTATCCGGTTTTCTAGCAGGACTGCTCAAGCCATACGATTAAGTGAGATAAAAGGGGGGCCCAGTCGGCTGTTGGACTAGTAGGGGGTACAGCCAACCCTGAAACACTGGAGAAAAAAATATCTCAGGTTCTGCGGGAGAAATAAAGAGATGTCAGTAGACGGACAGACTCATTATGGGAAATCAGCTGCTGTTGCTAGGAAACAGAATTCTTTTTTATCTGGTATCTGCCAGCAGCAGAAAACAATTTATTCCAAATCCTTCACGCTGCCGAGCACCTTCTGCTTGCCCCGCGCACCCTCCTGTCAATTTACCATCTTCTATTTCTGTTCAGGCATCACTCAAAAGAACCCAATTGCTATTCGTGTACACACACACACACACATACACACACACTGTGTGATCCTTGGGCCCACTGCAATTCCTCCGCACAGCCTCGAATTGCCCTGATTCCACTGCAGTTTAAAGAAATCTTAACTGGATCGTCAAGTGATGATGAAAAAAATACATTGAATAAAATACCATTTCTGGGAGATGTCCAATTCCTAGCTTATTTCAATCCTTAGGGCCCTTACACACAGGCGTTTTGGACCTGCGTCTAGACGCACCTCATTCTTTTCAATGAGGTTGTACCCACGAGACGCGTGTAAGCGCCGAACGCAGGTTCAGACGCAACATGCTGCATTTTTCCTGCGTTTGGCGCCTACATGCGTTCGTGTGAGTACAGCTCCATTGAAAATAATTGAGTGCGTCTATACCTGGAATGGAATGGAATGCAGGGGAGCGCAGGTAAAAAGCCTGTGTGTAAGGGCCCTTAATAAAGATAAACCCAATAAAGAATTTAGGAGTTGCAGTACCAGTTCTCCCCAATTTCAAGGGTGATTTACTTTCTGTAATGCTGCAATAGAACAGCGCCACTAATATATGGAGTGTCTCCCAGAAGAGTCGCTGATACATTGCTAGGCCCATTGCAATGCCCTCAAACTTAAAGAGGTGACTCAACTTTAAGTTCACTTTTAGTCTGTTATAGAATGGCCAATTCTAAGCAATTTTTCAATTGGCCTTCATTATTTATTTTATATAGCTTTTTAATTGTTTGCCTTCTTTTTCTGACTCTTTCCAGCTTTCAAATGGGGGTCACAAATGCTCTGTAAGGCTACACATTTATTGTTATTGATACTTTATATTACTCATCTTTCTTTTCAGGCCCTCTCTTATTCATATTCTAGTCTCTTCTTCAAATCAGTGCATGGTTGCTAGGGTACTTTGGACACTAGTAACCAGATTACTGAAATTGCAAGCTGGAGAGCTGCTGAATAAAAAGCTAAAAAAAACACAAAAAATAAAAAAAATGAAACCCAAATGTCTCAGAATATCACTGTCTACAACATCATACTAAAATGAATTTAAAAGTGAACAACCCCTTTAAATATCAGTAGGTTCTATGTAGTTATAGCCTCTGATATAATATGGCCATTCTCTGATCATATTAACACCACTGTCAAAACCTGTCACTTTTTCTTATGCAACATTGTCAAAATAAGTCTATCCCGACTAGATTACTGTAACCTTCTACTAACTGGCCTCCCTAACTCACATCTCTC
>CM044435.1:122221313-122239638 GCA_024363595.1 Xenopus borealis | reverse complement strand
GTTTTCCCATGACAGTATCCCTTTAAAGAACAGAGTTTTCATTGTGAGGTTTGTTTCATAATTACTCATCATAGTCACACCCATGTGTTAGAAGAAGTCAACTCTATTTCTAAACATCAAATTATGTAAGCTTGTGTTTTTACCTCATTTAACAGACAATCTGAAAGTTTACTGCAACAATTCTGCCTAATCACATTACTGTAGGGCATTTGTTATAATAGAAAATATGCTACTTTTGGGACTTTATTCTCCCAAGAAAGTGTAAGCCCAGGCCCCCGTACACCTCTGCTTCACCTAAGGTTGTTGCACCTGGGAGAGGGGTTTGGAATCTGCATTATATAGATTATGCATGTTAATAAAAAGAATGCCTAGCTGGTACAGATAGGCCAATCAAAACTGGACAAACGATTAGCTGGTCAAAAACTTTCTTTTCTGTGAGAGCTAGTGCCTGATCATCAAAATATAAAAACACTGGCACACTTCCAGGGTATTAATAAAGAGCTGGGACTGGATTGCTCAGCGGTACCTTGATTATGCTGTGTTGCCCAGATGAATATCCTTTATTTGATCTGGCCTTCTGCCACTACATGTCTGGAATTTACTGTGATGAAGAGGGCTATTACGCTAAAGCCTTTTCTTCCGGCTGGATGAGATTCAGTAGGGCTCTCCTGCCTTGAGTACTCCTTTCCTTACTGGAAGGGAGAATGCTATGGAAAGCACCCAAAGAAATAGATGGTGTACATGGAAAAGCAGGCACAAAAGTACGCCTTTCCCATGGAGGAAAGAAATAATAATAGAAATATGTTTTTGTGTTTATCCTTTACTTAAATTGGTGCTTCACCTTTACGTTAACTTTTAGTATGTTATAGAATGGCCAATTTAAGCAACTTTTCAATGGGTCTTCGTTATTTTTATTTATTATTGTTTTTGACTTATTTGCCCTCTTCTTCTGACTCTTTCCAGCATTCAAAAGGGG
The DNA here is from genome assembly GCA_024363595.1 of Xenopus borealis. Lineage (NCBI taxonomy): Eukaryota > Metazoa > Chordata > Amphibia > Anura > Pipidae > Xenopus > Xenopus borealis. The sequence continues at coordinate 122,238,662 of CM044435.1, read as the reverse complement.
GTCACTGACCCCATCTAAAAGCAAATGTTAAAATAATAATTAAACAATGAAAACCAATTGCGAATTGTCTCAGAATATCACTGTCTACATCATACTAACAGTTAACTCAAAGAAGAAAACCCCCTTTAACATCAATAAAAAGCAGATTCTTACATCTTTGAGTTAACTTTTAGTATGGTGTAGAGAGTGATATTCTGAGACAATATGCAGTTGGTTTTAATCTTTTATTATTGGTGTTTGTTTAGTTATTTAGCTTTTTATTCAACAGCTCTCCAGTTTGGAATGTCCTCAGTCTGGTTGCTAGAGTCCAAATCACCCTAGTAACTATGCATTGATTTGAATAACAGACTGCAATATGAATAGAAGAGGGCCTGCATAGAAAGATGAGTAAAAAAGACGTAGCAGTCACAATAATGTGTAGCCTTACAGAGCATTTGTTTAGATGGGGTCAGTGACCCCCATTTGAGAGCTGGAGAGGGTCAGAAGAATTGGTTAGGGATAGGCTTGCTTAGACAGCAGAAGGTTTAATATCTGTATTCCCTTGCTACAGATTTCTTCAGGTCATATTCTATGGAGGCCTCCTTATTTAATGTAATTTATGGAAAAGAGAGTGATACTGAGAGGGAAGGTTACATTGACATATGGAACCTTTGCAGCAATGCTATTCTTAAAGCAAAAGGTGCATATTCCAGAACAGAGGTGTATATTTATCAAAGAGTGAAGTTAAGATTGAAGTTCCGCCACTAGAGGGAAATTCCGCCACTCTCCATTCATTTCTATTAGATTTTTAAAGGCGTATTTATCAAAGGGTGAACTTTCACTTCACCCATTGATAAATAGGCCTTTCAAAATCCCATAGAAATTAATGGAGAGCGGCGGAATTTCCCTCTAGTGGCGGAACTTAACTTTTTGATAAATTTACCCCATAGACTCTAGCAATATTGTATTCTACATTATACATTAGGTTCACACGAAAAAAAAAAGCATTCATTTGTATAATAATGTGCCACATCTCAACGCACAAAAACATTAATACTATTAAATAAAACTAGTATTGAACTAGGGACTGTCTGAGGTTGCTCCAATGATTTGTGCCCTTTGCTAGGGCATTGATGACTGTTTAGCAGAACTGAACATGATATGAATGTAGTGCAGGTTCTATATAATGTTAACATCCCCATTGTTATCCATGGATGTATTGGTAACACAAAGAGGAAACTGTATATTCACTTTTATAGGCACCGTTGATATTTAATAGAAGCTGATTCCTTGTAAGAGCTTTCAGATAATGTTCTTGTCTGGAAGCTTTCTTCTACCCGTGCCATGATGTGCCCGAGGTACAAACTTCTTACATTAGCAGCGCGTGCTTTGTGGTCCTGATTATGCATTTGACATTTATATACGTCAGTGTAATAAGACCGCTTTGTAGCATTGTGACACAATTGTACTGGGCAATGGCTTTGCATTTCAATATCACATTTCAATATCACTATAATGTGAGTCACAAAAACCAATGACACTAATGGTTATGCCTTAGGGCAATGTTCCATCTAATTCCTTCTCTGCTATGTGAACAAAATAAAAATATTTCCTGACATTTTAGTTTTTCAACTTTTTTGGGGGTGAAAATGCCAGAAAGAGTTGGAAAAAGTGAGAATTGCATGGTTTAGGGTACTCAAGGCAAGCCCCCGCCTGATGGCCTCATAACTACTACTCCAACCGCTTGTGTCCTTTGCTTGGTAGCCACCACCACCCTTGCCCCCGGTGTGTGACTTGCACACTAAATACCTCTACATGGAGAGGCAGAAGTGGGGAGATTTGCTGCATAGGGCTTACAGACAGGCCAAAAACAAGGGAAGCCATGCAGAAACGGTAGCACCCCCCAGGGCTGCCATTAGAAATCACGGGGCCCCGCACAGTAAAATTGGTGGTCAGGCCCCCCCGACAAGTTAAAAAAATAATTGGGGCCTCCAAAAAATATAAAAAAAAAAAAAAATTGGTGCAGGGGCCTATAGTGTATTAAAATAAAATATTGGTGGCCAGAGGATAAAAAAAAAAAAAAACCCACATTGGTGTCAGTAGAATTGAACTCGTGGCTTCAGGACTTCAGTTATAGCTGTTTTCATGACTTCGATTCTTTTCGCCACTTCAGGACATCAGTGTCGGCTCCTTTCGTGACTTCGGGTCTTTCCGCCTCTTCAGGACTTCGTAATTGTTCGGCACTTCCGCATTCTGCGCAGGACTTCGCATAGAGCGCATGCTTCTGCCCTTGGAAGGGGGGCCCGGCTCTTTTCAATATTGCAGCGCTGCCGAGCCCCCCTTCAGTCCCGGGCCCGGGACACTTGTCCCCCCTGTCCCCCCCTGATGGCGGGGCCTGGTGGCTCCCTAGACACATCTCTTCTGCCAGTCCTGGTTTATGCACAAAAGTCAGTTATTACCAGTGACGAGCAAATGTTTTCATTAGCCATGGATTTGCAGGGAAATTCTGTTTTGTTTTTTTTTCCTAGGAGAAATTTGCCACAACTAGAAAGTGATAGAGAAAAAATGCCCATAAGAAAAAACACCCATTGACTTTAATGCATTTGGACAAAAAATTTGCCACAAGAAAAAAACTTCCATTGACTTTAAGGGTGGCGGCACACGGGCAGATTAGTCGCCAAGCAACAAATCTTCTGTATGGCAGGCGACTCAAAATGCCTTTCCGTCGGCAAGAATGAGAATTGCCAGTAGGATGGCATACATGTTGCTTAGTTTTACGAAGTCGTCCAAAGTTTTCTCATGAGACAACATTGGGCGACTTTCGAAAACAGAAGCGATATGTATGCCATGCCACCGGTAATCCTCATTCTTGGCTGCGGGAAGAATAATTTTTTATTAAGATGTTTATTAGTTTATTAAGATTACATAATAAATAGTTGTTAGTAAAACCTAGCAATATACATTTGCTCATAAATCAATACAATATTTAAGTAATGTTTTAATTGGAACAGAATGCGAAAAAAGTTTTTATGGATGCAGATCATAATGGGACATTATCACTAAAAGTAGACCCCTTATTAATAAAGTATGGGCACTCCTGCCATAGCGCCTTCTAATTAGTATGTATGAAACCCCCAATTCAATGTGGTACATCAAATTGCCAGATTTAAGCTGCCAATTTGGTCCCTTTAGAGTAGACCAAGTCTGTCTCTGTAAGGGCCCTTCCTGACTGTGTCCCCAGCATGAAAATCATCCAGATATCTTTTGTGATGTCTCACTGATAGGGTTGCCACCTGGCCGGTATTTTTGATGGCTGATCCCAATGTTATTAATAGGAAAAAAGATAAATATATAGGAAGGCCGGTATTTTTTTCAAGAAAAGGTGGCAACCCTACTCACTGATGCAGTCCTCGCCCAACAGGCCTGCATAGGCCTACCTGAGGGCCAAACAATCAGATCAGTCCCATTTGGACCTGCACATATATGGTCAAATCACACAAACATCCACTCTTAGCTCCCTCTTAGCTGCTTGGTGATGAGGTCTGCTAATTAAAAAAATAGAAATTTGTCTTTTAAATTTACCAGGACTGGATTGTTTGCTACCCCTGCTAATGTACTGACTGCAACAGTTAGGTATAGATTTTATGACTGCAGCTGCTAATCTGCCAGTTTGACATAAGCCTAAGGGACTTGCAGAATGAGGGCCCAAACAAAATGATTCACATATAAATTACAGTTTGTGTTCTCCTTGAAACTGGCTGTGTATTCCTGCTCAGCACAGCATATCAATGAGAGTCCATATACCATATGCATGAGGCTAGAGCTCAGCACAGACAGTAATGAGAGAGCAAACCCCATATGAATTAGTGCTCCTGTAGCACAAACCAGCGAGGGATGAGCACTGAGCTCACACCGGGGAACTGGGAATGATTGCTCTGCTCAGATTAGAAACTTGTGCCGTACATCATAAGCCTGCATTATGCCAGAACTGTGGCAGGAAAGTTATTGCTGCCAAAGAGATGTAACATCCCCCTCCGCGGCCCAAGCTCAGGTAAAGCCTTTTATTTTATTACTGAAATGAAATTCTCTAATTAATGCAGTGTATTCATTACAGTATGTGTGTCTGTGTGGGGGGGGCATACTACAGAATACAAGGAACGGGTGGGGGGTCTATATGCATTCCTGGAGGGCAGTTTTAGGTTAGGATAGAAAGGGGCTTTGCCCTGGACTCTAAGCACCAAAGGAACCCTTTTTAATTTTCTTTAAAAGAATAACCAAACCAGACATTCTATGGCTGTTTGCATTGATGTAAGTGGCTTAAATTCTTACTCTAATCATCTTATTCAGTAAAATAATTGAAACCCTACACTAAAGCTGGCCATAGACCAAAGATTTCTGAAAGATCCAATGGTTATCGTGAGACCACGATTGTCTCAAAACGATCGTTATATGCCTGATGTGTCCATCAACTAAAAAGACCATTTCAGGCGAAATTGCCAGCAAAACTGAAGGGTCACTGCCTGCTTGCCCTGCAAATATAGGTAGATTGCGTGGGGACCGATAAAGATTTTCTAACCTGGCCGATCAATTTTCAGACCGATGTCGGATGAAAAATCTTAAAATGTACGATCGTTGGTATCCCACTAACCGCACGATAATTTGACAGATTGGTCGGACTTCCCTAAGATCGGCCATTCGGCAGAGAAAGATCTTTGTGTCTATGGGGACCTTTAGAGTAGCTGGTGTGAAAATAGGTTAGCAAATTAAGTTGAGGAAATTATATTATTCAGGCATGACCAGTCTATGGTCCTTGAATGGTTGTTAAATTATAAAAAGCTGTTAAACTATAAAGTTCTCCATCTTCCCTCCAACAGTAAATGATCATCTGGGGGATGCTGGGAGTTGTATTTTAACAACAGGGGATTGTGCAGGTTTACTCTAGTCTTGTAAAAATATAACAAACATGGCCCTCTTTACCTCCTTAATCAGAAACTATTTATATCTATCTGTTTTTTTGTGTGTGGCCCTATTCTACTTGGCAGTGACCAATAACCAAATGTTCTGCAAAGTGCAAAGGAGAGGGCTCCCTTGGTGAAGGGTTTTTAAAAACTAAGTAGTATTGGGTAGTGAGAAAAACTTGACCAGCTGCTCCTCAGCCGGCACTCACTCCCCGTCCCACTGTCACGTCAAGAAGGGTGTGTGAGCCGCGCAGAGGCAGAAGTGGGGCAGAACAAGGCCATGGGCCGGGCGAACAGAGGCTAAAGTTCAACCTGAACCCGCCAGCAGTCCCACGGGCTTTGAGTCACACTGCACAACACTAGTATTGGGGCCAAGAGTCCGTGTTCTGTTGGGAAGAGCACGTAAAGTTAAAAAAAAGGATGTTCAGAAGACGTGGGTTCCAAACAAGAATACTGTATTTATTTATTTAGTCAATACTCGCAATTTCCCCACATCAGTGGGACTTATTCTGGGATTTAATTTATGTTGGTATCCTGGGTTACAGGTCTACTCTCACCCTTCCTAAGCATTTCCAGAAGGACCATCTCCTTCCTCTTCCTGTCCCAGATATATTCTCCTTCAACAACTTCATCACATACATTGCATATAACTATTTTATTATACCCTCTTACAAGCGCGACTTGCTTCAGATTATACCAAAAATTATATTTTGTGCATGTGCTGGAGCATTCTGGTGCTCTTAATAAAGAGGTTCAGTATAATAAAGGATGACTTCTTCCATCTCACCCTGTTATATAAGCACAGATTTTCCCTCCCACACTTTCTTTCCTTCATTGGTTGTCTGTCATCTCTCTTGGAGCTGATGATATTCAGTTTGGAATCAGCCATGTGTCGATCTGGAGATCATTAGAGATGAAGAGGCTCAGGGGGAAGGGGTTTGAAATGTATTTTATAGATCTGTATACAAAAGTCAGAAACGTGTACAATTTATTAATTGACAAGCATGTAATTGGCACATAATAGAGTGGAAGTTTCCTGATAATACTTGGGTTTTAATGAGGACAGCTCCTTGCTGGTCAAAGGGAGGACTTACATGCAGTCTTTGGTTTTGTGCTTTGTGGATGAGGTTGTTTATGGCAGCTATTTATACTGGGGATGACTGTGCAAAGTATTACCATATGGAAAGATGACATTGCTCTCAGGCATTTTGCTTACATAGATGAATAAAAAAATGACAAATAAAGATGCATGTTTTCAAATGGAAAAAATGTCCAATTATCTGTTGAGGCGCTTAAAAGACATCTCTTATAGTTAACTCATTTTTCAGTAGCTGGAGGTGCTTTTTCATAATGGGAGTTGCAATTTTCCCAGATACCCATGACTATCTCTACATCCTTTCTGGAAATAACATCTGTCCCATCTTGCTTTATGGCAGGGATAAGGCAACCCCTCCCAATCAACATGTCATCAATTCCCTGCCCACCACTGGTACTAATCCATCTCTTATTTTATTTTGTGCTATATTTCATACTTTACTGAATAGCCGACTAATAATCTTGTGACCGCATCTTTTATTACGGCAGCCACATTTATTCTGATGAAATGTCAAAGATGGCCTCTAAAACAGCTCAGCGCATGTGCAGCCTTCACACCACAGACCCATCATCGTCATCATGTGATGTGAGTGTCGCAGTGATTCGCTCCTTCAGCTCTTATGCTCATGCATGACTCCAAGTTTAGCTTTTGTGCACAGAATCATGGTTTTGGTCTAGCTCCTAGACTGTGGAATGGTGGGAAATTTACTAAATGGAACTAGAATTTAAATTCATACGAATAATAACGAACGATGTGTGACTGAGAAGGATCTTCAGTGCTACTGACTTCAGTTAAAGTGTAGTTTGTGTAGTGTCATTTGAAACTATGGGTGAATTTCACTAAGCGGCGGAAGTGAGCTATTGTTGCCTTCGCTAACGTTCGCCGCACTTCGAGAGTTGAATTTTCGCCAGTGATACGCAAATTCACTAAAGTGCAAAGTTACGGTCAGTTCGGCGAACGGTAGGGTAGTTGCACTAGTGTTACTTCGCCAGGCAAAGCGCATTTACGCTAGCAATGCCTAATTTGCATATGGTGCGAATTTCAAAGTATAATAGAAATATATGTTACAGCCACTATATTGCACTACACAAGCCCAGGAAACCTTTAATAAATAAAATAAAGTTGTCCTATTGCCCTGTAAGTGTCCACTGTATAGTTGTGTTGCCATATGTTAGGAAATGTAGGGGGGAAGGAGGGTAACCTCCCAAAAAAATTTGCTCACTCTAAAAAGGTAAAACACGCCAGCGTTTTTTTGGGACTTTTTTTTCAAACTCCTATCTATTGTATTGAACTGCGCCAGGTGTGACCTGGCGAAGTGACGTCTAGCCGCATAAGTGGTAACGTTCAGTAAAATGGTCATCTTAGGGAATTTGCGTAATTAGGATCCTGCGCAACTTCGCCTGGTGTAAGGGTGCGAAGTTGCGCTAGTATATCTACTTCGGTGTTAGTTAATTTGCGAAGTTACGAATTGACGTCACGCTGGCGAATTAACACTAGCGTTAGACGCTTCGCGCTTTAGTGAATTTGCCCTTATATCTTTATTGGAGGATCCTTTTCCCATAAAGGAAAGTAAGTGATTACCATTGCTAATTTCATACCCCAGATTGGGTCTCCTCTTTGCTGAAAAGCACACCAAACCATAGAACTATTCTAGTGAGCGTTATATATTGCCACCTGTCCTAGCAATCCCTTATGGCTGCCCTTGGCTGTGTGCATGCACAAATTTGAAAAAAATGGAAAAAATTGAAATTCAGAGGGCAAAATGTTACTGTGCATTTGTACAATAGCGATGTGTAGGTTGACCACTGGTTGGGCTGATTCTGGTTGAAATCTGGGTGACTATTGCTGGTGAGGGTTGGGTGTAGGTCAGACTGGAGTGTAGTTCTTGGAACCAGAGGTGCACACAGAAGTAGTGTAGAGAGGAGGAAGACACAGGTACAGGTTGGTTGTAGGTCCTACAATGGCAATACTTCTCAGCTGCAGGTTAAGATTTTGTGGATTAGAGTCGGCGTGGGTTCAATATCTTTGTACCATGGATATTAGTTGGTTAGTCAATCAGACATGAATCATGAGGGTAATTACATGATGGCATTATTCCTCTGAATCAAATCTTCACTAAATGTATTTATTTTGCTAGTTTCTAATATATTTTCATGGGCAGCCAAGTGATTCCCTCCTCAGCAGAGAAACCTAATTTCTGTTTCCTCCCATGGAGACTTTCCAGTTAGGAATGTTAATATGCGAGGGGGTGGCCTAGAGGGACATAAAGTCATAGCTTCTGAATACGAGATGAGCTCTGTTCAAGCAGAGTTTAGGCACTAAACACTCCAGGAATTTGTTACCAGTAAATGAGGCTGGCAAGACTGATGTTTTTGCTGTTGTTGGAAAGAAACCCTCTAAAATTCATTAGATATCTCTCTTTTGCCTGATACTGCATTTTAAACAGATATTGTCAAGAGAATAGAAGATGATTATGACTGGATTCATTTAGAAATGCAGAAGAAAGTGAATTATGGAAATGCTAATTGCTCATCCGTGTGCATATACACTGGATTGTTACTCTGTGGAGGAAATTACATGTTTGATGATCACTTATGCACACTAGGGAAAATGACTGAGAATAAGATATTATACATGTGATAGGGGTTCTCTGGCCTGGAACTTTTTCTTGGTTTTGCTTGCCTTGTTACCCCATGTTGGAAACAAGTTTTTTTCACTGCTCTATAGGGTTGGGTGAGGGGAACTATCTAGGCCTTCTCTCCCTCTCTCTACTTTTAAGCCTATAGTCAACTGGGACCCTATTAACAAGTAGTACGTCACCAGTCCATGCACCAGTTAAACCCCATTATAGTAATATCCAGGCTATCCATTCAGCCCCCCCGCTAGTCATTCCCCTTCACAGCTTCTGAATTGCACTTTCACATCTTATGGTGCCCTGAATACCATCTGTACCCCCCATAAGTTTTGAAAACAGCTATAACACCCCATAGAACCTTTTTTTTAGTTGATGGCCTTCTACTCCAGTTTGCATAATCCTAGGATTACCTTATAAATTCTAATAATTATCATCATTATTATTTCCATTCCAACACTGTGGACAGCCAAAAACTGTATTGATTCTCCTGAACAATTTCATGACAATTGGTGTAGCTGTTTGTGGTACCCATCAGTCATGTGTATAGTATTCTGTTTCAGTTTTTCTTTCTTTCTATAGCATGTGGTGATGTTTCTCCAAACGACAGAGCAAAACTCAGTGCAAGCACATCTCTTTAGCGTTTGGAAATACTTTTGCTAGAGCTGTTAGCCCCTTATTGCTGTAGCTTCTAGCAAATCATCAGTGGCCTGTCACCAGAAGACAGATCTATGGCTTTGTAGAACCACAATAATGTGCTCAGTTCTGCACCACGTGTTAACACATGCCAGGCCATGAACAAAAAACGTGTAATGTAGAAGCAAGAACAATAATTGGGGCAGATTTACCTAAATGTTAGTTTAAAGCTTAATAAATAAAAACTCTCCCAAATTATGTTCATTCCTATGGGATTTTAGAAACATGGTGAATTCTAACTTTCACCCATGGATAAATACAGTTCTAAAAATCCCATAGGAATTAATAGAACGTGGGTGAGTTTTTTATTTAAGCTCTAAACTCACATTTTGATAAATTAGCCCCTAAGGAATGCTCCCTAACCTGCACATCTGAATGGCAGAAATCAACATCCAACCAAGTAACCCAGGGCTACGAGGCAGCAGAACTAACTATTAAGCCATTACTGCAGAATTGGTGGAGGATAAACTTGGATCTGTAGTGCAGAAGAAGAGCAAAAATTGCATTAATGTTATGTAACTGATTGCACCATCTTCCAGAGAGAGAGACCAGTAAACATCCATCATATGCCAGAATCACATGTAACCATCATAGATCCCGTGTATAGACTTCTTCATGATTTCATTGGCCAAGTTTATGCTGGTCAGCTCAGGGCTCAGAGTCCATCATCAGCTGATTCAGGGTAAAAATAAGTTAACAATAATAATTCTTTGTTCCAAACAGGGGAAACATGCACCTTCCACAGTGTTTATAAGTGCCCGGAGGTTAAGGCATCACATGCTTTTTACTTTTCATGAGGCCAGTAGATGTTTGTTATAATATTATCAGATGATCCTCCAAGTGCTACAGCTTGTTCCTTACCATCTAAACACTGTACAGCTTAGAATCTTTTGGTAAAAACTGTAAGACCTTGACAAGAAGAATAAATTCTAAAGAATTTGGTAACCACAGCTGCAACATGCTACCCTGTCTGGAATGGACCGTGCCCAAATCTCAAATTAGATCTGCTATTTACTAAAATCTCTACGTATCAGGGTCCACTAGCAATAAGAACCCAGAACTCATTCTTACCCCATCTGCCTTGCTAGTTATAAGAATCTTAATTACCCATAAAAAGTTGAAGCTGGACCAGTTAGGGAGCTGGACTGAGGAGGGGCAATGACCACAGTGTTCAAATGTTTGATGTTACCTGTTCTTAGTTCTCATGATTGTTTTTTGCGTTCCTTTCCTGGGTCTCCAAGGTTCCCATTTCACTAAAGGGGCCCTGACAGTGCAATATATTAAAGGGACAGTACTAACCTGGATCCTATAACCTTACTGGTCAAAGGTTGCTGTAAAAAATGTAAATAAATATACAGCAGACCCCCCCATTTTATGTGTTTCAGGGGACCACGAATAAATTGTGTAAAATCTGTTAAAATGTAAAATCAGGGATATGTGTTAAAAACATTTTCTTCAAGTACTCAAATGACATAAGCATAAGAGTCAGTTTTACTTTGGAACACAATATTTACTGTGTTTATAACAAGAGTTTAGCATTGCAGCATTAATGTTATACTATGGGTGGCACATGTAGAAGACCTCTTTGCACAACCATACGTATGCACAACCTAAAGCAATACAGTAAGTGATTGGTGCATGGCTGTAATGGGGTGCAGATTAATAGGAGTTTTATTACAAAATTTTTATTTAGGACTTTTTTTTAGGACTATTTACAGGCGGATCCAAGGCAAAGTATGCATCTGATTAGAACTTTAAACCGTTATTTCACTAGTAATAACATTCATAAAGGACACATTGCAAATTTTAGGAACATTAAGACAAACTTTTTCTGTAAAACACTATGGGAAATAAAGGAAAAGCATCCATTGAAATACATTATACATTTGCTGGACCACATAAAAAAGTTTAAAATGCAGTGAAAACTTAAAATCAGAGTATGACAAATTAAGGTTTCAATTTATACAACTACAGAAAGAGAGAGAATAATTTGTATTAATGTTCAGCCCCATCTGCCAAACCGAAGAAAAGCAAATCTAGTCCTCTGCTTTGTTGTACAAAAATGACAGGATTAAGAGAGAATTATCTGAATTGGAGCTCAACAAAAATGTTCTTATTGACACTGCTATCAATCTTCTAATATCTGTCTGACAGCTTTTATTGCAATAAAAAATCGTAACCACTGTCTTTCACAACTGCCTCGTTAACTTCCATTTCATGTATTGTTATGATCATATATTCATTTCTAAGATTTAAAAAGTGTGCTTCTTCACTGGTGGTGTATGCGCCCTATGTGCTATAGCTGTAACCCCACCCTCACCATTATTCAAAAAGATGAAGACCATCTTTCTTGGTAGAAACGCATATCTGCTTGAACCTTGTATTTATCTGGTTGGGCTATTTGGGGCAAAAATTCTAAATTTTGTGTGAAAAAAAAAGACTTGAATTTTTCGAGATTTATTATACCCCGATGCTGCACAAATCCATAAATCTGATTTATTATCCCATAATTATCCAATTAATTCCAGTTTTTTTTACTTAATATATATAAGGTCAAAGGGCAGAAGAGAATGAGATAAATTTGGAGTTTAGTAAATAACCCCCCAAGTTTATAATGATTATAACAGCCTGTGTAAATGCTTCCAACTGCATTCAACCCTAAGGGGAACACCACAAAAAACATAACTTTTGAAAATTTTTGAAAAGTAAACATATTTTCAAGCAACTTTGCAATATACATCATTTAAAAAATATGCAGATTTTTCATGATTTTAATGGTTTCTGACAGTTCCCTAACCTCCTGCTGATCTTTCTGACTACTTTGCTGAGCTGGCTGACTACCATTACTTTGTATTAACAGCCATCTGTTCTTACTTCAATAAGGAATGGAACATCACGTTGCAATGCATTGTGGGTTATGTAGTTCCTGCATGCTGTCTGTAAGTTGTGGAGTAGTGACGGCGAGTTGAGAATTTTTCAACAAGCACTCGATCCTAACCCGTCCTCTCCAAATCCACACCCAGCATGGGTCTGCCGCTGCCATCTATTTATAGACCAGCGCCTGCCCTGAAGTGACGTCACAAAATCGGCGGGGCAAGGGTGGACAGAAGCCTATAAATTCTGGAGCTGGAACTGCTAGGTCTCGATTATGCTGGGGTGCATGGGCATTAAAGGGGACCCGTCACCCCAAAAAATTATTCCAAATCCTATTTTATCATGTTAGTCAACCAAAATTAACTTTAATTACACTTTAAAAATTATTTGAATTTTGATTCCTTTCATCTGCGATTCATAATTATAGCATGTTGGAAGGAGACATTTTGTGGACACTGTTATTAAGGCAAGCCTTGTACCATCTCCGAATCTTGTTTGTGGACCAGAAAGGACGACCTGATGTCCATCCCCATGCCCTGGCTTCATTAAGCAGTGAAGAGAATGGGGGAATGTGGGGAGAGCAGTGACATGTAGGAAGTGCTGAATGGAAAGTGAAAGTAATTGTCTGCCCCGCCTCTATGCCTAAGGTATAGAGGAGGGGCAGAAGTTTTTGATTGACAGCTGAGACTTTACAACAGCTATGAATATTTGAATAAAAAAAAAAAGAATTTGGATTTCATGTTTAATTTTATTATACAGTTTTTATGTTTGGGTGACAGGTCCACTTTAAACTGATATAACAGTAACGGTGTGATTTAACTACTGCTCACAGTTTTCCAAAAATGTCCTTGTAACCAGGAAAAATAGACCCTAGAGCAGGGGGGCGGACCCCCAACCAGTTTTACTCATGAACCTCATTCAAATGTAAAAAGAGTTGGGGAGAAACACAAACATGGATAAAGTTCTTGGGGTACCAAATAAGGGCTGTGATTGGCCATTGGTTGCTTTTATGTGAACTGGCAGCCTACAGGAGGCTCTGTTTGGCAGTATTGTTACTTTTTTTTTTTTTTACTCCTCTTTCTATTCGCCACAGTCTTTTAGAGGGAAATTCCTCCACTCTTCATTCATTTGATAAATATATCCCTTAAAGTTAACTTAAAGGTGAACAATGCCCCTTATGGGGGTCCATAAAAAAATCTCAGTTGGATAGCCCTGGTCTAGATGCAACTCAGTGATATGGAACATCTATATGAGTGTAAAACTACAGCACATATTTTTCATAGATCTATATTTATATATTGAGACAGCCAGACATATATGTTGTAGATGTCCCTGCTGCTACAAGTGATGCAGTGATAGATGAGTGATTCAGACAGTTTTGTCCATTGATCCTACTGATGAAGAGCCCATCATTAGTCTCCATTTATCCCCAAAATGTACCAAAAAAGAAGAGAACTGTATAACTGTCTGGCCCTGTTTTGCATGTTGTCATCCTTGTTTTGTATTTCACTAGACAAAGAAATTCTTTCTTCTCTGTGCCTTGGATCATGTATGACCAAGGGTGACCCTGCCACACTCTGGGACAAGGACAAAAGAGATGATTGAAAGAACTTGTCAAAGGCCATGAAATATTTAGTGATCAAATCTGCCTCGGGGCTCTTGGCTGTATTCATAGGGAAACCACTTGAGGGGAAAAAGCAGTGCATGGGCCATTGTATTTTGTCTTGCTTTATCTCTGAGACTTGTTTTCGTAAAAAAACAGGAACAGGGCAGAACATAATCATGCACTGGTGCACTTTCTTAGTTTCAAATGAAAGAACTGTTGCCTGTAACCCAAAAGACTTATAATGATTTCAGCTAGGGTCCTGCACAGTCAGAAGGACCCATGCACAACCTGGACCCACTGACCTCTAACCCGACCTGTCACCCTACCCGTCACCCAACACATCCCTTAACCCAGAGCCGCTACTCGACCTGGACAGTGACACTTACCTTTCGACACAAAACCAGAAGTGATGTCACCACAGAATGGAAGGGCCGATTTCTGCACCTTCGCTGGGTACCCAGGTGGGTTAACTGTGGATCACCCACATTGTCAAGGGATCAGGGATTTTCTAAGAAAACCCCTACAATTTTCAGGTATTCCACAGGTACCCAACCTGGTGCAGGCCTCTAATTTCAGTATCAGAAAGATGAGCAATGGTGTAAGGCAGTGATCTCCAACCAGAGGCTTGTGGGAAACATGTTACTCACAACCCCTTAGATGTTGCTCCCAGTGTTCTCAAAGCAGGTGTTTTTGAGTTCCAGGCAAGTTTTGGTCCATAAAAACCGTGTGTACTGCTAAACAGAGACTCTTGTAGGCTGTCAGTGCACACAGGGGGCTACCAAATAGACCCTTTTTGGCATCTCCAGGTACTTTTTTCATGCTTGTGTTGCTCCCCAACTCCTTGGATGTTGTTCCCAGTGGCCTCAAAGCAGGGGCTGATTTTTGAATTTCAGGCTTGAAGGCAAATTTTGGTTGCATAGAAAACAGATTTTCTGCTAAACAGAGTGTCCTACAGGCTGCCAATACACATAGGGCTAACAGATAGCCAATCACAACCCTTGTTTTACACCCCCAGGACCTTTTTCATGCTTGTTTTGCTCCCCAACTATTTTAACATTTGATTGTGGCTTACATATAGTAGTTATGTATTACAAGTTGTAGATCCCTGGTATAAGGTATAATTTAGTATTAGTTACAGGTATGGGACCTGATATACAGGGGTTTCTAAATAATGGGTCTTTCCGCAATTTGGATCGCCATACCCTGTTGGCAAACATTAATTAAACCAAATAGAATTATATCTTAGTTGGTATCAAATACAAGGTAGTTTATAATTACAAAAAAAGAATCATTTTAAATTATTTGATTAAAGTGTGTGTATGGGAGGCGCCCTTCCCATGATTCGGAACTTTCTGCATAACAGATCCCATACATAAGCTTATCCAAAATGACCTAGAAATCCAATGACTATATAACAATGAAGGCACACTGGGGCATTTTCATTGAAAAATCCCAGTAGGGAAAATGTTTTATGCGCTTCGTCTAGGACCCAATGGGTCTCTGTGAGTTTAGTAATATCAAATATATTCACTGTATGAGCTAACTGAGCTTTGCTCAATGATTATTAACTCTTGCGCCAGACTTGACTTCGACACCTCAGACAAAGCGAAGTGCAATTGAGTAGATAGGAAGGAGTTTCTTAAAAAAAAAGTTTAAATTCCCAAAACATGCTGGCGTCTTTTACTTTGTTAAGGGTGATAGGCTGAAAAAGATCGTACATTTTTTTTAGGGTACCCTCCTTCCCCCTACATTTCCTAACATAAGGCACCTAAACTTAACAGTGGGCACATGTGTAGGGCAAAATAACAACTATATTTTATTGGTTGAAGGTTTCCCAGGCTTGTGTAGTGTAATGTATTTGTGGCTGGATATACGTCCATTGTACTTAAACTTCGCACCGTATGCAAATTAGGCATCTCTAACCTAACTTCACTTCGCTTGATGAAGTAACACTAGTACAATTTTGCCACCTTTCACCTCCCTGAGCGCAGCTTCGCATTTTAGTGAATTAGCGGCTCCCTGGCGAAAACTCGCCTGGCGAAGTGCACTGAAGACGTCACCAGAGCATTTTCGGCACTTTTTTACCCATTGGCTCCAAACTGGCTAAAAAACTGTTAATCTGTAGGGAAAGTCTACTGATCCAGATTTGTTGAAATGTTCTTTTATAAATACTGGGCAAATTTGCACCTGGGCAGTAACCGATAGCAACCAATCGATGAGCTTTTTTCAGGTTGCACAGAGAGCAGACATCTGATTGTTTGCTTCCCAGGTGCAAATGTTCCCAGTGTTTATTAATGACCCCCATTCTCTTATATTTCATTCTGAGATGGATGACAGACCCTTGTAGCACTCCTGTGCTTGCCTGTAAGTGCAGACAAATGTCTGATAAAAATAATGACAGCAGCTATCATCCCTCTATCCAAGCTCTCAACATACACAATGTATATTTATGTGTGTATTTCAAATGGGTTAAATATATTTTTTTTGTTGTTGTTTTTTCAACACCTCCATATTTAATGCAGTCTCATTCTGATACCATAGCAACTAGATATTCATATCGGCTGTCTATAAGAGGTATCTATTCATAGTAGCAACTAGGCCAGCTTATACAGTAAGTGTGGGATTGTTTCTCAAATGATCAGCCTGGAGACTTTAGAAATCTGTCACAGAACACCTCAAAGGAAAACAGTTTATCTCTCTTTCTCTCTTCACACACACACATATATATATATATATATACATTAGTGATGGGCAAAAAATTAGCGAAACGCCGCCGGCATCTTGTTTTGCACATTTGCCAGGGTACAAAATGAGACTCGGGTGAATTTTTCCAGGCGTTTTGCGAATTTTATTCGCTGGCGGGGAATCGTTGGAATTCGCCGCAAATTCACTAGTATACATATAGGGGCAGATTTACTAAATTCACATCAATGATTTGAAATTCGATCGAATTTTCAAATAGATTCTATTTCGAATATGCAAATTAGGTAAATTCGACCAGTGAATTTAGTAAATTCCATCAAATCTAATGATTCAAATAATTCGAATAAAAATCTATTTGAATATTCGACTATATCAAATAACTTCCCTTTAAATTTTTATTTGACTGCCTAGTTCGCCAGTTTCAATCTTCCGAAGTTGTTTGGCCGAATTTTGATCGAATAGTACAAATTCGATCAAAGGGTTAAAATCGTTCAAACCGATAGATTCGAACGATTTAATCGATTGAATTTTTACTTTTCGATCGTTCGACTAATCGAATAGCGGTAAAATCCTTCGAATTCGGATTTTACTCCCCTTCTATTCACATGGTCGAATTTCCATTTTTTTTTTAATTCAATATTTTTCAAATACAGCATTAGAAGGACTCGCACTCCATTGGTCTTGTGAATAAATGTGTTTTTATACTTCAATGCATTTCCAACGTTTCGGCCCACATCCTTGATAAAGGCCCTAATGTGGGCCGAAACGTTGGAAATGCATTGATGAATAAAAACACATTTATTCA
>CM044435.1:122159171-122170409 GCA_024363595.1 Xenopus borealis | reverse complement strand
ATTGCTCCTCATTTAATATGCTGTGTGCAAAGTGCACAAAAAGCTACAATTGGCATGCACTTTGCATATTTTGTCCTGCTACAGGCCTCCGTCAGCACTCGATATTAGAGGAAGGGGTTGATATGTGACACTGCCATATGCAACACTTAGTGCATCCAGTGCTCAGTGCAGAGAGAGTCCTGGGGGGGCACAAATATTCTGTAAGTGAGCAATAAGGGCCCCTAGTGCTCCTGCATTTGCTCCCCCAGGCAAGTGATTGACACTTAAAGCATTTACAGTGCAAGGTCCAAAGTGAAGCTCAAATAGACACAAGGGTGTTGCATACACGGTGTCTGACCTTGCCCATTCTAAATAATGAGTGTTTCAGGAGACACCTACATAGTGCCCACCAGCTGCCCCTCCCATATATATAGTACTGTCCAACACAAGCAGCTCTTCTTAGCGAGATACAACTATACAAATCACAAAGCACAAAAATACACAGTGGTTAATACAAATTTAAATGAGAACGTACGTAAGTGCTACAAAACAGAGAATTCTATGAGGATCAATTTCATGTTCCAAACAGCCGACAATCTATGAGGGAGAGAGACAAATACACAGACAAAAAGGAGGGGGAGTCAAGTGCATATGGCTCCCGCCTCAAAAAACCTCGATGTGGATTCTCTTCTCCCACATATGTTTAAATGGCATTAGAGCTCAATGGCCCCCTAAACTCCAGTGTGCCCTAGTTCATTTTATTCTTCTGTATTCTATCATTACCCTGGTTGGCATTGAGTATTTGTAGGTAGCAGGAAATGTGGAATAACCTATTCCAAGGCCTTGTCAAGCAAGGTTTATTCCAAGTAAGTAACAGTATTGTCTACAGCAAGACCACATACCACTTTAAAAATAACAAAAATGTAATACATAGAACTGTTACAAATTCCAGAGACTTTACAACAGGCATCATTAAATATTATATAACTTACATGGATTGATTTTTGTAAAATGAGTGATTCCATTGATCTGGTCTAATACTTGTGAGAGATAATGGCGGTATAGAATACTGACTTGGTTATGACTACAGTAATCCATACATCCAGCGTCCTTTAAGGGAATAACTTCCTGCCTGAGATAGAAATAGAAGTAGGATAGAGTTCCATGGGTTGATGTCTTCAGAGGAACTATATCCTCCTCTTGTAAAAAAGATCAGAGAATTTTGAATATTGTTAAGGCAGAAGCTAATCACTCTGGGCAGTTGCCAAGCTGACAAAGGAGGACGATTTATGGGGCTCAGACAAAAGAAATATGTGGTTTCAGACAATAATGTACATGTTTTCAGTTTGGGAAAGTATTTTTGGAAAGCTGAGACTAGGGAGATAGCATGGGAAAGAAATGACAATTGTTGATCTCTAGGGACTGAGAGATTCATTTGACCAAAACAATATGTAGGGAACACCACCCTCTGTATTTGTGTTCACAGAGAAAGGCACTGCCACATACTGTATTTCTCCCATACTTCTGCACCTGCAATGAACAACGTTGGCCTGTCGGACTCGGAGCCACAATAAGCACATAACAGGCGGCAGGGCAGGGGGATATTTTCACCATGTGAGTGTGGAGGGGACACATGGAGCCTGGATGCACATCCTACAACCAGCTTGGCCATAGTTAGTCACGCTACTACTGATAAAATGGCCACATGTTGCTCTTAGTGTTCTAGCCCTCGGGTACTTCCTATCTCAGTGCCCTCACAAACTGGCAGAGATACATTAGGGATTTGGGTCTACACAGTGAGGGGGAGAGGTTTTTTTTCCTAACAGGTTTGGTTCTCCTTTAAGGGGCAATGTAATATGATTAGTTATTGCAAAAAACCTTTGCAAAGACACTTGCACCAGTTGGCAACCATATTTGCCCCATTTTTGACCTCAATAATTTCCTGCAAAGTTTGCAACCAAACAGCTTTTGCGAACGTTCACAGCGTATGTAAAATAATTTCGCAATTGCAAACCCTTTTTTGCATCCCCCCAGCATGCCACCTACAGCCAAACTCAGGTCCTGCTTCTAAGGTTTCATCCATTCCAGGAATATTCAGTACTTGCATATTGTGCCATTCAGCCATGGATAAAAACCCTTGTACCGAGTAAAGGTTGTGATTACAAAGTGAAAAGAGAAGAAGCGATCTAGATGAACTGCTGATGGGAAAGATGAGCCCACTCACGCATCTGTAACATTACTGGCATCATATATAACTGGCAACTGTTCCCCGGCAACATCAATTTGATTGAAAGCCTCACTCATTAGCAGAGCAGAAAGTCTTTTCTTTTCAACAGGCAACGGCTCTTTGAAATGAACCAATAAAAGGTGAAGCTGGGCCTTGGTAATGTTTAATAAAGCAAACCATAAAAACCCATCATTTGTGTCATTTCCAGCAAGCTGGGGCTTGCAAAATGTGCTGGAAATGAATCTTCCACTAATGCGCACACATTGGATTCTCCTCACCAGCAAATCTTCTGTGATGGGCGCTCGGAGTATATTATTACAGCGATGCTGGTATCTATCAGCAGAGAAGCAGCACAAGTGGGTTAGGCTGGCGCACGGGCGAAGATGTATCCATAGAAATGTGATATTAAAATTAATATTCTGCCAAGCAAATTAGGCAAACGTTGAAATCATGTACAAGTGTGAAACATTCATAAGATCAGAGCAACAGGTCATTATAGTTACCTAATAACTGAGGTTGAAAGACACACAATATGGTAAAAGGAGTTAAAAAGAAAGAGTAGGGTGATCAAGAGGAGAAGGGGAGAGGAGGGAGTACGTGAAGAGAAGAATGAAAAGAGAAACAACAAAGAAGAGGGCTTGAATTAAAACTGGGACGAAAACAATGAAGAGCATATTGAAGAAGAAAATCTGGAAGAAGGAGTAAAAAGGGGAGGAGAGAGAAAGGAAGAAAGACAGTGTAGTGAAAAGACAACTGAAAAGGAAAACAGAAAGACGGAAGGGGAAAGCAGGAGTAGAAGAGCAATGGTGTAGCCGTATATTAAAATCCAGCATCCTGGAAGGGGATGGGTTGCTGTAATTGGGTGCAATGAAATATCATCTACTGGTTGCAAGAAATTCCCATGAGATGCTGGATCGGATACAAAGGAAGCATAGTGGTAACAGAGGTGCAAGTAGGGTTGCCGCCTTTTCTTGAAAAAAATACCGGCCTTCCTATATATTTAGTTTTTTTATTATTAGTAACATTGGGATCAACCATCAAAAATACTGTCCAGGCAGGTAAAATACTGGCCAGGTGGCAACCCTAGGTGCAAGGTACGAGACAGGAGCTTGCAGTGGACTTTGAGGGTAAAAGCTATTTTTTATCAGTAAACTTGTTATATTTAATAAGTGGCCATTACAAAAAAAGTATCTAAACTTATATCCAAAGCAGACTATGACATCATAGATCAGTGATTATCAGGCCTTTTCAGTTGAAGCCCCACTTGAAGGTTCAGCCTTTAGCGAGAGACCCCATTGAAGGTCATGGCTCCCCTGCTTATATGACTAAATTAGTTCATATAATCAAATCTGTTTAGGAAAATATTGGTGTTTTAGTCATTGTTTCAAAAATGCATACTCATCCCAAATCTCACTTTAAGTGACCTTCAAGCTAGGGTTTCAAGTATATCTAGGAGAGCAAATAGGCATTCTTCCCAATTCTCACCCCCTGCCGCTGCTCCAGGTTCCGCCCAGGGGAAAGCCCACAGATGCCATAAAGCAACATGGTGAGGCAACTGTTAGTGTGATTGCCTGAAAAAGGCCATGCTTGTATTCTTCATTCAGCCCTGACATTTGGATCAGCAGGTGTGAAGAAATGCTTCCTATTCTCAGTTTGTCTTCTTTCCCAACACAATGGGCTGAGTCACATGAACAAAATCCAGTTTGCAGTGTGAATGTCCTCCACTTTATTTTAGAGTATATTTCATAGAGCTGCTGATCCTCGACCAGCAGAACATCCATATGAACAAGGGTGAAATAATTTCTAAACTGACCCTTTGTCAAACTTTAGTTGCCCTTTCTAACATAAACCTTATTTTAAGAAAAACATGTCATGCAATAAATGGATCCATTTAAAATCCAGTTACAATTACTATTAACGGAAAAAATAAGTGCTTTAAAGTTATAAAAATATAAAGTAGGATTGTCCTGCACTGGTAAAACGGCGATGTTTGCTTCAGAAACACTACTATTGTTTATATAAATAAGCTGCTGTACAGTAATGGGGGCAGCCATTTAAAGGAGAAAAGGCTCAGGTTACACGGCAGATAAACTCTGTAGAACATAATGTTATCTGTTATCCTGTATTTAACCTGTAGCTTTTTTTAAATTTCCACCATTGCCACACAGCAGCTTGTTTATATGAACTATAGAAGTATTTATGAAGCAAACACAGCAGTTTTACCAATGCAGAACATGATATTTTCATTACTTTAAACACTTTCATTTTTTGTTGTCACTATTCCTTTAAGCTCCCACATCTGTACATTGTGGGGAGGAAAGTGGCTGGCGTGTTCCTGCTGTTTGTACAGAATTATACTATAGTTTAATATTACTAAGCCTCAGGCTACAGAATGCTTAATTAGCTGCATATTAGGAAACCACACACCAAGTAGCATAACTGGTTCAACGTGCATAATATGTATTGCAAAATTGTAATAGACTGTAAGCTCTTCAGGGAAGGAACCTCACTGCTGTGGATATTAAATAGACTTATTATTTTATTATTATTACTACTAACTGGGCAATGGGCAGAGTCCCCCCCTCCTGCATACTCCTATATTATTTGCTCGGGAACCAAACATTTCAAGCTAGGCCGCATTCATATCCATCCGGGGCCGCAGGTTGGGCACCCCTGTTGTAAAGCTTTGCATAGACTTTGGTTCTATATACATAAATACATCCAAAATTTATATCAGTGCAATTCTTTGGCTCTGTTCCCTAGACAAGCATCCTTGAAGCTAAAAGGAGTAAGAGTGGTCAGAGATAGCTACGGGCACATGCTGATACACCACCTGTACAAACGTATATACAAAAATACCTGAAGGCTAAATCAAGGGAAATGTTACAGTATGACAGAAGGGCAACACCAGGGGTAGTTAGAGGCTCTGCAGTAAATACACGCCGATATGTACTTCTGCAGACTCCCGATGAGCCAGTAAACCACAAAGTGACTGCAGTAAGAGTGCGACCACTTTTAAATCATTCCTATAATCATTTTAAAAAGAGGAAACTTGCCTTTATGTGTAACTGAAAAGGGAAGTTCACCTGTAAGTAAAAACTTAAGGTGGCCATACAAGGAGAGATCTGCTTGTTTGGCAATGTCACCAAACTAGTGGATCTCTCTCCTATATTCCCACATTGAGGTGGGCAATATTGGGCTGATCCAATCAGTAAAGCCTGTCGAAGGGCCCCATACACGGGCCAATAAGCTGCCGACTTGGTTTCTATAATGCTCTCATTCGGCAACGCACACCACAGTTCAAAGAGAAGGTCTTATTCTAAACAGCTTTTCAGTAAGTCGTCATTTCGCCCATTTTTCAGATTATTACTTTTATTGTTCTTCCTCTTTCTTGTCTGCAAATTATATCTGGTTGTCAGGGTTACTGACTCCAGCATTTGGAAAACCAACTGACTGTGATGCTTTACATTTAATTTTGTATTGTTTTTTTTTTTCTAATACAGGTATGGGATCTGTTATATGGGAAACCTTTTATCCAGAAAGCTACTGGAAGGCCATCTCCCATAGACTCCATTATAAGATGATTAAAGATGATCTCCTTCTTGTCTGTAAGTAACTAAACAGTACATTGTACTTGATCCTAACTGTGATATAAGATATAACGAATGCTTATTAGCGGCAAAGCAATCCTGTCAGGTTTATGTAATGTTTCAATCATTTTAATGTATGAAGATCCAAATTACAGAACAATCCCTTATCTGGGAAACCTCAGGTCCCGAGCATTCTGCATAACAGGTCCTTTACCTGAGGACATTTTCATATGTGATTCTTCTGATTTTCATTAGTTAATAATGTGATGATTTTCTGTTTCTGAAATGTGAATGTTTTCTGTAATGTTTTTACTTTCAATAAAATTCCCTTATCTGTATAGGTCATCTTTCTATTCAGTCTCCCTGCTATAAGAATTACTCTTGTACTGCTGTCAGTCTGGGACCAGTTCCTTCAACAGCTGCAATGGGATGTAGTTATGGGTGAGCCTTTAAGCATTTTAATAATCAGTCTCCCCCTTCGGAGAATGCACAAAGCAGCTATCTTGTATACTACATGCTTATCATAGTCAACATCCCAGCCTCACCCATTTGAATGGCCTCTTGCACAATTACATTTAGAGTTACTGGTAGGGTTGCCACCTTTTCTTGAAAAAAATACCGGCCATCCTATATATTTATCTTTTTTTCCTATTAATAACATTGGGATCAACCATCAAAAATACCGACCAGGCCGGTAAATACCAGCCAGGTGGCAACCCCAGTTACTGGTGTCTACAAACACTATTACTATATACTGTCATACTATGCCTCCATAGAAGTGGTGCCATCCTTTCATGCTTCAGTATTAAAGGAGTTGTTCACCTTCCAAACACTTTTTTTCTGTTCAATGGTTTTCCATAAATAGATTTTTCTCCATAAATAAAGACTTTTTTCAATTAGTTTCCATTATTTGTTTTTTTACTGTTTTTCCAAAATCTAAGTGTAAAGTTGAATGTTGGTGTCTGTGGTGTTTGGGTCTGGCAGCTCAGTAATTCAGGTGCAGACTCTAAACTGATACAATTTTGCAACATTTAATTGATACATTTCACAGCAACATCTCTGGAGTATTAGCAACTATTGTATCAATTCTAACAGCTGCCTGAAACCCAGAGATTCTGCTCAGCAGGGACAAAGATAAGAAATGTATCCATTAAATATATCAGTTTAAAACAGTTTGGGGGGGTCGGCGACCCCCCCTTCCCAGAGCTGCTTTAGAAGGTGAAAAATGACACTTTAAACATCAATATTAGAAAAACAGTTACAAATAGAAAATATTAATTATTTATGGTGATCTTTCTGAAAACAACTAGTTGTTTGAAGGTGGACAAGTCCTTTAATTGACTGCTAATGCTACTTAGCGGCCTTTCATTTTGCTGAAAATCTGGGAAAACCCACCGCAGTGTGGGTATAAAACTTGCAATTTCTATCCACATTTTGCACTCTGTTCCTAAATGAGTCCTAATATGTACGGAGAACTTTTGCAGGCAGGGGGCCATAAAGCTCCTTCGGTGGGCCACATCTGGCATGCAGACCCTGCTAGCAGGCAAGAAAAGGAGTTTTACTAAAACAATTGAGACTTTTAGTAGAACAGACTCAGTCTTATTATAGTCTGCCCTATACAGGAGCTAATGAAGCTCCATCTGGCACCGGGAGCACGTTCTGTCTCGCAGTAAGCCATTCTCTAAAGCTTTACTCTTTGGAAATAAATGAGCAATAAATACAATTAATATTACAGGTTAAAACCTTGCAGAATACAGGACAATAAAAACACCATCAGTGACATAGCTAGAAGGAATTAGGAATAAAACATATTTTCATAAACATACATAGAACTGCTTATCAGTCAGTGCCCCCAAATGTGCCCTTCGCCCATATATATTCTGTGGAATACAAATGTGTAATAGGCAAATATATAAATATACATATTGATGCCAGCCATATAGTCAACTCTTTCATTACTATTTTGCAAAGCGAAATATATTTCTGTGACTGTTGGCGCAAACAGGAGAATTCCTCCCCATTCTGCAAGGCAGTAATTATGAAGCTCTATACTTTGCAAATTAATAGTTTAAGCGTGTAGGAAAGCAACATGATACAGTGCGGCTTAGCTCTCTGGCAGGAAAGCTGCGGTGGAGGAGGGGTGATACCCAGCACTGGTCTATTGTTGGAGGCTGCTCGGAGGCTATTTGGCTTTAATCAGAAAGAATGCACTTAAAGGGAACATGTTCAGGGTGTGTATCTGTCATCTAACCATCCATCTGCAGCAGGGATGCCCAGAATGTGACCTTGACAGAAGGGGATGAGTGGAACAGCTCAGCAGATGAGGAGCCAAAAATGGGACATCCCTGATCTACGGGATTGTAGAGTCAGTCAGCATATTAACAAGCCAAATAAATTCCGTGCCAGACAAATAGCAGAGTCTACGTATTTTAGGGATGCACTGAATCTAGTATGTGGTTCAATTTCTGTCGTTTTTCAGCAGGATTCCGTTTTGGACAAATCCAAGGGGCTTCTCTATCAACATTCTCATTTTGGTGGTTTTAGAGGTTTTTGAAACCAGGAATAAACACATTTCCTCTAAAATTGCAAACAGCATGAACATTTTTAAAAGATACAAAAGAAAAATTACAGACGGAAAAAAAAAATACTAAACCTCTAAAACCTCTAAACATTTTAGTTTTTTTTGGACAATTATGGGCAAAAAAACCCCCAAAAACTTCTAAATGGCTAAAATAAATGTTCAATAGGATCAGAGCAGTTCCCATTGACTTCTATGGGGTCTTCAATGGCTTTTACTCTGATAAAGTTTGTATTTTTTTATGTTGTTTTTAAACTTCATAAATCTCTAATTTTTAGAGTTTTAAAGAAATCTTTTTTAAAAAAAACAAATCTTTAGAAATTAAATATGATTTGTGATAAAAAAGGAAATCCAAATTTTAGTAAATAGATGTTAGTCTCTGGCCAAACCAAATACATACAATTATGTGACTTTTCGTCATACAACAAGGATCTTGAGATGTTTTTTCGACGCTGAGGGAGTGTTTCTTTTTAACCCTTCCATTTTTGCATGAGCAAATACTTGAGTTCTTCATGAATCCTTCTGCCAGATTTGTCTGAATCTCACAAGTAGAGTATTCAGTGCATCTCCAATGTATATTCAATATTTCTGTTTCAACCAGTTTGAAACAAAGAACTAGAGTCTTCTTTGCTACAGGTTTCTGATCCATGTTGTGATGAGCCAAAACTCCACTAGCAGTTGCATTCTAACGACTTGATCACTGCAACAGCCAACCGAATCACACTGTAACCTTAATGGTTTGTTTCAGATTGACTACTTTCTAATCTTGCCCAAAGATAAAGAGAAAATTCCTTTTGAGATAGTTTTCCTTTATTTCAGAGTTTATCTATGCAAAGTATTTTCTTTGTTTTCTTATTGCCAAGATATTAATTTATAAATGAAATTATTGCTTGATACAGGTACATAATCTTGAAATGTGTAGTCTTAATAGTTTAACATAATCCAGTGTCTTTCCTGCACACATTTGTACACCTTTTTGTGCATGTGTGTGTGTGTGTAACATCTGCCCTACGTTAAGGCAGAACAAAGTAAAGGTTGGCTGAGGTTGAAAGGACTTTGAGCAAAACCTAGAAAGCAGCGAGTACAAAATAGTGCAGGGCACGGATCCAGAGACCACAGACATCTGCTTAAGTCATCTTAAAATAAGAGAACCTCTGTTACTCACAACACTTTAATCAGGCTCTACACTATATATATATAGATCTCTGATTAGACTAAAAGCCTGAGATAGAAAATTCCACTCTGACTAAATGAAAGCATCATTGAGACAAAGTGTCCATTTTGGACACACAATGTTACACCAACTTTTTTTACAGAGCTTTAAGCATGAGCTACAAAGGAAATATCTCTAGATTTGCCACTAGTTGTATGTTACACAATTACTCTTTTTTTTTCAATATTGCAGCATAAGTGCAAGTAAGGTACTCAAAACTGAAGAATGGGTAGCCATGCTTTATATGGTTAGCTTCCTTAATCTCCTTTAAAACACAGAATTTTTCCTGCAAGAGAAAATAGTCATTAAAATAAGGTACAGGGGCTCAGGCATTCAATTTTGCCCTTCTCTCAATAACTAATATTGTTTTTTTTCCTAAAGATTTTCTGAGACAAGAGATAAGAATAATGGCGCCAACAGTCACTCAGGGGTCCCATTACTCCTGCATAATGAAACTAGTATCTCTGCTCAGTCGGTTTATGGATTAGCCAAAGTCCAAGGTTAAAAAACCAAAAATAAAATTGGGTAAGAGACAGGTAACCTGTGGGTAAAGATAGGGTGGGAAACAGCTGCACATAGATATGCTATTCAGAAAATAAGCCTATGGAAATCTGTACACAAACAACAGAGGTCATATACTTCCCTATTCAATCGGTTTGTGCTTATATTTTCCATGACCATAATGTTATCTGGTCTGCTATTTACCAGAGCTGGCTTTGTAGTAAGTGGTTTGTTTGCTTGCTTGCATTGCAAAAGTCTGGCTGGAGGCAGTATGGATATGGATTTAAGGGTTTCTCTTGTGTTTAGTTATACCTTGGATTTGTTTGTAAATGCAAGGTCCTTGCAGGAGGGACACTCCCATCATTCCTGGACAATCCGAATAATTGAGCCTCTCTAGAATAATTATCTCTGGTCTGAAAAACACTACTTCTACTGGGGATAATTATACTTGTAGTGAGGAATTCAATGGTCACAGAATGTTTATACCCCTGCATCTGTGCATTCATTATGATTAAAGGGCAACTATAATAGCAAAATAGTTTCCCCCTACTAGATGGGTCTAGCACAGTGGCGTAACTACTCGCTGGTGGGCCCTGGTGCAGGATTGGCACCCAGGCCCCCTTATTGGGCTCTCCCCCTATGAATTGCACATTGGAGTTCTCCTAGCCTTTCCGGCGGGCCCCGAGAGGGAGTGGGCCCTGGGGCAATTGCACCCCTTGCTCCCCTGGTAGTTACGCCACTGGTCTAGCAGCAGCATTTATAACAGATTGGAGCTGTGAAAGGTGATTGGACTACTTGCGAGAAGTAGGTTGCAGTAGTCAAGGCAGGAGATAATAAGAGACTGAATACATCTCTTTGGTTGTACCTGAACTGAGATACAGTGTTATTTGGGTAATGTAGCACAGCTGAATACAATTAGATTTTGTGAGTGTTTGGATGTGTGGTGAAAAAGACAAATGAGAGTCTAAGATAACACCTAGGCAGCTTGCTTGTTAACAGTGAGTGAGATCTAAGGGACAGGAGAGGATAGTGGAGGAAATATATTGAGTTGTGTTTTAGAAAGATTCCATTTCAGGTGGCACTGTGAGCAGTGATCCCCAACCAGTGGCCTCACACCAAGTGCTTATTTTTGAAGTACTGATTTGGAGGC
>CM044435.1:122090433-122105939 GCA_024363595.1 Xenopus borealis | reverse complement strand
AAGAAAAAGCCTGGGTGCGCACTGCAATATCATATAAAGCAAGGCACTCACAGATACTGTTTATTTGAGCATATTAAATGTTACATGTTAAATGAACTAAGATGATTGATTGATTCCCTCTGATGCGCTAGTAAGCCTTTCACACTGAATACTTTGTAATATCTAATATGCTCGTAAGTGCATATCTAAAACATGTAACAGTAACTAATTTGTATTTACCTAAAAATACAAACAGTATCTAGTACTCACTACATTTGACTGTGGTTGTTACATTTGACTTTAACACTAACTGTATATATTGATATGTGGTTTTGTTTTTTGTGTAAACCTTTAGTTTATTTTGGTGATTTGCCTTACCAAGCGTCACTATGTCGTCATCACTTCCTGTTTCCCACCACTGGGGGGTTTATAGGGTTGGACCTTTGTTTGTGAAGTGTGAGTGCAAGCCTTATCCTTCTCTCTCTCTCTCTCTCTCTCTCTCTCTATATATATATGAATGGCATCACTTTTGGCATGCAGATGTGTGCTGCTGTGTCAGTCAGTTCTGTGTGGAGGTGCAGCTCGCTGAGGGAATCATTAAAGTGACACCACCTCAAGAAAGGTGCTAGTTCCATGGTTCCTTTGTCTGTGGGCCCTGCACTTTGCATATGGTGCACAACTGGATGCAATTGATCAAACACTGCTGAAAAGGAGCATTGGAGCTAGGCAAGCCCCCAGGTTCTATTGTCTATGGTGCTAGGCAGACATTTAAAAGAGTACATAAAGGTGCAAGTATCTTTGCACACAGGTCAGCACAATTTTTCAATCTGCACTTTTGTAAAATAGACAAAAAAATATATACAAGGGATCATTTACAACCTCCAAGGCAGTGTGCAAATTCCCTTTTAGTTTGCATGTGGGGCAGGTTGGGGAAGGTTTGTAGGCATCCCCCCACCATCACCCATCAGTAGGGTTGCCACCTTTTCTTGAAAAAAATACTGGCCTTTCTATATATTAATGCATTTTTCCTATTAATAACATTGGGATCCAGCTTAATTTGTACGGCAATGCCTGTAAAACACCGGGCAGGTGGCAACCCTACCCATCAGACATGTGGGTTAGAGAGCAGCAGATGCAACGGGCCTAGTCCTTGACAGGCAGTAAATACAGGGCTGCATTGCTCCTGCCAGTACTACCCCCTTTTCTTGTTTTGGGAGTCTAATCTGGATCTGCACTGGACCCCCATTTTGAACAATGAATAGCTTTTTAATAGAAATTAAATAGTGTAAGCAGGTTTAAAGTAAGTTTGGGTGGGTGTAACTGGAAAGGAAATAAACTGGTAGAAGGCAATCATTTTTAGTGTTAGGTGAGATTTTGCTAAGAGGTCATAGGTTATATCTCAGGGGAACTGAGCCAGAGAGGAGCCCAGCTGTACTTTCCATCTGTAGCTAGGTCAGACTGGATAGCAAGGATCCAGCATTTCTTGTAATACAGGTCATAAGCCTTATGGTGCACCTCCTATATTAGCTCTTGTTGTTAAGAAATCCTGCCTTTTCAGATTCCTTGCTGTTTAGGACTTTCTGTCCCAAAGACTCAAGCCATGAAAGAATACACAATGCAAATCAATAATAATTTAATAATTTAAAAAGTGCTCTTTTTGTAATTCTAACCCTTCTTGGTTGCATCTCTCTCTTTTAATACTGAAGTTGATACCTCTGAAGCTGGAGTAAGAGTCTTCCTTTCTCAGAGTTTAGAATTCCAGGGCCCATACACAAAGATAGAAAGTATAATATTGGTAAAGAAACCCTATTGGCCATCAAAGTGCCCTTGAAGAATGGCCTCTGCATTTTAAGTTTGGTTTTTCATCAAGCATATCAAACATCAGCAACTATATGCAAAATGTTGTCTCTTCTTCTGGTATTCCGCCTTCTGCTTTGGAGAATGGGCATTAAGAAAGGGAGGTTCAAGATATCAATGACTGATGTATGTCTAGAAGCAAGATTAATCACTGCATCAAATGGAGAGGTTTTGGTTCTGAAGAAGATCTTGGGTTGATGCCAAAGATATGCATGCTCCTAGCAATGTCAGTTGTTGCTACTAACAGTTTGTAGCTTGGGAGTATTTAGAAAGAGGGGGCACTGTTACTGTTAATATTGACCCATCATCTGTGGGCAGATGAGGATGGAACTGCCCAAGGTTTTTGGGTGTTCTTCGTGGACTCAGCAATGGGACTCTATCATCTGGACCCATCTGTGCCTGACCTGCCTCCTAGCAGCCACCACAGAATTTATCAGGCCATACTAGGATTCACAATAGGCTCTGGCATTTCATGTACACAGGGGCCCAAAAAGCCCCCACCACCCCACTAAATGGTGACTGTCTATTGTATCTTTCAGCAGCCCCTCTGGCATTTGCCAAAATCCAAAGATTGCCAGTCTGGGCCTACTTAATATGAAGGGCTCATTCTAACCATGTAGAACACAGGATACAGAAACAACTTACAGAGCTGTGCAGTTGTGTAAAGCCAGCAGGTGTACTTATAGGTTCAGTTGATACAGTCTGGGTTGGACTGGGCAGGTGGGACACCATGAAGAATCTTGGTGGGCCCCAGTCCAGACCCACACCTTCTGAAGCCCTGGGCGCTGCTGCTGCAGGTCTTCCTCCAGGCCTTGAACGTGGTCACAAAAATAGAGACCAGGGTACATGCTGGGAGAGAGACGGTGGCTAAAATGCTCAGTGGACCTCAAGGCTAGGGTCTGGGGGTGCGTGTGTGAAAGCAACTAAGGTGGCAGCTCCAGACCCAGTCCGACTCTGGACACAGAAGTTTAATAAAGAGGATAGATTAATTTTTGGCAAGTAAGAAAAGGGAAACTTTTTCTCCTTCCTTACACATTGATCTCGATCAGCTAGAAATAAGGCAGGGTTTACCTTGCCAACATGTTGAACTTAATTGAAATGTGCCCTTTTAACCCTCTTCTGATATGTTACTATGTATGTTTTACTCAGACTTATTCGTAAAGAGTTCTTTAGACAATGAATCGCAAGATGGAAAGTCTAAATCCTAGGACCCATCTGGAGGTCCACAGGGAATCTACACTGTCAGTCCAAGCCTGAATATGAACTAAAGCAAGTCATCATTTTCCGTGAGGCCAAAAAACAGCTAAATGCACAGCTGTGTGGAAGTGTGGAAATGAATGGGCTAGGCCTTGAATGGCAACCAATGATTGAGTGGAGCCCTTTTTAGGCAACGCTGTCAGTTCCAAGCTGTGAAGGCCAGTTTCTCTATCAGCTGCACATGCCGTGGGTTATTCACCTATCTGTAGACTCTGTGGGTTACTTGAAGCCCTTTTGTATTCTCAAGAGCCGCAGAGTGCAGGCCTTTCTTGAAGGAACAATGCCGTGTAATGTCAAACAGTTTCCTGTTCTTAATCAGAAAACTTTGTTCTAATAAACACTGCTAATATTTCCTTGCTGTCCTCTAATATGTTTGATGCCACCATGACCTTCATTTATAAAATATCCGTACTTGTAACTGATTAGAATCTCCCAGCCTGTGCTCATTTCCCCCGCTATTTCTCATACTCCCAGCTTCTGGCTTTCCTTCCTGTTTCGACTTATCGCAGGGGCTTTAGAAAAAGCAATATGATGCTGTGGTTCAGATATCCTGCCAAGTTAAGTCAGGACACAGCTGGCTTTCTATGGAGCACTTTCACATGAACCTCAAGGTCTCCCTACTATTAGAGTACAGTCATCTAAACGGGATACAGTCATTTATTAAGGACTGAAAGCAGTATGTAATACTACGTTAAATCATTTTTTGTGCGGGGGGGGAGTGGTCATAGTCATATCATGGAATAAAGATGAGTACTGTATGTATAAAATATCTATCAAATCACAAGTTCACTAAATTAATGGTGAGATAAATATTCCTATGACTTAAAGCATGGTTAATGAGTAACATGTTGCTCACCAACCCCTTGGAAGTTGCTCCCAGTGGCCTCAAAGCAGGTGCTAATTTTGGATTCCAGGCTTGGAAGTAAGTTTTGGTTGGAAAAAAACAGGTGTACTGCCAAACAGAATCTGCTGCGCCTCCATATCAAATAGCCAATCACAGCCTATATTTAGCACCCTGGAACATTTTTCATGCTTGTGTTGCTGCCCAACTCTTTTCACAATGGAATGTGTCTCGCAAGCAAAAAAGGTTGGGAACCAAAATCACCTCTTGTCTTGCAAAACAATATAACCTATCATTGCCATAGGGCTGGTGGTAAGTACAAGGCCCTTTTACACCCTGTGCCCACTATTGCTCCCTAACTTACATGACTACCAGCAAGGCAGGGTGCAAAGTACAAAAAACATGTTGGCTTGACACTTTACACCCAGTGTCACAGTTAAAAGAGTTATGAAACAAAGTTAGAATGGCAGCTTCTCCATAGTTACAATGGGGCCAAGACAAACCTGCCTGTGTAGGACCAGCTTTTAATGGAAATGTAAAAGTTTAAATCACTGAGGGAAGTGCCAAATGTTAGGCAACCCCTAGTGATTATAACACTTATCTTATACCTTGGGCAGGTGCTCCTGTTATCAGAAAACCACACCTGCCTGGGGTATTTTTCAGTGAGCACCAGGGACTGATCCTCTTCCTCTGCAACTTATTTTAATATTTTAATGAATAAATTCCATGTACTGGTCACAGCTCTGGGATCCTGGATGCAAGTCCAACAGACCCTTTAGAACAGTGATGCCCAACCAGTGACTTGCGAGTAACATGTTGCTCTCCAACCCCTTGGATGTTACTCCTAGTGGTCTCAAAGCAGGTGCTTATTTTTGAATTGGTTTGGAGGCAAGTTTTGGTTGTATAAAAACCAGGTGCACTGTCTCCTGTAATCTGTCAGTCCACATAGGGGCTACCAAAAAGCCAATCACAGCATTATTTGGCACCCCAAGGGCTTTTTCATGCTTGTGTGTCTAAGAATGTGGCTCATGGGTAAAAAAAAGGTTGCGGATCCTTGTTTTAGAACATTTCTATTACAGACTGAAACATTGGTGGCTGCTGGAGAAAACTTAAATATAATTTCTAATTCTATATATTTTTTTTAATACTAGTACCCTTAGTAAAGGAAGAATGCATCTTGGCTGTTATGGCTTATGAAGTTCTATTTTTGATTCCAGCCAAGGCAAGAAGTTTGTTTGTCCTTCCCGTGTCTGTGTGGGTTCACTCCAGGTACTCCAGTTTCCTTCCACTCTTCAAATACAAACTGACCATTGTATTTGTGAATGTGATAGGGACCTTCAGTGTCGGACTTGGGGGGCCCAGGACCCACCAGCCCTGCAGCTTCAGGGTCCACCCACACCATTCACCAGGCCCCCCAGCTGCAAACTCCTCTGTGCAAATTTCTTTGCAATTGTATCTTGTGGAAAAAAGTTTGTCTTTATAATTTATGGGAGGTGCTCCGTGTAGGCCATGCTGAAACAATAAGCCTTCTTATACACAAATTCAAATAAAACAGAGGCACACTCCACTCACTGTTTCTGCAAAAATGAAAGATGCTTCTTTATATTAGTGAGATCTCAGCAAACGTTTTTGGGGACAGGCCCCTTCATCAAGTGCATCAAACTCCTCTGTGTAGCCAATTACTCCCACCCCTGTGCAAAAGTGACTGGAAAGAAGAGGACATATAGGAGTGGTTCTGGGCCTGCGGGGCCCAAAAGAGCCAGATCCCACCATGTTTTTTTTCCCATTATCCCACCGGCCTAGTTTGACCCTGGGGACCTTGGATTGTAAGCTCCACTGGGACAGGGACTGATGGAAATGATGTATAATCTCTGCAAAACACTTCAGGATGTGTTAATGATATATTAATAAAGTCTATTAATAATTTTTACATATTTTTGTGATATTAGATATTTTACTCAGATCTTGAGTTACTACTATAATGATAATGGAGGCAGGGATGGTTCTTCCACAGATTCACTGGCAGTATCACTGGAACAATCACATGACACAGATGCTTTTAGCACTAATTAAATTGAAATTCAGGCTAATCAAATGATTTACAGGAACAGTTCCAAACTAGCAGAAAGCAAGTCTATAAGAAGATCTGGATCATCACAGAGAACACATTTCCAATCAGCAGGAATACAATAGAGCAACTGCCAATAACCGACTGTCAGGAATGCTAAGCGTTAGTAATATAGCGTTAGCAACAGGATGGACATATCCTTAGGCTTAATAATATTGTAACATAAACCATTAGAAAACAATAACATTTTATTGCCCACTAACCAAACCTCAATCTTCACTGATTGCTTAATATAAATAAATGGAATGAGAAAGGTATCTATATAAACTGTATATTTCCCCTTTAAAGGGCTGGTGAACATCTAGTATCTTATAGAAAGGTAAATTCTTAGCAACCTTTCAATTTGTCCTCATTATTTTATTTTATTATTTTTTATTTGCCTTTTTCTTATGACTCTTTCCAGCTTTCAAATGGGGGTCACTGCCTCCCCTCCCCCCGTAATGCTCTGTAAGGCTACAAATGTATAGTGATTGCTACTTTTATTACTCATCTTTCTTTTCCTATTC
This sequence comes from Xenopus borealis, assembly GCA_024363595.1. Lineage (NCBI taxonomy): Eukaryota > Metazoa > Chordata > Amphibia > Anura > Pipidae > Xenopus > Xenopus borealis. The sequence continues at coordinate 122,099,371 of CM044435.1, read as the reverse complement.
AGGTCCTCTATTATTCATTTTACAGTCTCTTAGTCCAATCAATGCATGGTTGCTATGGTAATTTGGAAGCTAGCAACCATATTGCTGAAATTGCAAACTGGAGAGCTGCCGAATAAAAAGCTAAATAACTCAAAAACTGCAAATAAGAAAAATGAAAACCAATTGCATATTGTCTCAGAATATCACTCTCTACGTCATACTAAAAGCTGACTCAAAGGTGAACAACTAAACACGCAGATACTGGCGTGTGGCTCTATCCAAAAAACAAAATGAATAAATAAATAGTCCAAAAATGAAGAAAATGAAAAATAGTAAAACTAATGAAATGGATTCTCACCAGGACAACCCTCAGTCCAAGGGTTGCCAATCAATTTGTTCAATATAGAGAATCCAAGTGAAACGAGGTTCATTTTCCAAGCAGCCTATGAGTAAGGGCCCACACAGGCACGAAACGCGTTAGGCCTAAGCATGTCCTAATAAAGTCTTTTTAACTCATCAAAGGTAATCAAGCCCTTTAAGGCTGGGGACAGATAGGGAGATTCGGGGAAGGCTGGGGACAGACAGGGAGATTCGGGGAGATTCTGTCGCCTGGCGTTTAATAGCAGGCAACAATCTCCCCGAATTTCCTTCTCCCTGTCTACCGTTAGTATAAATGACAAAGCGCCAGCGCCTGTGCACACGCGGTGCGGCGATTTCCAGAATCGCCCGAAGTTTCCTCACGAAGTATCTTCAGGCGATTCCAGAAATCGCTGCGCTGTGTGTGCACAGGCGCTGGCGCTTTGTCATTAATACTAGCGGCAGACAGGGAGAAGGAAATTCGGGGAGATTGTCGCCTGCTAAAAACGCCAGGCGACAGAATCTCCCCGAATCTCCCTGTCTGTCCCCAGCCTAAAAGGCCAACTTCTTCAGCATAATGGCTAACATGATCTTTGCAACAATGAGAGGAGTGTGTAGGCTGTGCCTCTGTGTAGGAGAAAGAGGCTGCCAAGCAAGCAGTCTGTCAGCCTCAGCACTAATGATCCCTCTAGACATGCATGGGGCCGCTTGCTGTTTAATTAATAACACTAATTAGACTATTTCCATTCATTAGTTTGGCTTTCGCTTAGCAGCTCCTTTGTATCGCATCTCTCTGGTGTCTGAGTTGTCAGAGTGCGTGGGAGGTGGTCCCTCGTACGTAACCGAGTCTCTGGCACAGGAGTCCCTCGGAGGGGCTTCTATGATCTGCAGAGTCACTAACAGTTCTAAGGTTTCTTTGTGCAAAACTACCTCTGGGGAAAAGGGAATTATTCTGCTGGGGTTTCCGGATATGGAGCATTAGCTGGAATTGTATTCAGAACGTTTGCAGTGTCATGGGCATCTTATGGAGCAGTATTTATAATAAAAAAAAGAGAGAGTGCTAAGGGTGGTTAAATGCAGGAGCAAGGATAACCTTCCCCCAAAGTACAATTTATGAGAGACGCCCAGTTTCAAAACTATCATTATATAGAGTCCCCAACTACAATTTATAGGGCATGGATTCCTACATGTTTTTACCAGTAGTTGGACCCTTCCCACCAGTGTCTGACTGGGGTGTGTGGTGCCTACTGAGGCTGCCGACTTAGGACCCCCAACCCTAGCTATTGCAAGCGGGGCCCTGCACAACAACATCTCCCCGAAAAGCTAACTAGCGCTGCTCACCCGCTCTGCGTAAAGTCGCCTGCGCTTGTTCACATGCAGCGGCGCGATTTTAAAAGTCGCTCAAAGTTGAATCGCCAGGCAATTTTGAGCGACTTTTAAAATTGCGCCTCTGCGTGTGAACAAGCGCAGGCGACTTTACACAGAGCAGGTGAGCAGCGCTAGTTAGCTATTCGGGGAGATTCGTTGCGGCGAGAAGTCGCCAGGCGACAGATCTCCCCCGAATCTCCCCGTCTGGCCTTGCCCTAATACAGTAGCAATTTTATGATCATAAACTTGTAACTAAAACCCCTTTATTTTTAACAAAAATTATTTTGAAAATAACAGTACTTAAACTTATAAAAGCCCAACTAGCAATCATACCACTAGAGAGGGCAGAACATAGGGTAAGGTCATGTGTAATTAAAGATTTATTGGGTATCATAGGGGAAAACAGGGTCTGACTGGGTAGTAGTAGATATATAATATTATATATATATATGTAAGAGGGGGAGACCAATGTGGAGTAAGGATTAGTGATGAGCAAAAAGATAGATAGAGCGATAGATAGTTGGATAAATGGGTAGTTGGATAGCTTGATAGATAGATAGATAGATAGATAGATAGATGATAGACAGATAGATAGACAGACAGACAGACAGACAGACAGACAGATAGATAGATAGATAGATCGTTAAAGTAGTTGGATAGATGGATATTGTATAGATACATAGATAATGATAGATAGTTGGATAGATATATAGATTATGATTTCTGGATTCATTCAGTGTAAGAAGGAATTTGGTTTTGTCATTTTGCAGTAGATCAATCGGTTTATTTTAGTGTCATTTGCAGAAAGGTGTCCGTGTTTTTGGCCTTGACATAAAAATAAGCCGAAGTGATGCTCCAAATAATCAGAAAGTAATGAAAGTAATCAGTCCCTGGGTTGATGGGGGAGGGCAGGGATGTAGAGGTACCAAGGAGGGCTTAATTAATAAGCAACGAGAATATATTTTGGTACAATAGGTTCACTTCTAAATGTTTTTAAGCCCTAAATTGAATTTTCTGTGGGGCCCTTACATCTAGTTACGCCACTCAGGGTTGGACTGGGCTGGTGGTCCTGCCGGCCTGGACCAGCTCCCCATGGTGGGGGAGAAGTGGGGCGGGTGGGGATTGCGGCTGGGGCAGTGGGTCTGTGGGGGTGGCGGACAGGGGATGGGGGTCTGGGGGGTGTGCTGACCCCAGTGGGCCCAGACCCCCACCCCCCCAGTCCAACTCTGATGCCACTGGCTGCTCCCATGCACACACACATTTTTGGCCGAAAAATCATTAGTAATATAAACAGAGCCACCAAGCATACAATGAAGAGTAGGAGCAACAGGGCCTGCAGCAAGCTCATTTAATCAGGCACTGAGCTCACGAGAAACAAGAGATGATGATTCATAGAGACTCTGCAGCATATGCAGAAAGCAACCTACATCGATTGCCGTCAGCACTGGGCACGGGGGATTGCAGTTCATCTGAACATGACAAACGCTTTTTCAGCTATTCCTTGCAAGATGGGCACACAGACAGTGAAGAATGCATCTCATAACAAGAGTTTCTCTGACTGCAGTGCCAACTTGCAGCGTTGTTTCCCATACATTTACCCCCCCATCCCATCTATCCATGTTATTAACAGTTATGCTGAAGCACATGCATATATTGCACCTATTTCTTTTTAAATTACAAGCCAATTTGCAGATAAACATATAGGCTGATCAAACTGACCAGTTTTCAGGTTACCATGCATTGCCGTAAGTCGCTAGGCCCCGCAGAAAAACATTTTAGGGACCCCCACTCGAAGACACAGTTAACTCTGGAGGCTGCAGAAAGCAATTATTAGGAAACGTTAAATAACATTTTGCTTTTTTCTTCTTATTTTAATTATCTTTTCAGGACAAACGTAAGCGACGATAAAAGCATTTGTTGGTGCCGGCGTTACAGTGAGTAACAAATTAACGCTGACAAACCTGAATGGCCTGAATGTGTCTTGTAAACACTAATTTAAACATCCCAAAAGGAATGCTTTGTAGGGTTGAAGCACAAACAAGCTGGTCCTATTACTTAAGCCGGCCATAGATGCAAAGATCTGATCGTACGAATCGAGGATTCGTATGATTTTCGGACCTGCGCTCATCTTCCGCCACTAACCTTCAGATTCAATAAAGTAGTAAAAACACAGGTCAGACGATATTCTGCCCCTACAGGGATCGTACGAAAGTTGTGTCTCCCACTGAAAATTGTACGATCGGCAATACACGCAGAGATATTATCGGCAGCCGACAGAAGTTTTCTAACCTGTCTGATCGACCAAACGACCGATATCCCCCGGACAAAAAATGTCTGGACTCTCCACACACGGTCTGAAAATTGTACGAATCCTTGATTTGTGCGATCGGATTGTTGCGTCTACAGCCAGCTTTACAGGTATCTCTTTTAATCCCTTTGCCCTTTCCAGCCTGCTGGCTGAAGGTGTATGGCAGCTACTGTAGATCTATGATAGAATAAAATATCATTGGGCACATAGTAATGAAACCCAACCAATGCAAGAACTGTGATAGAATGGGTCCACCTACTGTGACAGGTAGAGCTTTGCCTCTACAAGGAAAATGGAAGCTGTTTTTTCCTGGGAAACAAAAAGCCGGCTGCATTTTGTGTGTTTTTTTTAAAACTTTTTAAGATTTTTTTATTTAAGCCTGAATGAGAAAATCCGCCATCTCAGACCTGGCAAGTCAATGGCAGAGGTCCCTATCCTATTATGACATTTATGTGGTCTGTGGTGGAATTATCCCGAAAATCAAACTTTTTTTTACCAAAAATGATTAAATCAAGCTTATTAAATAATAAATAAGGTCAAATTGTTTTTTAGTTTGGTTGTGGGTTTTTTTTTAGGAAACAACCCTCTTACTGTCTCCATGTATTGTATTTGGCACTGAAAGTGGTATTGAAAGTCAAAACTGAGATCCAAAGAAAGGCCTTGGAAATTCAAGTAAACAGAGGCCCACATGGCCCCTATAGGCCCTATATAAAGTGACTGTCTATGGCATCTTACAGCTAGGGATGCACCAAATCCAGGATTCGGTTCGGAATTTGGCCTTTTTCAGAGGGATTTGGATTAGGCCAAATCTATCTTCCCGGCCTAACCAAATCCTAATTTGCATATGCAAATTAGGGACAGGGAGGGAAATCGCATTACTTTTTTTTACAAAACAAGGAAAAAATGTTTTCCCCTTCCCACGCCTAATTTGCATTCGGTTCGGTATTCGGGCGAATCTTTTGCAAAGGATTCGGGGGTTCGGCCAAATCCAAAATAGTGGATTCATTGCATCCCTGCTTACAGCCGCATCTATGGCAACAAACAGAATCTAGTACAAAGGAACAAAATATTGGAGAAAGGAACTCAAAGGTCACACATGGATCAGACGGATGCAGAGTAAAAAGTGGAAGTCTTTATTAACGTATTTCTATAGCACCAACATATTGTGTAGCGCTTTATTAGTATAAACTACTCATGCCTGATGTGTTTCGTGTCAAAGACACTAAAGGCCCCCATACAAGGGCCGATAAAAGCTGCCGACAGACCGAGTCACCAGCTTATAAGCCTGTGGGGCCATCCAACGGGCCTCCCCAATCGATATCTGGCCTAAAGTGGGGCAGATCTTGATCGGGCAGGTTAAAAAACCCAGTTGGATGTATGCAGTCCCACGATCCGACTGCCCACATTGCCTTCATTCTGATCCAATCGTTGGGCCCTAGGGCCCACAATCGGATCAGCCCGTTATCACCCACCTCAATGTGGGCATATTGGGGAGAGATCCGCTCATTTGACGATATCGCCAAATGAGCAGATCTCCCTGTCTATGGGCACGTCGGGTCATATGCTACCAACAGAATCTTCACACGGCCAATTTGGGCCTGTTTGCAGAACAGAAGAAAATCAGATATACATCAACCCCCACTTACCAGCTTTCTACTCACTTGCACCCCAAAAGATTCTAGGTTTCATTTAAACGCTTAGTGCAAATGAAATGCAATTGCACTGAAAATTTTCGGAGCTGGCATACCTCCCAACATTTTGGAAATAAAAAAAAACAAAAAAGTTGCAGCAAAATTTTTGACCATGCCCATTTTTGTGACTGCACCCCCTAATTGCCATGTAAATTTTACTAAATTTGGCAGGTTAAAAAAGTTGGAACATATTTCTGTGGTTTTTTTTCAGTAATTATAGTTTTGCTAATGAAGGTAAATTGCCTTTTAACCTGTGAGTCGAATTTTTCCCAAGGCACCTTATAGTTATATTATATGACTGGGGGCAGCTGGGAAACTGACAATATGTCTAGCTCCATGTCAGATTTCAAAATTGAATATATAAAATAATCTGTTTGCTCTTTTCTGAATTGTATTTCAGTGCAGAGCAGCACTATTAACTGATGCGTTTTGGAAAAAAAAACATGTTTTCCCATGACAGTATCCCTTTAAGTTTGCAGTCTGGTTGATAGGGTCCAAATTACCCTAGCAACCTTGCATTGATTTGAATAAAGGACTGTATTATGAATAGGAGAGGGTCTGAATAGAAAGACAGTAATAAAAAGTAGCAATAACAATAGATTTGTAGCCTTACAGAGCATTTGTTTTTAAATGGGGTCATTGACCCCAATTTGAAAAATGGAAATACAGTATACAGTAATTACAAATACAGTAATTTAGAAATCATCAAAAAGAAAAAAATTAACAAAAACGAAAAGTTTACTTCCAAAATAGGCTACAGGTCATTAATCCAATTCTGCACACAGTTTGTTCTTCCATTTCATTCTGGAACAATTATACTGTATATACTTAGGGGCAGATTTACTAAATTCATGTGAAGGATTCGAAATTCGATCGAATTGAAAAATTTAGATTGGTCGAATTTTTGAATATGCAAATTAGCTCATATCGACCATCGAATTTGACAAATTCGATCGTATCATAAAATCTATTCGACTATTCGATCATTCGATGGTCGAAGAGCTTGCCCTCTAAAATTAAATTCGACTGCCTACTTCGCCAGATTAAACCTACCTTGTTTTTAATGTTACCTGTTCAAATAGAAATCCTACGATCGAACACTTCGATTGTTTGAATCGTACAATTTTTTTGAACGATCGAATTAAATTTTACGTTTTTTTGTATAATCGTTCAATCGTACGCTTTTTTTGAATAGCGCTCAGAACGAGTGAATATTTCCTTCGATTTTATCAAATTTTAATTCGAAAATCGAATTTTTGCCAAATTGGAGGGCTAAAAGCCCTTGAATTGGCGAGGAATGATAAATCTGCCCCTATATGTTCCTCATGCAATGAGTGGGATGTCTACTGTGATGTCCTTCCAGCTTTTGAAAGACTGATGAGAAGCGTCACTTACACATGTGTTTGCTGAGAGTCAGGCCCCATTTATAGTGATGCTGATTTGGGAGAATTCTGCAGTAAAATGAATCATGATGCATTATCTATCTTTGAGTGATGTCAAAGAGGTTTAGTCAATCAAGATTTGCCTTGGGGGAGAAGCACAATGTCACGTAACAACACTGTGCAATTAAGAAAGAAAATTCTGATGACAATTTCCTTGTAAAACTGTACGGATGAATAGAGCAGGATTGTTGGAACAAACAGTAATAATGTATGAGGTCTCCCGCACATCTGCATTTTCTCCTACTGAAAAAAAAAATGACGTGAAAATAACTGACAGTCATATTATGCAAAGTGATTGATTCCTATTTTACAGGGTTAATAACCCCCCTAAAAAGAAAGTGCTTCATAAACATTCAAATATAATATACTCTTATTCTGCATAATGTTTGCCTCGGAAACAAATCCCTCCTTTCCCCCAGCTGAAGCCTGTTAGGGTGTCAGCCACTCATTAAACATTGCTCTAACTTGTCAGCTTAAATATCAATACAGGTATGAGACCTGTTATCCAAAAACCTATTATCCAGAAGGCTCCAAATTACGGAACTGCCATCACCCATAGGGGCAAAGTCACTAAGGAGGGCAACTTTGCCAGTGTCAGCTTTGCTCACATTGCAACACTTTGCCAAGCGTAGATTCGCCAGGACAACGCTAAGTTGCGTACTTCATCAAGCAAAGCGAAGTTGCGTTGACTTTGGCTAATTTGCATACAGCGTGAAGTTAAAGTTCAATGGACGTATATGTTGCAGCAAATACATTACATTACACAAGCCCAGGAAACCTTAATAAAAGAAAATAGAGTTGTTATATTGCCCTACACATGTGCCCACTGTATAGCTTATGTTCCATATGTTAGGAAATGTAGGGGGGAAGCAGGGCACCCCAAAAAAATGTATGATCTTTTATAGCCTATCACCCTGTAAAAATGAAAAAAAAAAACTTAGAAAGAAAAAATTTTCCACAATTTTTTGATGAACTCCTATCTACTCTAGTGCACGTCGCCTGGTCTGAGTTGGCGAAGGGAAGTCTGGCGCAAGAGGTAACATTCAGTAAAATCCACATCTTAGTGAATTGGTGTAGTAACGATCTTTCGTCAGAGCGAAAATTCGCCTGGCGCTAGAGTGCGAAGCAATGCTAGCGTACATCTCCTTCACTAGTGAAGGGGCGTCTACGCTCATTAGTAAACTGGCAAAATAACGAAATGACGTCACGCTGATGAGTTTTCGCTAGCGTTAGTCACTTTGCCCTTTAGTGAATCTGCCCCACAGACTGATTTTTATCCAGATTTTCCTCTGTAGTAATAAAACAGTACCTTGTACTTGATCTATTCTGAACTAAAATATAAGTAATCCTTATTGGAAGCAAAATCAGCCTATTGAGTTTATTTAATGATTTTCTAGTAGATCCAAACTATGGAAAGATCCCTTATCCAGAAAACCCCGGGTCCATAGCATTTTGGATAACAGGTTCCATGCCTGTATATGGACAAATAATTCCTGTTTTGTTAAGTTGGAGAGCTTTTTTAATTGGCTCTATGCATAAAATGTCCAAATATTCAAAATATCTTACTGTATCGCATTAGATCTGCCTTGGGCCTCATTTACACTGACAGGTATACTGGGTGCATTTGCACTAATTAAAAGAAACTTTAAATGGGAATTGCTATGGCCTATAGAGCACCATGACATTTCCCAATATATATTACTGTATATATTGGAAAAGAAAAATTGTTTGGGGCCACACATGAAATACACAAACACTTTTTTGTAAAAGTAAAGAAAACAGAAAAGAACCTC
>CM044435.1:122024261-122040581 GCA_024363595.1 Xenopus borealis | reverse complement strand
AGAGGGAGGGAGGGGGGCTACGGTGGGGTGGGGGACTGGGGGTTAGCGAGGGAGGGGTTGAATTCCCCTTTAAAGGTTCAGTTTTCTTTTGTGCAGCTGTTAGGTCCGAACAAGAACCACATTGTAGGGAAACATTTGCTTGTATTCTGAATTGAGCAAATTGAGTCTTCTATGGGCATATAATAACTTGTTTTTTCTTCTCTCTACAGTGTGTCACCAACTGGCACAGAAATCATGGAGTGTACAGCTCCCTGGAGCTTCCAGACAACACCCTGAACTTCGTCAAGAAGCATCCGCTTATGGACGACTCTGTTATGTCTACCCGCATGCGCCCGTTGCTGGTCAGAAGGGGAGCGAACTTTACAACCATCGCAGTGCAGAGGACCTTGGGTTTGGATGGAGAGCCTTACGACATCCTCTTCATTGGAACTGGTAATTGATTTATAGGCATGCAGGATGACACGCTTGTATAAATATGACCCAGTAGCAGATATTTACCTGTAGGCTAATGACACACTGGGCAATTTCTAGCAATTTGTCGTCCAAGTCACCAGACAGGACCCAACACATAGCTGTTCTCCCTTTTTATTTTTATTTTTCCTCCCATAAAACTTAAACAATAAAAAAGTTGCCCAGTCTGCCATTACCTTTACTCTTACACATAGGTAGCCATCTACCATCTTTTCTTGGGGGTCATCGCACTCACTATCATATTGGTTCCCTTTAATTTCAGAGAATGGTTGGGTAAATAAAGCTGTAAGCTTTGGATCAACGGTGCACATGATTGAGGAGCTGCAAGTGTTTGACAAATCCTATCCTGTGCACAGCTTGGCTCTTTCTGCCCGCAAGGTCAGTCTGCGTCTCTAGGATGCCACCACTTTGACCACCTGTTGTGCATATTGTGATCTCTTTTAATCCTCTGTCCCGACCTAACTTCTAGACTTCCGATCCTTTAGTCCAATGAAACCCTTCCTCTCCCATATGTTCAACATTTTATTTGTCTAGACTGGCATTGTATTCATTGCCCCTGCCTTTTGATTCAGTCATTCTATCCGCTGCTCTTCTCATTCAGGATTTTCTTCTTAAAATTTTAACTTCAGAATTTTCTCCTTTTCCAGTCTCTTCTGTTTGTGGGCTCACAATCTGGGCTGGTGCAGCTTCCCTTTGCAGACTGCAGTAAATACCGCTCCTGTGCGGACTGTATACTCGCTCGTGATCCCTACTGCGCCTGGAATATTAACATCACCCGCTGTGTGCGTGCAGATCAAAAATACAGGTAAATCAGTTCACCCATCTGCTTACAATCTATTTGATCTGGAATAACATGGGAAAGATAGTGTGTTTATTAGTGCATGTGCAGCCCAGATATGATTGTGTGTGTCAATAGTAGCTATGGCTGAACTTCAGTCCCTATCATACCGCAGACAGCTGAAGTGGGGTGCTGAGAGTTATTTAACAACATACAGATGGCCTAAAGTTGCCCAATCCTGGCTTTTATGTTGAAAAAATGTCTTTATACATTCCAGGCCTATACTCCTTCAGGATATTAAGGACTCTGACACGTCCGTGTGTGAGGCACAAAGCCAGAAAGCAGGTGAGCTTTCAGAATGAGTTCCACTCCATTCTCCCATCTTCCTCTGTGACTCTGCTAATAGTAACCTACAAGGTGTTGGTTTCTGTAAGACAGTGTGGACTAATTAAAGTCTCTCTCGCTCTCTCTCTCTCGCTCTCTCTCTCTCTCTCTCTCTCTCTCTCTCTCTCCCTCTCCCCACAAAGTCCATATTAAACACCTGTTATTATGTAATTACATAAATATACAACAACAATGGCATATGATATTTACTGACCTTTAAACATTAGTAACACCAACAATACTTTGGATATGATTTTGTTTATTTATGGGCCCTCTTCAGAAGGGGAGATCTATATAATTAAAATAAATTGCAGATTAGTTGATAGTTTTGTGTGCCTGATTGCTTGCCTTTAATTTTGAAAGGTTTTTGTTAAAGCGGAACATGAAGGGTTTTTTTTTGTTATATAACAGCGTTAATCTATATAATATCCTTAAATTGTACTAAAAAGAGAGACATTGCTTTAAAGAGCTGCCAAACAGAATAAACATGCAAGACTGTGGGTGTGTCCTGCACACAGGGGTGTGTTTCAAAGAGACCATGTAATTTGTAGCTTTCCTAGTGTGCCTTGTTTATTGGACCCGCTTCAGAAGGGGAGATCTATATACAGGTGTGGGACCTATTATCAGAATGATTGGTTTGCATGATAACCGATCTTTCTGTAATTTGAATCTTCATACCTTAAGTCTACTAGAACATCATATAAACATTAAAGAAAACCCAATAGGCTGGTTTTGCTTCCAATAAAATTTAATTATATCTTAGTTGGGATCAAGTACAAGCTACTGTTTTATTATTACAGAGAAAAAGGAAATCATTTTTAGAAATCTGGATTATTTCATTATAATGTTGTCTATGGGAGATGGCCATTACATAATTCGGAGCTTCCGGGATAACGGGTTTCCGGATAAGGGATCCGATACCTGTATTTAAAATAAACTGGAGATAGTGATGTTGGCTTCTTGGTTGTGTGTGCTGAATTGCTTGCCTTTATTTTTTAAAGGTTTTTGTTAAAGCTGAACATGAATTACTTTTTTTTTTTTTTTTTTGGTTATATAACAGTGATAATCTACATAATATCCTTAAATTGTACTAAAATAGAGACTAATTGCTCTTAAGAGCTGAATTGACCATTCTATGCCAAACCGAATATTCGTGCGAGACTGTGGGTGTGTCCTGCATACAGGGGTGTGTTTCAAAGAGACCATGTAATTTGTAGCTTTCCTAGTGTGCCCTGTTTATTGGATCTATATAGTTAAAATAAACGTGAGATAGTTGAGGTTTTGTGTGCCGGATTGCTTGCCTATAGGTTTTTGTTAAAGCTGAACATTTTTTGGTTATATAATAGTGTTAATCTATATAATATCCTTAAGTTGTACTAAAAGAGAGACTAATTGCTCGTAAGAGCTGAATTCACCATTCTATGCCCAGCAGAAAGTATATACGTGCTAGACCGTGTGTGGGTGTCTCATGCAGACAGGGATGTGTTTCCAAGAGACCATGTAATTCTTCAATTTCATAGTGTGCCTTTGATAGTGTGCCTTCTAATTACTGTCACCATTGTCATTAATTACATTTTTTTTTTGTCCTGCAGTGAAACCGCCGGTGAAAAACATTACTGTCAGCATTGGCACAAACGTGGTCCTTCCATGCCAGTTATCATCTAACCTGGCACAACCCGTCTGGACGTTCAATGGGCAAGACCTGGAAAGTGACCAGGATGACTCTGTGCTGTTTGACACCACTCTGCAGGCACTGGTGATTCTTGGAGTGGGTACACATCATTCTGGTTGCTACGTCTGTTACTCGGAAGAGCAGGGAACCCGGCTGACTGCAGAGAGCTACCAGCTAACAGTGGTGGCCTCTCCTTCCCTTATTCTTGAATCTCGTGCTCCTTTGGATGGGCTGGGCTTGGTGTGGATGATGGTGATTGCACTGGGGGCAGTGTGCTTAGCCCTGTTCCTGGCTGTTGTCTACCTGCGCAGGAAGTTAAAGGATGAGCTGGAAAAAGGTTCCAAATCCATGGAGAACACGTTGGTTTATCCTATCAAACTGCCCTCCCAACCCAAGACTCCTAAGTGCCTGCCTAGTGTAGACTCTGATGAAAAACTGTGGGACCCTTCCTCTTTCTACTATTCTGATGGTTCTCTGAAAATTGTACCCGGTCATGCCCTGTGCCAGAACAGCACCGGCTCCTCTTCACCATCTGGAAATGGTATCCCAGGGCAGCCCCTTCCTTCACCTCCCCTTCATTCACCCAACCACATGCTTTTGGCAGGAGTTCGGGGCTCAAGTAGTAATGGTTATATCCGGTTGACGCTCGGAGGGGGTGTGGCTGAGGAGCACCCTCAGCTGGGGGACCTGAATGAGGAACTTCGGTGGAAACTAAAGCAGAGGCAAGCTTTACCAGACTCCAATCCAGAAGAATCATCTGTTTGACACTGTTTTTGTGCCTCTTGCGCAGTTTGCACTCGTACAACTTTTATTACATTATTTTTGTTTTCAACTACCTCAGGGACTAGAGTTGTAGTGAAGGGACAAAGCCAAAATGAAAAGCCCCTGTCCAGCTATGGACTGAAAATATTGGGAATGAAGAAGGACCACGTTCTCCCGTTGCCTTGGTAAAGCCCCCTCTCCTATAGTTTGAGGCTTGTTCAGTTCAGTATTTCTAAATGTACCCAACGTAAGTGTAATAAGAGAAGAGTGTGCTGAGAAGATGGATAACCCTTTACCCTGCTTGTTTAGTGAGTAAAATGAAACCAGGCAACATCCTTCTTCCCGGAGGTTCAGGGTCACAGCAGCAATAATGCACGAGAGACTCCAGACACTTATATACATTATGGAACCCTGTCTTCAAGGGAAGGGTTACAAAAAATCATTCTCGCCTTGTGGCAGTAAAAAAAAAATTCTGCAATAAATCGCCGTTTGTGTAAACTGTTTATATATGTACAGATGAGGCTTATTCAGAATGACATCAAATGTGACCCAAACCACCATCCATGCTGCTGCCTCAGGATCTCTATGTAGGAGGAAGAGGTCGGTGCTCATTTAAAAAAAAACAAAGTAGAGGAAAAACAAAAGTGCAGGGATCAGTTTGAACCATTTGTACTGTAGTATTTCTTCACACTTCCAAAGTCCACTCCACTGATTTATTTACCCCCTTGTCTTATTGAGAAGGACCAATAACACCTGTATGTACTGCAACAACACAGACTTGCTCAACGCCCTGTCTGTCGCTTTGTATTGGGTCACACGCTAAATGACTGCCTCAATCACGTATTTTTGATGCAGCCAGTCTGCGGTTGCGGAGTGTTCGTGTAAATGTGTTTTTGAAGCATGACACACAGATGTGAGTTTTGGATAAACAGACCTTTTATCATTTTTGTTTTAACCGTATTGCTCTGTAATCATTAAGGAAACTCTGCCTTTTCCTTTTTCCCCAGTTCATAACTGCTGGGTGAGACTAAATGAATTATTTTAGGGCCAAATATTCGGACGTTCTTTTACGGGCTAGAATTTGCAAAAAGAATGGAGTCCTACAGATGAACTCTGCCAAATGTCCCACACTCCCTCCTGTATCTCTGTATGGCGGGACAGTGCAGCCTGAGGGTCCTCCATATTTTTTGGATATGTTATTTCCATAAACGACTGGAGGGCCGGCCGCTGGTTGTCCGGCGTATGTTTATGCGATTGGATATTGGAAGATGATGGTGATATCATGCTGTAAATACTTTTGGAGTCATCAGCACTATGAGAGAAAATCTTGTATGTACTGTAAATATATTAATTCTTTTTGTTTGTTTTTCCTGCTCTTAAAATGTCACATGTTGGTAATTTATTTGCATTATATATTTATTTCTGTACATAAGTATTTTTATATTAAAGAAATAAAAGCAAGTCTTTAATGAAGGATGGATACTGTCCTTATGTCGCTCCAGATGATTGTTTTTTTTCTCCCATCCCGCATTCTTGGCTTTGAGCATCACCCTGAAGCTGTGACACCCATGGATGTTGTTTGACTTATAAGCACCTATATAAGAGGAATGTTCTCTCCTATTCTCCCAGCTTTTGTATTTTATCTCCCAAAATCCACATCCACCTGAGATCGTAAGATCTGGTTTGATTTATTGGACGACCATACTATTAACTCTTATTCTACTCCTGCTTTTCATGACATCATTCCCTTCTTTATTGTAACAATGTCATTTTTGCATTTGTCGCCATTGGTTCACACCCTTAAATCTTGTTGCTCTTGCCTTGATGCCATAATATGCCTCTTTCTCTGGAATAATTACATCAAAGATTCCTCATCTACCCCTGTATAGAATTATTTATTATTATAACACAAGTAGCTCAAAGCAACTGGACTTCCTGTATAGAATTCTGAGCTGGTTCTGGTGAATGTCTGATCATTAAGTGGTATCACAGTATACTGGAGGGAAAATAGTTCCAGAAATAAATATAATTGTTTTGGTACACAGATAAACCTGGTTTCTGCCTGTGTTTCACGGCCATTCCTACATCTCCCATTGAGTCATAGTGATCCAGTCCCTCCCCTGCCTTGTTTCATTGTGAAGTCATGGATTTTGGGACTTGAAGTCCCTTTGCTTTCCAGAGAATCTACTCCACCTACTATGGAAAGCAAAAGAGACTTCAAGTCCAGAATCCATCACTTGACACTAGAACAAAGTAAGGGAGGGGGTTGCATTATACTGTGAGCCTAAGTGGGTTGGGAAATGGTTCTTACAAGTAACATGGCCTTTCAATCTGCAGAATCAAGTATATAAGTAAAAAATACATTAATATCTGGAAGTTCATATAGTGTTTATTAGGGATGCACCAAATCCCCTATTTTGGATTTGGCCGAACCCCCGAAATCGAACATTTTTCACTTCCTTGTTTTGTGTCAAAAAGTCACATGATTTCCCTCCCTGGCCCTAATTTGCATATGCAAATTATGATTCGGTTTGGCCAGGCAGAAGGATTCGGCCAAATCCTGGATTCGGTGCATCCCTAGTGTTTATGCATCTTCACTACAAAACCACACCTTAATATGCTCATGTCAGAAAAGGTGGTGGGGAATATTTGAGTTTCTAAAGGCCATTTCCCAAACTCTCATCTTCACCCCCCACCCCATTCTTGGAATAGAGTCAGAGAGGGCTCAGGCTGAAGGTAACATTTAGAGAATTTATACTTGGATACACCTAAAAGCCCAGCTTGATAGGGTGTTAGGATAATATTTACAATCAAAACATTTGTTCCGGGTCGGACTGGGCCGACAGGACACTGGGAAAAAACCCTTTTGGGCCCTGTTGGCCCAGACCCACTCCTTGCACTTCCTCCTAAGCTCCCAGACCTCGGTCGCGCCAGCAAAAAGTATGAGCAGTGCGTGGGGGGTTCCTCCTTACCTCCCAGACCCCAGTAGTGTTGGCAAATGGTATGCGAGCGCACAGGAGGGCAGATAGGTGGTTTCCGGCATTTTGGAGTTGGGGGGATGGTGCGGGGCCCCTGAGGCCCGGTGGACCCTGGGCCCCCCAGTCTGATGCTGCATTTGTTTTCTTAGATATTCCTGGAACTATTACTGAGTGATGTACAAAAAAAAATTCCTACCAGAATAACTAGAGATTACTGGGCCCCACAGCAAATAATTTTTCAGGTCCCCAAAATGTCTAGAGGTTGATCTGTTTTACCAATATTTATTGAACTTTTAATTGAATTATGGCCTCATTGGGCCCCTATACCTCTGGGTCCCCCACTCTGCAGTCACAGGGTCTGCTCCCACTGTATTTATGCCCCTTTTTCCTACATATATCGCCTTGTTATGGCACTATACACTGAAAACGTAAGACCACCACTGTTCACTATTTCAGACAGGGAATGACTATAAAAGTATGTAACATTACAGAACAGTCCTATATTGGCCAGCAAAGGTCTTTATTATACAGTAAGTGCATCGTTATGGTGAAAATGGTGTGACTACGACCAGGGAAGAAGGGACTGAATGACAAATAAGGCTCTGTGGCTACAGATATTGTTGACATTTTATATCCATTTGGTGATAACAAGATGACAACAGCGCTAGGGTACAGGTGTTTGTAAGTCTTCTCTGCTTTTTTTAATCTGAGATCAGTTTGAACTGACATTTTTTATAGTTAATTTTTTATTTTCAAAAACTAATAGGGGTAGGGTACACAAGAAACAAAGGTGGTGTGTAAAGGGGGTACAGCAGTATCCAATGAACATATCGGACAACAATGAAAATGTTTCACAGTATCATGGTAATACTAACAAATGCACATCTAGCCAGGAGGTTCCATATGTTGCCAAATTTGTTGGGGCAACCACGAGCTTCATACGTTATTTTTTATCAGTGGGAGCATCCGATTGAAATAGTCTACCCGTACACCTGTCTTTGGAGGAAGATGGGCCATCCCTATGTTTTTATGGTGTAGTAAAAGAAGAACCTTACTAACGACCTTGCTTTATTTGTAGGAAGGAGGTCATCCACCAGGCCCAGTAAGCATATTTTGGGGGACAGGACTGGGGGAAGAGCTAACATTTCCACCACAGCTGTTCAGTACCAATGAATGATAGGACAAGTCCATATCATGTGATAATAGGACCCGTCAATGTCTCCACACCATTTACATGTTGAGGAGGGGAATATTTCCCATGTGGCGTAGCCTATTGGGGATGAGATAAATTCTCAGTATTAAATTGTGCTAGATCAGCTGACCTCTAGGCAGATCAAAAATGTGTGAAGGTTATCCATCACCTCCTCCAATTCATCCTTGCTAAGGCCAGGGATGTCTCTCCTCCATGCTATGAAGGCTGCGGAAAAGGGGTTTGGACATCACAAATGGGTACAGAATGGAAACCATCTTAGAGGTGCCCTCCTTCCTAAGTTGTGCCAGTATAGAGGGTTCACGCACAAGATATTCCTGTTGTCCCAAACTGAACTACAGATATGTGGATTCGTTTTAGGCATCTGTACAAATGTAAGTTTGGTGTGTTGATTTTATCTCTGAGGGGCACTATATCTATGAACTGGGAGCCTTCTACTACAGTTGTGCTCATAAGTTTACACACCCTGGCAGAATTTATGATTTCTTAACCATTTTTCAGAGAATATGAATGATAACACAAAAACTTTTATTTCACTCATGATTAGTGGTTGGTTGAAGCCATTAATTGTCAGACAACTGTGTTTACTCTTTTTAAATCATAATCACTACACAAACTACCCAAATGACCCTGATTTGGCCTGATAACATGCACACAACTTAACACAAAAGGGTTAGAATGGCTATTAAAGGTAACCATCTTCACCTGTGATCTGTTTGTTGTAATTAGTGGGTGTGTATAAAAGGTTAATGACTTTCTGGACTCCTGACAGACCCTTGCATCTTTCATCCAGTGCTGCGCTGATGTTTTTTGGATTTTAAGTCATGGGGAAAGCAAAAGAATTGTCAAAGAATCTGCGGTAAAGGGTAGTCGAACTCTGTAAAACAGGAAAGGGATATAAGAAAAAATCAAAGGAATTGAGACTGTCAATCAGCAGTGTTCAAACTCTAATTAAGTGGAAAATTAGGGGTTCTGTTGAAACCAGACCAAATAAAACTAAAATTTCAGCCACAACAATATGCCAAACAGCACAGAGACAAGCCTCATGCCTTCTGGCACAAAGTCATTTGGAGTGATGAGACTAAAATTTTACTTTTTGGCCACAACCATAAACGTTACATTTGGAGAGGAGTCAACAAGGCCTATGATGAAAGGTACACCATTCCTACTGTGAAACATGGTGGTGGGTCGCTGATGTTTTGGGGATGTGTGAGCTACAAAGGCACAGGAAATTTGGTCAGAATTGATGGCAAAATGAATGCAGAAAGTTTTTTTAAAAATACTGGAGGAAAATTTGCACTCATCAGCCCGGAAGCTGCGCATGGGACGTACTTGGACAGTCCAACATGACAAGGATCAAAACACAAGGCCAAGTCGACCTGTCATTGGCTACAGCAAAATCAAGTGAAGGTTCTGGAGTGGCCATCTCAGTCTCCTGACCTCAATATCATTGAGCCACTCTGGGGAGACCTCAAACGTGCAGTTCATACAAGACAGACCAAGAATTTACAGGAACTGGAGGCTTTTTGCCAGGAAGAATGGGCAGCTTTACCTTTGTCTCAGAAGATAAAGAGCCTCATCCACAACTACCAAAAAGGACTTCAAGCTGTCATTGATACAGTATTAAGAACTGGGGTATGCAAATTTTTGTTCAGGGACATTTGGGTAGTTTATATAGTGATTATGATTTCAAAAGAGTAAACACAGTTGTTTGACACTAAATGGCTTCAGCCAACCACTAACCATGAGTGAAAGAAAAGTTTGTGTGTTATCATTCATATTCTCTAAAAAATAGTAAAGAAATCAAAAATTGTGCCAGGGTATGTAAACTTATCAGCACAACTGTATGTCCCCAAGATATTTTATTGTTTTAGGAGCCCAATACCATAAGGGCTCTGTAAACAGGAAGTGCTGTGGTGGGAGTTTTTCCAAAGTGGTAACGCTGGGGACACGAGGGGTTGAACGTTTTAGTAGAGTTAGCCACTCCATGAATGGGGCTTTCATACAAGGGGGGAGCAGAGGGTAGTCTCCCCACCACCCTTGTCATAATCCGATCGTTTGGCCGTAGGGCAATTACCTTCGATAGAGCCCTGTCGTTAGTGGCATATTGGGGAAAGATCTGCTCGTTTGGCGATGTCGCCAAACAAGTGGATCTTAAAGTCTATGGCCAGCTTAAGTTTTCCCAGGTGCCCTGAGCCATGTGACTTGTGCTCTGATAGCTTTCGGTCACTCTAATACAGCACTGCAAGTTGGAGTCATATCACTCCCTTTCCCCTGAGCAGCATATTAGTAGAACAATGGGAAGGTAACCAGATAGCCGCTCCCTTACACCTGTACTGCTAAAAATGCTCATATGTTCCACCTAGTGGTAGATATGAAAATGTCAATAGTAACAATATCTTATCTGATTGTGAACTGGTGTCTCTCTGAAAGCACATGGCCGGGAAAAATGACCTGAGATGGCTGTCTATAAACCAATATTACAACAAAAAATACATTTCTTGGTTCAAGAATAACATTTTCAATGGTAGAATGAATTATTTTCGACCATAAAAATCACGACAGAACCGCCTTCAAGAAATGCTCTCTGTGATCGGCAGACATCATATAAATATATCAACTGACTTATAAGAATACAAACCAATTCTTTTACTTGCATCAGGCCCCCTTTGAGGCCCACCATTTGTTCAGGGTTCCACTTTATTCACATAAGGTTACAGATATATAAACCACTGCTTTATTAGGGTAGAACTACACCAACGATTTTGTTCCGTTTTCAACGCATCCAATGCTGGGAGTTAAAACTCATGCGTCAAGTTGCATGCAACAAAAACAAGGCAACCAATAGAAAGTCGGATGGTGTCGCAGGGTTGATCCGATGTGAAACGACTGTCGGATGAAGACGCAGCTTGCGGCATTTTCATCCGACAGTCGTGTCGCGTCGGATCAACCCTGCAACACCATCCGACTTTCTATAAGTTGCCTTGTCGGAAATGGAACGAAATTGCCGGTGTAGTTCTGCCCTTAGCCATAGTTCCATGCATTCTACCCAAATATGACCCTCAACTGCCTTCAGACTGGACTTTTCCAGCCACAGGAATGATCTCCCCAGTTTGGGAATCAAACTCACACCAGCCCTTGGTGTCCTGTTCTGCCAGTCTATACACAGGCTCCCCATGTCTTCCAGGGTCATATTCAAATATTATTACAAACCCCAAAGGCTTTTATGTTATTGTTTCTTTAAACTTCTCTGCCCTTTGCACTCCTGAAGCCTTGCAGTCATTCCATGCATGATTTGCTACTCCCTTGCACTCGTTTAAATTCCACTAACTGGAGCTTTTAAACATTTCTAACATGCTCTGTAAAACTAGATGATGCTTCGCAAATAAAATACAATGATAAACATTATAACTGTTTCTGAAACAACATTGCTAAGAACATTTTTTAAAAGCTTGAATTGCAAATAAGTCATTAAGAAAGCAGACGGACTTCATTCTCTTACCGTCCCTTAAACACGTCATGTAGAATCTGTACTGAGAATTTGAATTAAACTCATATTTTTCACTTTAACCTTTATGACTATGTCCCATTGTATCTGACGATAATGTAAAATCCCACACACATTTTATACTGCCTACTCACAATTCCCACCAGTCCCTCTTTAAAGGCAAAGGACATCTAAAGACCACTAAGGCAACAAATGCTGTCGTAATAACAATAAATTTGTAGCCTTAACAAGCATTTGTTTTTTAGATGTGGTCAGTGACCCCCCGCCCCCAATATGAAAGCTGAAGAAGAAGGCAAATAATTCAAAAACAATAAAAAACAAGTTGCTTAGTATTCGCAATTTTATAACAGCAAAAGTTAACTTAAGGGTAAGGGCACATCTGGCAATTCTGGGAGATTAGTTGCCAGGGACTAATCTCCCCAAACCACTTCCCCCCGCTATAATCAAAAGTCGCCTGCAGCACGACACACGCATCGCTTCGTTTTCCAAAGTCACCCGAAGTTTCCTCGTGAGGCAACATCGGGCGACTTTGGAAATCCATTCTCCATTACAGCAGACTAATCGCAGGGGAAAGGCAGTACGGGGAGGTTGTCGCCCAGCAAAAGAGGCGATTAGTTGCCAGGCGACTAAATCTCCCCGAATCTGCCTGTCTGCCCTAGCCTACAGCTGTGAGTCTAACTTCTCTCAAGGGACCTGTTATCTTATATTGTTACAATTACTTATTTGCTTATCTTGAAATTGTTACAAAAGCATCTTATCTTCTTCTGTGGCTGTTCTGGGCTCTCTGCCAAAAGCCAATTAAGTTAGAAATGAGAGACAATAAGGTACAAATGAGGGACTGCGGGCTGAGCTGTCAAAAGACGGATTGTCCCTTTAAGAACGGACAGTTGGGAGGTGTGTTTTTTCTGGCTTTCTGCAGTTCATAAGCCACTATGTAGGCTCAGTTATATTGGGGTTATATTGGGATCACTGATTGGGAGTGGTGAGTGACCTGTTTTTTATTGAGAACTGATGCGGTTGATTTCGGTCGAAGTGTTCAGGGTATGGGCACCCAAACCAACATTAAAATCTGTTGAAAGTTTAAAAAATCTAAAAAGCCCTCCATTTAAATCCTTTTCTGTAGCTGGAATGAGAATATATGACTATTCCCAAATTGAATTCAAGTTAGAAGAACCGAAAACGTTTCCTCTTTATATCTGGAGTGACTGGATGTCTAACATAATTGCCAGAAACCAACTCTCTTGGTTTCCACCAAGCAGTAACCAATCAGTGATTTTAGGGGAAGTCACATGGGTCATAACTGTTGCTTTTGAATCTGAGCTGAATGCCGAGGATCAATTGCAAACTCACAGAACAGTTATGTCCCATGTGGACCCCCTTAAATTCACTGACCAGGGGTGCTACACCCATGAGGCGAGTTGAGACTCTCTCCTCAAGCAGCAGCACCCCACTAGGAGGGTCGGCTGGTCTGTGCTGCCCCAGCACCTCCAAGGGGTCCCCAATGCAGCTTGGGGGAGCACCAGCGTGTTTGGGTATGGGTCAGGGCCCACTGGGGTTTTTTTTCCTGGTGTCCCACTGGCCCAGTCCGACCCTGCCCAATGCAGTTCCTGGTAAATTCAAGAGCCAATTTTCTGTTTTTCAAACCTGAAATTCAGTTCTTCTAGCACAAAGTGAGCCCTTGCCCCCCCTTGACCTCTACACCAAAGGGGGTGTCAGCTGTTTGGAGGGACCAAGATCGCTGATGTCGCTGAAAAGTTGGGTTCTGTGCTGTTAGACATCCAGTCACTCCAGCCTTTATACATTACATTTTTGAACAACTAACTATATTAGAAACATTTTTTTATTTTGCACAGCTTTTTACTAGTTTTTATTTTTAAACTGAACTGTAACTTTAATGGAGGCAAAACAATCTTTACAAAGATTTAATGATTTTTTTGTACAATTATGTTATGGAGATCCAAATTATAGAAGGACCCCTTGTCTGTAAAGCCCCAGGTCCCCAGCATTCAGGAGAACAGGGGCTACTAAATAGCCAATCACAGCCTTTGTTTGGCACCCCAGTAACTATTTTCATGCTTGTCTTGTCCCCAACTCTTTTTACAACTAAATGTGGGTAAAAAAAAAGTTTGGGGACCCGTGTTCTACATCATAATAAAAGTTAACTCTGAGGTAAACAACCCCATTAAGCCTTAATTTCTCCTTTAAAACGTTCATTATGAGAAGTTCCCTGGAAGAAAAACAAGCCGGGCAGCTTGTATCAAAGTATATGCATTAGCGCACAGCACTTGTTTATTTCAGTGCTTTGGGAAATAGGAATACAATAGGCCCCCTCTCCCTAACAAGAGTATATAATGAGTCATTCCTTTGGCAAGCACACCTATAAGGAGGCTTGTGTGGGAGGCTTAGTCGTACAAGGTGTTTTTTTGGAGAGTGGTAAGCAAAACTATATATTTGGAAGGATCTGCGGCATAATGATGCTTTACTGTAACATAGCAGCGTTCCCAGCTCTTTCCCATGAACTTGCTGGATGCTATTTTGGTCAACAATTCATTGCAGAGACACTCTCTTAAACACACAGCACTA
This sequence comes from Xenopus borealis, assembly GCA_024363595.1. Classification (NCBI taxonomy): domain Eukaryota; kingdom Metazoa; phylum Chordata; class Amphibia; order Anura; family Pipidae; genus Xenopus; species Xenopus borealis. The sequence goes on along the minus strand of CM044435.1, from coordinate 122,026,235 downwards.
AGGGCTTCAACAGACTGGCGCCAGTCCTAGAAATATTGCTTTGACACTCACTGCGCTGTCTAACCAAGCTCATTCATCTTTATCATTATACGTTTAGAATGAGTGTTCAATTAGTCATTATTAGGGATAGTGCCACTTTCCAATGAAATCGTTATTTCACTATTACTGGTATGGGAACCGTTATCTGGAAACCTGTTATCCAGAAAGCTCTGAATTACGGGAAGGCAATCTCCTATAGACTTAAATTCAGCCAAAATCCTACGAATCTATTCGAAATTCGATAACCATTCGAATATCGAATGCTTATCGAATAGTTTTAGGCTATCATTTTGCTCGATATTCAATTTCTCGATGAATTCGTGCGATCGGATACCGATCGTTCAATTTCACGAAAAAATTGTGAAATTTCCTTCGAGCCTCAGAAAAAATCGTACGATTTGAACGATCGAAAAGTTCGATTGTACGAATGGTATTCGAGCAGGACTTAGCAAAAGAAGCCTATGGGGGGTTCCCATAGGCTTCTATTGGTATTCGGTAGGTTCAATCTGGTGAAGTAGGAATTCGAAGGATTTTAACATTTTTATTCCTTCGATCAACGAATGATCGAATGATGAAATATCCGATCATTCAATCTATTCGATAATTCGGTATTCGATGATCGAAGAGGCCAAATTTGAATATTCGAATATCCGAAAAAATCGTAGGATCGTAATTCGATCATATTCGATCGAACTACGATCCATTCACGTGAATTTCGTAAATTTGCCCCTTAATTTCAATCAAATAATCAAGCATTTTAAAACATATTTTCTTTTTCTCTGAAATAATAAAACAGAACCTTGTACTTGATCTTGATGTGAGCCCATGACTAAGTGCCCCAAGTGGATGCGAAACACATAGTCTGGCTGGAGGTGCAATAAAAAAATTTTTTAAATTTATAAAAATAATTTTTAACTGATTTTCTCTGGTCCTTTGGATTCTTTGAGTGCTGCTCGGCCCTGTTTCTTCTTCATATACCTTATACTTGATCCCAACCAATATATAATTAATCCTTATTGGAGGCAAAACAAATATTTTATTTTATTTAATGTTTACATGATTTTTAACACTCTCTTGGTATTGAAATTCAAATTACGGAAAGGCCCCTTATCCGGAAAGCACCAGGTCCTGAGCATTCCATATAACAGGTCGCATACCTGTACTAGGAAATAAGGGCTGTTATTTTCTGTTTGTATATAACTATCACCAGCTCAATGATACCTTGACCACTATCAGGAGCAGGGTCAGACTGGGCCCATGGGAATCCGTGAAAAAAAAACAAAGAGCCCTGATATCACAAAGAAAGAAGGGCAGAGGGGAGTTTTGCAACTGGGGTAGTGGGCCTGTGGAGGTGGGGGCCTGGGGGTGTGCAGGCCCCTGATGCGGTGGCCCCGGAACCCCCAGTCCAATGTTGATCTGTAGTGACCATGTCTATTACACTGGCCCAGAGGCAGTAGGATTCTCATATAGGCTGGTATACAAATTAGGGATGCACCCAATCCAGGATTTGATTCAGGATCCGGCCAAGATTCGGCCTTTTTCAGCAGGATTTGGATTCTGGTGTCTGAAGTGGTGACTACTGGCAATGCTGCGGGCAGTTTGGGGGCCGTGATGTGCAACAATAGGTGAAAGCAGAGGAAAGCCAAGAGATATGGGCCAAGTCAACTGACACCAACCGTCACCCCCTTCCCCACTGGCATAGAAACCCCTGCCTCCTCACTGTAAGCCCTCCTGTCATTCACAACAATTAAAAATGATTGTTGATCCCAATGTTAATAGGGAAAAAAGATATTTATTTATATTTCCAGAAAAGGTGGCAACCATAACTACAATTAGACAATGTGCTGCTGGCCTCCAAAATCATGCTCTTTTCCCCTTCATCTTTGCACTCAAGGCTCCTCTCTTTTCGTATTTCCAGCACTCGATCACCCCCCC
>CM044435.1:121878241-121894448 GCA_024363595.1 Xenopus borealis | reverse complement strand
GCTGCTATTGACAAGCTGAAACTTTAGGCTGGTGCAATAAGTTCAGTTTATAAAATATGGAAGTTTTAGCCATATTTTTGTAGGGTTTAGTTCTCCTTTAAGCTGGCTGTGCATGTTCTGATACAAAAAATGTTCAGTGTGTGCATGGTAGGCAATAATCAATTTACTGTGGATATTGTTCAGTTAACTGTGCAGATTTAAAAAACGAATTTGAGGAGGAACTATAGCTGCTAGTGCACAGTGGATTAGTAGATGATTAAGCGTAGCAGAACCACAGCTTCTCTTCACTTGCTACTGTTCCAAAAAAAAAACCAAAACAATAGAATAGGCCCTTGGAGAGTATCAATCTGTTCATCATATGAGTCTAATGGTTGCTTACTGTACAGGGTTGGGCTATGTAAAGTTACCTTTAGTTAAAAATATCCCTTGTAGGCCAGGTGTTCCTTGCTTCACAGTCATCTTTTTTTTGTGGCCTCAGATGAATGCTTTATTTGTATTTATGTGTTTTCCCAGATGTAAGACACACAGATCTCATCCAGCTGGGGTATAACACGGTTTATACCTACACCTAATTTGCCTTAGAATGAAAGAAACCACCTGGATGAAGTTGCATAAGCTTTAGGTGAACAGAAATGGGAAATTCGTTTGTTTAACTTATAAGAAGCGCTATATAAAATACATATTTTTAACCCATTTCAAGGAGCTAAATCGTTTTTTTTTTTAACCCGGTGTTTTAATCCATACACTAGAGATTTAGAGAAAGATTTAGTCTGTAGCCTTTGAACATTCATTTATATGGCTGCTTGTTTCTATAGGAGCTGCTTTTAGGACTGGGCAAATGTTTTCAGTCCAGTTCATGTGTGTGTGTGATTATGTTTTTAAAACAGAAAACAAAATGTTTATCAGAAAGAAAAACCTGACCCTCTTGGCTTTTTAGATAAACTTTGTAATCAATGTCAATTCTGCATTGGGTTGGGTACCTACCTCATGGATTGTGGGTATTTTGCAGGTAGGGGTGCAGGTTGTGTTATACTTATATATTTCTTGCCCCCACATAATGTTGGGACATCAGTTCCAGATGGTCAGTGGTTTGAGTGGGGTTCTGGATAAAGCAGTAGCAGTAAACTAGTAAAAATGCAGGTTGCTGGGTTTCCTATGGTCTGGGTGCCTACAGTCTTCTCATTACAAATATACACAATATATTTCATTTGGTTTTTGTTGTGTTGTACAGATTATCTAAGAGGTAGACCATGAGACAGGACAGTCTTGCGTTTTGTGGGCCACCACGATTAATATAGAAGCTGTGAATTGACTAAGCCTAATATGACCTACAACAATTCATTAGTATTTTTGCTCTGCCCTACTGACCGCTTCCCGCACTTTCTTACAACTGCTGTCCTGCAAGGCCAAATGCTGTTTGCACCCCCTACAGCAGTGATCCTCAAACTTGGCCCTCCAGCTGTTAAGGAACTACAAGTCCCACAATGCATTTGCCTGACTGTGGGTGTCAGACTCCTTCATTGCATTGTGGGACTTGTAGTTCCTTAACAGCTGGAGGGCCAAGTTTGAGGATCACTGCCCTACAGAAAGAAGAGAGGGTAAATAAGCCCATTTTGTTAGAAAGATATGTTTGGAACAATTATTTCAGTGAAACAACTCAGTGGCCTCTTATAGCAATTAGAAAATACAATATATAGATTTTTGGGGAGGCAAATGTATAAAACAGTGATCCCCAACCAGTAGCTCGTGAGCAACATGTTGCTCTCCACCCCCTTGGATGTTGCTCTCAGGGTCCTCATAGCAGGTGCTTATTTTTGAATTCCAATCTTGAAAAGAAGTTTTAATTGCATAAAAACTAAGTATAGTGCCAGGTAGAGCCTCTTGTAGGCTGCCAGTCCACACATGGGCTACCAAATAGCCAATCACAGCCCCTAAAGGACTTTTTCATGCTTGTGTTGCTCCCCAACTCTTTTTACATTTGAATGTGGCTCACGGGTAAAAAAGGTTGGGGACCCCTGGTATAAAATGATGAATGAGGAGAAACAATGCTTTATGTTCTGCCTTTTTCTTCTTGAAGATACAGTATATTGACGTACTGTGTAACAGTAATGAAAAAGCCAAGACATGTTTTGCGTATTACAGTATGGAATGTTGTATGTTCCTCTCATGACCTCCTGTAGATCCATGGGGACGCTAGCTCTGATGCTGAGTGCAGGAGAGCTTGAAGCATTATGGCCCCCCTCCACCTATTGATTGCAAAGACCAACTGTCATATTGAGAGCAGATAGAATGCCTTGCAAATGTATTCAGACCATTGACCAGTTCTCTTAGAAACTCAGAATTAGTTGTGTTGGTTAATGTGATATAATTTTATGTTAAAGAAAAACAGACTTAAAGGACAAGGAAACCTCCCAAATAAATAATGTTGTCCTGAAAGGGAGCATTACAAAGACACTTTAAGCATATACTGATAATGTCTCCTTTTGATGCTTTTGCCATTGTCTTGGTCAGAAGCTATATAAATCCAAGAGAATGGTGTACATCACAGCTACAGAAACACTTCTCAGAGACCAAGACCTTTGCGCTTGTGCATTACCTGCAGTTGGAATCAAGCACAAGTGTTCTAGTCATTCTGTGATTTTCAATACAATGACGACAACAGGGAACATCACGCATGCACAGAATTGCTTTCATGACGTAGCAAATGCTGAATCAGGAAAGAAGATCACTTACTCACTCCTGACAGACAATATAAGCATAAGGGGGGATGATTCTTTTATGTTTTGTAATGGAGTTTCCTTGTCCTTCAACTAGAGAGACTAAGAAAGAGCAACTTAGCTCATAATGGGGAATGGAAGGCCTTGGTTATAAGGAAAGGCTGGCCAAGATAGGATTGTATACACTGGGGAAGATGTGCTTAAGGGGGGACATTCTATAGGCAATAATGTAGCCTCTGTTATAAAATATAAGGATATTGCAAGTCACCAAAGAGTTCCATTCCCATATAAAGGAACTACATGAATATGCAGGTCATGGAACCACAATGTCACATTTTGCAACAGGGGCTACACTGTATATTATTATACCCGTTTTAATGACACGTGGTGCAAATGAAAACTCTAAGTACTGATTATAAGGATATAGTTTACAATATCTTTATGGCTCTTGTTTATTAGAACTATATGTGGGGACCATAGGAGAAAGTCACTGATGCTTCCTTCGCCAGTAGGTAGGATTGCCACCTTTTAATAAATTTCCAATGGCCGGTGGTGGGGGCGAGAACAAAAGGGAAGGCCGTAACATGAAAGGGGGTGGAGCCACATCGCACGATGGCCAGGAGGAGGCAAAGACGGTACGTTTTTAGTGGATTGGGGGCAGGCCAATGGCTTATGTTAGGGGTATTACAAATTTACAGAGCATCTACATTACCGATAACAATGTAATACCGGCCTTGGCAGGTGTTTTACCGGCTAAACTGTAAACTACCTGCCAGGTGGTAATACTGCCAGTAGATCCTTCCAGCAGGTTCAAGAGCATCCATTCAGACTTGAAGAAAAGTGAAAATTAATTCATTCTCATTGAGATTTTCTTTTATTGACCATCCTCCCTGGCAGCATCACATTTGGGATCATACCCAAGCAATTAAACTGAGCGGGAATCCCCCCATCTGGTAAACTGGAGATGTTTCAGATGGAGTTTGTTTTTCTTACTCTGTAGCAACTGGTGAGCATATTTCATTTAGATGAAATGGAGGAAATACACTGTTTGCACAAATATTTCTTATTAAATATAAGTTTAAGGTTCAACCCAAATTTGTTCATTTTGTCCCCCAGTTCAACCGCAACAAGGATTCTCTCTTCTCCTCCAAAGACAGTTCAAGTATTTCCAAAGAAAAATGTTGCAGATTGTACCTCAAAAAATTAGAAGAGACAAAAACAAAAATATAGTGCAGCGTTCAAAAAAGGGATAACACCCCTTATATGAAAATTAGTATACACTTATCAGTGCCAAACTTGTAAATCCCAAGTGATAAATTGGCAAATGTGTCTTAATATATGATATAACACCATCAAGTAGCAGTGCACAATGTGTTTATGAAAATAGGGTTTAAAGGACCAGTAACATCAAAAAATTTAATTGTTTTAGTAATGAAAATATAATGCAGTGTTGCCCTGCACTAGTAAAACTGCTGTATTTGCTTCAGAAACTCTTCTATTGTTTATATAAATAAGCTGCTGTGTAGCAATGGGGACAGCTATTCAAAGGAGAAAAGGTTCAAGTTACACAGCAGGCAGATAGCTGATAAGCTCTGTAGAACATAATGTTATCTGTTATCAATTATTTATCCTGTGCCATTTAGCCTTTTTTAAATTTCCGCCATTGCTACTTAGCAACTTGTTTACTTTATATGAACTATAGTAGTGTTTCTAAAGCAAACAGAACAGTTTTACCAGTGCAGGGCAACATTATATAATATTTTCATTACTTTAAAACACTGTAATTTTTTGGTGTTACTGTTCCTTTAAGATCGGGATGAGGGTAACCACACATTAAGGGGCAGATTTACAAAATTCACGTGAATAATTCAAAGTTCGATCGAATTCCGATCATACGATTCTTTCGAATATGCAAATTTGGCCACTTGGATTATCGAATATGCAAAATTCGGTCGTATTGAATATTCGATCATTCGACCGTTCGATGATCGAAGTACTTCCACTTTAAAATTTTATTCGACTGCCTACTTCACCAGATTGAACCTACCAAATAGCAATAGAAACCTATGAGAATCCCCCTATAGGCTTTTTATTCTATTACCTGCTCGAATAGCATTCGTACAATCGAACGCCTTGATCGTTTGAATCGCACAAATTTTTCGAACGATCAAAGGAAATTTTTCGATTTTTTTTCGTGAAATCGAACGATGCTGTTGGATCATACAAATTTTTTGAGAAATTGAATAGCACTCAAAAATAGCCTAAATCTATTAGATTTCCATTCGAAAGTCGAATTTCTGCCGAATGAATAATGATAAATTTGCCCCTAAAAGTTGCTTCTAGTATCAGTCATACTGGTATTCGCTTATCAAAAAGTTTAGCTTCTGGTTCCTTCATTCGATAAAAATAAGAGTGGCATGTGCGGAATCATTTATAAAAACATTTTAGTTCAATAAATCGCACTTACAAGAAGATACTTTTCTAAAATCGCCTTTAAAAGTATAAAATCCTCCTTTATTAGAGGTAGAACGTTCTTGTGCAGTCTTTACAGCCCTGGCACGGCTTTCCTTCTGTCAAGCGGCTCTCACTCTCCATTCCGGGATTCGTGCGGCGTCCTTTGGGTCCTTCTGCGCATGTTATCTCTTCCGCAATTCCGACACCTTCTGACGCGTTTCGCCTTAGCTCGGCTTCCTCATAGAGAAGTGATGTTACTTCTTGTGCACACCCTTAAAAGTCCAATATGTTGAAAAAGTCCAACTTTATAGAAAACATACAAAGTGTTCCCGTATACACACATTGTTGCTAGGCAGTATTTCCCCTAGCTGATGTAAATTCCATAATCTCCTTCATCCACCAGACAATATTGATACAAAAGTATTCAATTATATTCCCAAGTATTTCCTTCCTTTAAAATGTGTCAATTGAAAAGAGTAATTTGTTACAAATGATAAGAAAGATGCAATGTAAAAACATTCATTTAAAAAAAAAGGGCTTTACTTCAATATATGAATCACAAATTTCACATTTCAACTAAGTAATAAAGGGTTCCAATGGTTTTTTATAGTTCCCATATCCCATTTCATTCAAGCACCTAATTCCCAATTATATCAAAAATGCACGTAGATTGAAATCTATATATAACCCATTTGGGGATAATGTGTTTAATCTATGTATCCACCAACTCTCTCGTCTGAGAGTGTTGTTTATTAGATTAGGGCGATTTAATAAACAACACTCTTAGACGAGAGAGTGGGTATTTGATGGTGTTATATTATATATTTAGACACATTTGTCAATTTATCACTTGGGATCTACAAGTTTGGCACTGATAAGTGTATACTCATTTTCACATAAGGGGTGTTATCCCTTTTTTGAACGCTGCACTATATTTTTGTTTTTGTCCCTTCTCATTTTTTGAGGTACAATCTGCAACATTTTTCTTTACAAATATATCTTATCCACACACTATATTTTGCACAAATAACTGTTTTATGTATTTTTTAACCTTCCATTTTAAAATGGCGCTAGAGATTCTCTTGGAATGAGATTAGTGTTTTGACTGGGTCAAAGTGTAACATTCACCTTATGCATTGATATACTGTTATTCCTTATATCATTCACATGTTCAGTTCTCATTGCAATAACCATAGCAAAATACAATAAAATTCAGCTCACAGAGTTTCTAAAAGAGTAACCAAGACAAATTAAAATACATCTGCTACAGTGTTTTGTCTGTTGTACTACCTGGTTAACAATAGCCTGGGCTTTTATTTTCATTGCAAATAAACTGCCATGTTGATGCAATCTGAGGCAATGCCAGTAAACAGCTGAGAGGACAAACATGTTTTTAGCTGTATTAAAGGATGTATAGATTCACAGAAGGAGAGGGTCATTCTTACCATTTACAAAGCACTGGTAGAATATGTCATGCAGTTTGGTCGCCAGCTGTCAAAATGGACATTATTATATTTCAAAGAAGGGCAACTAAGCTGAAAAAGGGTATGGAATATCTCAGTTATGAAGAAACACTGGCTGTGTTAAGGGTTATTTACAGTGGAGATGAAGAGCTTAAAGGGGTGGTTCACCTTCAAGTTAACTTTTAGTATATTTTAGAAGGGCCAATTCTAAGAAACTTTTCAGTTGGTCTTCATTATTTATTTTTCATAGTTTTTTAATGATTTGCAATTTTCTTCTGTTTCTTTGCAGCTTGCAAATGGGGGTCACTGACTGATAGGAAAACCTTTCTGGATGCTAAGCAAAAGGCAGACAGACAGTCTCTGTGGTGTGGCTTTTTACACAGCTCTCAACAAAACTTTATTATAACAGAACACAGCAAACACAGGGAACTGGTATGTCACATGACTATCCTTCACAACACTGCCATCTATTGACAATACAGTATAACAGATGTTGCATTGATATGGTTGTTGCTAATACATACAAACCTGTATTCCAACACTGACACCATCTAAAAACAAATGCTCTGTAAGGCTACAAATGTATTGTTTATGGCACTTTTTATCTCCTATTCATATTCCAGTCTCTTATTCAAATCAATGCAGGGTTGCTAGGGTAATGTGTACCCTAGAAACCAAATTGCTGACACTGCAAACTAGAGAGCTGCTGAATAAAAAGCTAAATAACTAAAAAACCACAAACATTAAAACCAATTGCAAATTGTCTCAGAATATCACTCTCTACATTATACTAAAAGTTAACACAAAGGTGAACAAGCCCTTTAAAGGAGATTTCAATCCAAACTTTAAAAACCGCCTACCCTATATAGACCCCCCCTACTTTCGCCCAGCCTTTCTGCTACCCTGGGAAAATGCCCCTAACGTTTTACTCCTCTGTGCAGATTCTGTACATCGGAGTTCACAGGAGCCATCTTCTTTTTTTCTGTAAATTCAGACCTTTTAGATCAATTCAGCAGCTTATCTGACTGTGTATGTGGACTTCTGATGGGCCCACCTGGTCAAAAAGTTAGGCACCCCTAAGCTCATCTGATACCTAGCCTGGAGTTCTCAGCAAGCACCACAGAGTGATCTTGTTTATTCTTTCTTCGCTACCCCAGGGTAGAAGCATCCACAGTAGAGAGAAGAAAATGGCTTTTTTGTTGAAGTTTGGCTTTTCGCTCAGCTGCATGCACACCTGCACAAACAAAGAAGAATATGGAAGAAGATCTCTCTGTGGTGCTTGCTGGATGAACCACAGGCTGGGACTAGGGTTGCCACCTCCAATATATGTATAAGTATATTATCAACCCCAATGTTATTAAAAGGGAAAAAATCTAAATATACTGGAAGGCCAGTATTTTTTTTCTAAAAGGGTGGCAACCCTAGCTGGGATAGTTTTCTTAGGAGCACTGGCTTGGGTATCAGGTAAGAGTATGCAATCAGTGGGGAGTTACTGCTAACTTTGGGCTATGAGGTATTGTAGATGAACTTCCATTACAGCTTACAGGATTGTCTCATTTTTTATTCATTTTTGTATATAGTTTATAGAGTTTTTTAAAATATATTTTTCATGGATTTGTGTTATTAAATATTTATTAACTGCATGTGGTAAACTATTTTTTGTTTTAATTAGAAAGCTGCTCAGACACAGTTTTAAGGTATAATTAATTTAAAGGAGACATACAGGATTAATGAAAAAAAACAAATTTTGTAGGCAATAATAAGAAAAATATGGCAGGGCTGGACTAAGAATTAAAATAGGCCCTGGCATTTCAGGTACACAAGAGGCCCATCAGCCCACATAGAGGCCCAAACAGTCCCCACCAGCCCACTAAACACTGACTTTCTATGGGACCTTATAGCAGCCCCTCTGGCATTTGCCCTAACCCACAAATGGCCAGTCCGGGCCTGAAATATGGTGTTACTTTTACATGGCGCTAAAAATCTATATTATCTTAAAAAGTAGCCCCTTTATTGGAGCTCCCTATAGATGTTATCTGGTCCCTGTCTGTGTTTCAAATGAGTGGTGGGTGTGTCCTAACAGTCCCTGCCAGAAGCATAGTAGAAAGGAGACAGTCAATCACGGCCCTGCAATCACACAAGCAAACAGGCTTGCTAGCTGCTGATCTACAGCGGAGTGAGCTGAGAGCCACCGGCCTGGGAATTCAGTTAATAGTGCTACTCCAGCCCAGCTGACTTCTGCACTGAAATCCATTTCTCAAAAGAGGAAACAGATTTTTTATATTAGATTTTAAAATCTGACATTGGGCTAGACATTTTGTCAATTTCTCAGCTCTCCTGGTCATGTGACTTGTGCCAGCACTTTAGGATGAAACTGCTTTTTGGCAGGCTGTTGTTTTTCCTTATCAATGTTACATAGTTTCATAGTTAAATTGGGTTGAAAAAAGACAAAGCTTTTTTGCATATCTTTACTAACTGTAGAGTTTAGTATCACAATAGCCTTTGATATTATGATGTCTGTCCAAGAAATCATCCAAGCCCCTCTTAAAAGCATTAACAGAATCAGCCATCAAAACATCACCCGGCAGTGCATTCCACAACCTCATTGTGAAGATCCACCTACGCTGCATCAAATTAAAGTCCTTTTCTTCTAATCTGAAGGGGTGACCTCTGGTGATCCTCTTTATGGGTAAAAAGGTCCCCTGATATTTGTCTATAATGTCCTCTAATGTATTTGTAAAGTGTAATCATGTCCCGCCCTTGCAAGTGCCTTTTTTCCAGAGAAAACAACCCCAACCTGAACAGTCGACCCTCATAATTTGTCTTCCATCCCTCTAACCAGTTTAGTTGCACTTAGTCTCTGCACTCTCTCCAGCTCATTTACTTCTCTCCTAAGGACTGGAGTCCAAAACTGCACTGCATACTCCAGATGAGGTCTTACTAGGGAAATACAAAGAGGTATAATTATGTTTTCATCCCTTGAGTTTATGCCCTTTTTTATGCAGGACATAACTTTATTTGCTTTAGTAGCAACAGAATGACACTGCCCAGAATTAGACAACTTGTTATCTATAAAAACCCCAAGATCCTTCTCATTTAAGGAAACTCCCAACACACTGCCATTTAGTGTATAACTTGCATTTATATTATTTTGCATAACCTTGCATTTATCATAAATAAACCTAATTTTCCAGTTTGCTGCCCAGTTTCCCAAATTAGAAATAAATCACTCTGCACAGTGGCAGCATCCTGCATGGAACCTATAGTTCTACACAATTTAGTATCATCTGCAAAAATAGAAACAGTACTTTCAATGCCCACATCCAGGTCATTAATAAACAAGTTGAAAAGCAAGGGACCTAGTACAGAGCCTTGCTGTACCCCACTAACAACACTGGTCCACATAGAAAATGTTCCATAGTATTGTTATTTGCTATCAAGTCCAGTATCCTTTATTAAATCTTTGAAAAGCTTTCCTACGACTGACGTCAGTCTAACTGGCCTTATGTAACTGAAGGAGTCACAGTGGAACATGCAGTGGCGTAACTACTGGCTGGTGGGCCCTGGTGCAGGATTGGCACCCGGGCCATCTCGATCGGGCTCTCCCCCTATGAAATGCACATTGGAGTTTTCCTAGCCTCTCCGGCGGGCCCCGAGAGGGAGCGGGCCCTGGTGCAATTGCACCCCCTACTCCCCTGGTAGTTACGCCACTGGGGACATGAGTGCTGTTCTTAGATCTACCAGGCAGCTGTTATCTTGTGTCAGGAAGCTGTTATCTTGTTCCCTTCCCATTGTTCTGTTGTTGGGCTGCAGGGGGGGGAGGGAGGGGTGATATCACTCCAACTTGTAGTACAGCAGTAAAGAGTGACTGGAGTCTATCAGAGCACAAGTCACATGACTTGGGGCAGCTGGGAAATTGACAACATGTCTTGCAGGGCCAGGCTGCACTGGCTGGACGCCCCAGCCAACCCAGCTTGCTGCAGTGCCCCCTTCTGGCGTGCACATGCAAACTTGAACCTGAGCACGAGCATGAACACTGCCCAGACGCACCATGCGTAAGCGTGCATACGAGAAAACAAGTGTAACGACCATGACCGGACTGGGGTAGGCTGTAGAGAAAGGTACGTGCCTGGCGCCCCTCAAGCTTTGCGCCCAGGGCAAGTGCATACTCTGCCTACCCCTAGTTCCGGCCCTGATGTCTAGACCCATGTCAGATTTCAAAATGAAATATTAAAAAATCTGTTTGCTCTTTTGAGAAATGGATTTCAGTTAGAGTTGCCACCTAGCCAGTATTTTACTGGCCTGGCCGGTAAACATGATGGTTGATCCTAATGTTATTAATAGGGAAAAAGATAAATGTATAGGAAGGCCGGTATTTTTTTCCAGTAAAGGTGACAACCCTAATTTCAGTGCAGAATTCTGCTGCAGCACTATTAACTGATGCATTTTTTTTTAATTCCCCTGACAGTATCCCTGTCTAGGGGACCAGAGTCATGAAGATTTAAATATTACTTTAATCCCCTTGTTCCTAAACTGTGACAAAGAAGTACCTAAAAAGTTAATATTTTTTATGTTTTTTCAACTTCACCAGTTGTGTCCTACTATTTAACAAAATTTGTTCTTAAATTGTTAAAAACCTGGCCTTTGTTTACAACTATTTAACAATTGTTTTGTCCTTAAATTGTTAAAAACCTGGCCTTTGTTTCCAAATAGGGTTGCCACTAGGGTGGCCACCTGGCCGGTATTATACTGGCCTGGACGGTATTTTTGATGGTTGATCCCAATGTTATTAATTGGAAAAAAAGATAAATATATAGGAAGGCTGGTATTTTTTTCAAGAAAGGGTGGCAACCAGCAAGTATTTTTTGATGTTTGATCCCAATGTTATTAATAGGAAAAAAAGATAAATATATAGGAAAGCCAGTATTTTTTTCAAGAAAAGGTGGCAACCCTGTTTACAAATAACACTGAGACTGGTGTTGGTAATAATACATTATTTATTCTCTTTGATTCCTGTCAGAAGTTAAAAAAAAAAAAACTTCAAGAAGAATGACTTCTAATGTAATGTTGGAACGGAAGCAGAGACTGAAGTGGCAGTATTTTAGTATTTGTGTTATCACATAGTGAGAGGTCAGCCACACTTTACCCTGCCTACCACACTTACTACTAATGACTGTGTCATAGTCACGCCTTCTAGGCGGCTACGTGCCGCGTCACTGCGTCGTGGCCCGTACGTGTAGTGACGTCTCGCGATACGAGGCCTGTGATGTCGGAATTCACAAGGCAGACAGGAACCGAGGAGCGGGACGATTTAGCAGCGATCCGAGGCTGCGGGTTGTGTTAAGAAAAGCGGAGCGTTGGGCGGTATGCGTGTATGTTACACAGACGCACTGCTGCGCGCCTAGGGTGAGCTTTTGCCTTGGACCCCCATAAATATAGGGGCCTCGCGGTGGGAACGAGCGATTGTTCAATAGATAACTGTGCTGTACACAGTGGTGCCCAGTAGCTTTTTCAGTTCTCGTATCTCATTTAGATTGTTAGCTCTCTGGATCAGGGTATTTCTAGCAGCTTTAAAGCTTAGTGTTTGTATGCACAGTGTATCTACTCATTTGTCATCCAGGCCTAGGGGCCAAACAATCGGATGAGCCCAGTTTGGCTTGGAATTTAGCTGGCCAAAATCCAGCAAAGAACCATTTGTTTGGCACCCTTTCCAGGCACACTGATCTTAAAGGGATACTGTCATGGGAAAACTTGTTTTTTCTCTCTCTCAAAATGAACCAGTTAATGGTGCAGCTCCAGTAGAATTCTGCACTGAAATCTGTTTCTCAAAATAGCAAACAGTTTTTTTTTAATTTAATTTTGCAATCTGACATGGGGCTAGACATATTGTCAGTTTCCCAACTGCCCACGGTCATCTGACTTGTGCTCTAATAAACTTCAGTCGCTTGTTAGGGTAGTGACACCCACTAAAATTTCTGGGAGATTAGTCACCCTGCGACAAATCGCCTTTTCTTCGGGCAACTAATCTCCGCGAAAAGCCTTCCGGCTGGCTAGAATGTAAATCACTGACAGGATGGTTCTCGGATCATTTCGGCTTTCCGAAGTTTCCTCATGAGGGAAGTACTCCGAGTGCCATCCTAGCTGGCTTTAATGCTTTTCGGAGAGATTAGAAGCCCGAAGAAGTGGCGATTTGTCGCTGGGTGACTAATCTCCCCAAAAACTTAGTGTGTGTCAACACCCTTAAGGTGGCCATACAGGGAGAGATCCGCTCCTTTGGCGATGTTGCCAAACAAGCGGATTTCTCCACGACATGCCCACCTAGAGGTGGGTGATATCGGGGTTATCCCATTGTGGGCCCTAGGGCCCAACAATCGGATCACAATAGAAGAGATACGGGCGGTCGGATCGCAGGACTGCATCTTTTAGTCCGACCTGATCGACATCTGCTGACTATCGACCAGATATCGATCGATAAAGCCCATCGGAGGGCCCCATACACGGGCTATATTTATTGGCCCGTGTATGTCCACCTTTACTGCACCCCCAGCAGCCTAACAACAGAACAATGGGAAGGTAACCAGATAACTCAGTGATTTTCAACCTTGTGCCTCCAGCTGTTAAGGAACTACAAGTCCCACAATGCAATGAAGGAGTCTGACAGCCACAGTCAGGCAAATGCATTGTGGGACTTGTAGTTTCTTAACAGCTGGAGGCACAAGGTTGAAAATCACTGAGATAACAGCTCCCTAACACAAGATAACAGCTGTCTGGTAGATCTAAGAACAGCACTCAATAGTAAAATCCAGGTCCCACTGAAACACATTTAGTTACAATGAGTAGGATTAACAACAGCCTGCCAGAAAGCAGTTCCATCCTTAAATTCTTAATTCCTTAAATCCTTTATTCAACCCTGCCCGTGCTAAACCCCTCCCACCCCGTAGGCCCCTCCCCCCGTGCTATTGCCCCTAACTTGTATATTACCCCAAAGTGCAGGTCCCTTTGTGCAGGGTCACAGGTGCCATCTTTGTCCACAACGTCTTCTTCCGTTGGTGCTTGGCGGTGCATGCGCAGTAGGACGTATTTGCCGGTTTGTACTTCTGCACATGCGCCCAAAGTTTGGCGATTGAACTTCATAAAGTTTGTGCGCATGCACAGTAGTACAATCCCGCAAATGCGTCCTACTGCGCATGCGCCGCCAAAGGAAGAAGACGTGGACGAAGGGTTAAGCCCCCTTCTCTTCTAACGGATTCTTCCTGTATTTGACGGCGATGGCCTGCGCATGCGCAGTAGGACACCAGTACTACTGCGCATGCTCCGAAAGTCCACAGAGTTTGCCGATTGAACTTCATGAACTTTCGGCGCATGCGCAGTAGAACCCGCGTCCTACTGCCCATGCGCCGCCGTCCCCATGAAGAATCCGTTAGAAGACAAGATGGCCCCTGTGAACATCGCTGGAGAGGACCTGCATGAAGGAGTAAGTAGGGACTTAGGGGAAATAGCCTGGGGGGAGAGGTAGGCGAGAAGGGGGGGGCTATTGGGGGGGTTTGAGTTAGCGCCAGGGGTGGTTTCATTCCCATTTAAAGGAGAAGGAAAGGCAGAATTGACTTGGGGATGCCAAATGTAAGGCACCCCCAAGTGACTAAACTGATGTACTTGGGGCCAGTGCTCCAATCAGAGAAATCTGCACCGGGCCCGGGTTATAGAAGCGAGCACAACGGAGATCATTACTTCCTTATGCGCGCTGATGCACATGCGCATTAGAACGAAAAGCTGAACTTTAAATGGCTTTTTCGTTCTAATGCTCATGCGTCAGTCCTGGGAAATGCGCATCAGCGCACATCAGAAATTACTAATCTCCGTGGTGCTCGCTTCTATAACCAGTACAGATTTCGCGTGATAGGAGCACCGTCCCCAGGTTTCAGTTTAATCACTTGGGGGGGTGCCTTACGTTTCGCACCCCCAAGTCGATTCTGCCTTTCCTAGATCCAAATGACAGATTTCCATTATCTGGGAAAATCCCAGTTCCTGAGTATTCTGGATAACGGGTCCCATACCTTTATATAAAACAGTGAAACACGCAGCCTACAGACTTTTGCAGATCTAGCGGTTTAAAAATGCACATCCCCTTTATGAAAAATAAACCTAAATATTGATCACATGTTTCAGTCTGTATATCCTATTTGCGAGTAAACTACATGCAAGAAGGTATTTATCTACAATCAGTCAATTCTATAACACATCATTTCTATTTCTCTCCCCCAGATATTACAATTCTGAGTCTCTGGACCGTGTCCTTGCAGCCTGGGCATTATGTCGCACAGAGGAAGTGAGCGAGACCTGCAGTCTTCTGCTCGAAGAATGGGCACATCTCTGCTTTCCCAACTGTCCATGCATGAGAGAGAGCTCGATCTGGTCTTTCTGGATCACAGCTATGCCAAACCATGGAGTGCCCACCCTGATGCCAGCAATGCACGGCCAACCCGCACCCTCTTCATCACTCCTAGGAGACAGCAAGAAAGTGTGGTGTAAGTCATTCATTATTTTGCTTGTCCTTAATTTCCATATGCCTCTCCCTGTATACTGTAACAGAAATATTCTTTATTGTTTTATTTGCATCATACTGCTGCTGTTGTGTGATTCTGAATTGCTAGGCCTGGGTAATGTAAAGGTTGGGGCTGGCAATCTGTATTGTCTGGCAGCTGAGATGCCATAGGCAGTCACTATTTATTGCACCTCTTTGGGCCTTTGGGGGCTTCTGTGTAGTTTAAATGCTATACAATCTGAGTCTGCACCCAGTTATGTAGTTTTAAGGACAAGGATATACCTATTTATTGAGAAGTGGTGAAATGTTACACCTCCAGTGAATAAAGCGCAAGAATGTTCCATGTTGCATTGCTTTTGCCAGTTCTCACACTTAGACATAGATTCAGCATTGAATTCTCACAATTTTACATTATTGTTCATTCATAATTCTTAAAGGGAAACTGCATCAGTTAATAGTGCTGCTCCAGCAGACTTCTGCACTGAAATCCATTTCTCAAAAGAGCAAACAGATTTTTTTTTATATTCAGTTTTGAAATCTGACATGGGTCTAGATATTTTGTCAGTTTCCCAGCTGCCCCTGGTCATGTGACTTGTGCAGAACTTTGAACTAATTTCTAGCAGACTGTTGTTTTTCCTTCTCAATGTAACTGTAGGAGTCGCAGTGGGACATGAGGTTTTACTATTGAGTGTCGTTCTTAGATCTACCAGGCAGCTGTTATCTTGTGTTAGGGCTAGGCCACATGGGAAGATTCAGGGAGATTAGTTGCCAGGCGACTAATCTCCCTGAATCTTCCCATGTGGCCTAGCCCTTAGGTAGCTGTTATCTGGTTACCTTCCCATTGTTCTGTTGTTAGGCTGGTGGGGGGGTGAAGGGAGGGGGTGATATCACTCCAACTTGCAGTACAGCAGTAAGGGCTAGTCCACATGGGAAGATTCAGGAAGACTAAAATGTGGGAGGCTAAAGTGTAAAGTCGCCTGTGCCTATTCACACGCTGTGCTGCATTTTTCTAAGTCGCTCGAAATTGCCTC
>CM044435.1:121761232-121784485 GCA_024363595.1 Xenopus borealis | reverse complement strand
CGCCAGGCGACAGAATCTCCCCGAATCTCCCTGTCTGTCCCCAGCCTTAAGAGCTACAAGTCATATGACTAATGATAAGGAAATCTTCACTCAGCTTGATCAAAGCAAAGCCGAAAGAATTGCTACAGCTAATGGACAATTCATGGTCTCAGAGGGAGAGGGGGAAGGCTTTCTTCACTGCCCTGTCTCCAAAACAGTCACATGGAAGATACCTTTCAAAAATGTCCTATATGTCCCAGATCTTGAAAGTAACTTGTTTTCTGTGAAAAAGATAACTAAGGAAGGAAATACAGTTACATTTAAAGGTGACAACTGTGTTATCACTAAAGGGAGCCGCATACTCGCAAGTGGAAATATCAGAGATGAACTCTATCAGCTGGACTGTAAGGAAAGACATGTAAATTGTATTCACACATGGCACCGTCGCCTTGGGCACAGAAATCCTGAAGCAATTAAAAGACTAGTTCAAGACCAGCATGCCAGTGGTATAAATATTGATGCATGTAGTAAGCTAATGCAATTTACTAGTTGCATAAAGGGGAAATGACAAAGAAACCTTTTCCAGCTCCACAGCCCTTGGACCTATTTCACACAGGTGATCTATGTGGTCCAATGAAAACTTAGACCTTAGGAAAGAAGAAATATTGATGTCTCAAGGTACACAGTATTCCACCTGCTGCATAGCAAGGACGAAGTTCCAGAGAAACTTGAAGAGTATCTTGCTCAAGCAAGAAATAAATTTAGCAATAATGCCAAAAACACTCTGTGCAGATAATGGAACTGAGTATACAAGTGGCAAAACACAAGCCATTCTGAGGAAACATGGAATTATGTTTCAGACTACTGGACCATACAACCCAGAGCAAAATGGTGTTGCAGAGAGAATGAACGGCACTTTGTGTGAAAGTGGAAGAAGCATGCTTTTTGATGCAGATATACCAACCATGCATTGGGGAGAAGCAATTATGACAGCC
Organism: Xenopus borealis; assembly: GCA_024363595.1. Lineage (NCBI taxonomy): Eukaryota > Metazoa > Chordata > Amphibia > Anura > Pipidae > Xenopus > Xenopus borealis. Next base: position 121,783,511 of record CM044435.1, on the reverse strand, counting down.
TGCTATCTTCAAAACTGTTTACCCGGCAAAGCAACAGTGAAATTCCATATGAACTATGGAATGGGAAGAAACTAGACCTGAAACACATTAGAATCTTTGGAAGCAAAGCCTATGTACATGTTCTCAAAGAAAAACGTACAAAGTGGGAAGCGTGTGCTGAGGAAGGTATAATTATTGGTTACAGTGAATCCCAAAAAGGGTACAGAATCCAGCACCAAAGCACCAACAAAGTAACAGTCAGCAATAAGGGCATCCCAGCTAAACGTTTGTCCTATATGGTTCGTCCAGCACCACATCCTGAACCAGCATCATGAGAGGAAATGCAAAAGTTGCCTATTCAAGAGAAGCAAAAGTGGATTCAAGAGTAATGCCTGCCGTCAAATGTCGGCGCATAAATACTGGCGCACGTCAAGTCGGACGCCCATGCCGTAATGGACGGCCTAAGGCCCCATCACCTTGAAACTGTCTGATCTTGGAAGCTAAGCAGGGCCAGGCCTGGTTAGTACCTGGATGGAAGACCGCCTGGGAATACCAGGTGTTGTAGGTTATATGACATCTAATTTGGGCGCCTAGCTTCCTATTGGTTACTGATGTGTCTGTCCGTCCTCAGCCTCCTGATTGGTTCCTGGTCCCTTAAATACCTTCCTCTTCCTCCTCACATTGCCCAAGCTGGCTTCTGTTTCCACAGTTCTTGCTCAAGCCTTGTCTGACTTCAGATTCCTGGTTTTTGACTCCTGGCCTGTTTATTGACTTCTGATCCTCTGCCACCTGCACCGACTGTTTGCCTGTTTTGACTTTGCTTCTGTTTCAATCCTTGACGGTACCTCGATCTCGGCTATTCCCTGCTCCTTTGCCTTCTCCGCCGCAGAAAGCCCGGGGCCCCAAAAGGGCGTCGGTGAAGACTGGAGCCGTAAAGGAGTATCCGTGTCCACCAGTCTTCTTTGCACCAGTGGCTCTCCTTCGGGATCAAAGCTATCCATAGGATTCAAGGTAACAGATTGTTACATCAAGCAGCTGATGAAGAAATGGGTTCACTCAACCAGCTCCAAACTTGGAGACTTACTGAGTTACCTCAAGGTAAACATGCAATTGGATGTGATTCCGAAGGTAAACTCCATACATACAAGGCAAGTTTGGTTGCAAAGGGATTTTCTCAAAAGTATGGAGAAGATTATGATGCTACTTTTGCTCCTATTGCCAAACAAAGTACTTTTAGAACTTTGATGGCCATTGCAGCTGTAAAGAATATGATTGTGAGACATCATGACATCAAAACAGCCTTTCTCAATGGTGACATAGTAGAGGAACTGTACATGACACAACAAGAAGGTTATGTGAAAGGAGAGGAACATCTTGTGTGTAAGTTAAGCAAATCACTCTTTAGGCTGAAGCAATGAGCTAGGGCATGGAACTCAAAGATGAATAAAGTCTTGTTAGATGAAGGCTTCACAAGAAGTAAAGCTTCTATATTGCAAACACACAGGTGAGGAGTGGATGTATTTACTACTCTATGTTGATGATTTGATAATTGCTCACAAAGAGTATGAGGAGATTTCAAAGCTCAACAGAACTCTCAACAAGCACTTTAAAACCAAGGACCTAGGGGATGTGACCTACTACCTAGGAATCCATATACAAAGAGAGGATGATGGAAGTTTTCTGTTAAATCAAAGTTCCAAAATTTGTGTTATCCTAAATCAGTTTGGCATGACAGAATGCAAAAGTAAGTGCAAGGCAAATAAATAATTACATCAGCTATCATAAGTTAAAGATCTTTAAAAATGTTGTAATTAATAATAATTTAAACCACTCCAATTAGAGAATCAATTAAATCAATAAATTGGTGTATTGTGATAGAATTAATTAGAATATCAATTTACACTCACTCACTCAATTAATCAATTAAAGTGCAGTGCTACTGGGATACTTGATTTCCTAATTAAAAAGGGATTAATAAATTGATATGACCAGCATAGAGGTGGGTTAAAAAGACCAAGTCGCTAAAATCCTTTAAAAAGTAATGGAAACGGAAAATAGAGATTGGTGGAGTTGTCCCAAAGAAACTATCTGCCTGTTTTTGTAACTAAAGCCTGGGACACCACAAAGAAAAGGCAGGTCAGGGTAACCGGAACTGTGGCCTTGGTTATTACCTCGCCCTAATCTTGGAGGAGAAACTAAATATCCTAAAAAGCCACAAATCCACGGCCCCTTCGAATGGAAGGAAGCGTTAAGATATCAGAGAGGGATATTGCAGAAAAATCAAATCAACCCTCGACCAAATTAGTTAAATAGATTAGAGATCAAATAATAAATATTCGCCGACGCGCGTATCGCAATTCAGCTTTATCAAGGCGAGTGCAAAGGTGTGAGCACACCAATGAACACAGCCTACTTAAAATTGGAAGGAGAAGAAGATCTTCTGCCAAACAATGAAAAATACAGACAAGTAGTGGGGGCACTCTTGTACATTGCCACCACTACACATCCAGATATGTGTTGCCATGTCAATTCTTTGCAGATACGTAAGTAAACCTCGTCAAAGAAAAAAAAAAAAACATTGGTGCAAGGGCCACCTTTACAAGTTAAAAAAAAAAACGGGCCCCAAAAAATATTTAAAAAAAAAAAATTGGTGCAGAGGCCTATAGAGTATTAAAATAAAACATTGGTGGCCAGGGGATTAGGAAAAAAAAATCCACAGGACTTCAGTTAAAGCTGTTTTCGTGACTTTGGGTCTTTTCGCAGCTTCAGGACTTCAATGTCGGCTCCTTTCGTGACATCGGATATTTTCGCCGCTTCAGGACTTCAGTGTCGGCTCTTTTCGTGACTTCGGGTTTTCTGCCGCTTCAGGACTGTTCGGCACTTCCGCATTGAGGCAGCACGGCTTCGGCGCTTGCAACGAGGGCCCCGTCTCCTTGAAAAGTGCAGCACTGCTGGGCCCCCTTCAGCCTGGGACACTTGTCCCCCCTGATGGTGGCCCTGTCAGTACCACAGAAGTTGGACAGCACTGTCCTAGAGGATGGGGGGATCCCTATGACATCCTTGGACCTTCTCCATGAATTTGGGTCTCTGAGTGGGCTGCAAATGAATAAATCTAAGTAACCTTATTCTTTTGGGGGGGGTCCCAGTCCTGGTGGCAGCAAAGGAGGCGTACAATGGGTTTCCTGATTAATATACCTAGGTATGATAATCACAAATGATCTGTCACAGCATATGGAGGACAACTTAGAAAATGATTGTAACTTTAAAAGGACAAGCTTTAAATAGTTCAATCTTCTTCTGACCATCTGGGGGAGAACTAATCTCTTTAAATTGATATTCCTCTCCAGGTTTTCATACCAACTCCTGAACTTGCCAGTACTTGTCCCAGGGAACTTCTTTGAAAAGGTCAACTCACAGATAATCCCATTCATCTGGCCCAATAAAATCCCCCGAATCTCATGGAAATTATTAGTGGCTCTAGTGGAGACTGGTGCTCCCCAATTTATATAACTACTACTATGTGGCCAGTCAACGTTTGTACATTCATAGCTGGTTTCATAGCAGTGTTATATTGTACATACATCTTTATCTAGATATTTCAGGTGTAAATACCCCCGAAGTATGTTTATTGGGGATTGTGGATGAAATCACACCTCTAAATAAATCCAGAGAATTAATTAGAGCTGTACTGTTCTCTGGTAAAAAAAAATGGTGCTAATAAGATGGATGAACCACCATCCCCCTTTGATAATTCTTAGGAAAGATTTGATTAATAAAAAGATCCTTCTGATTAAGCTTAGACACATTGCCAGAGGCTCCCTGGGGAAGTTTGAAAAGATCTGGCTACCCTGATTGGATGCTAATCTTGAAGGGATACTGCCTGCATCTCCACAATTGTCCTTTCCCCCTAATTCAATGGTAAAATATTCATACTGTCTTCATGACTTGTGACCTCTGAATACAAAGCGCTTGTCAATGCTCGCTTAAGAATCTGACAACAAGTGCTGTACTATTATTGTTAACGTAAAGTTGTAAACCACAAATAAACAAACGACATTAGGTAGCCATTGCTCAATGTACATAGGTACAAAGGAAACATATAATTGAAGATATTGCCACAGCCTTAATCCTTACAAGGCACTGTCTAATTTCATTCAGAAACTATACAGAGTGTATCTTACAGTGTGGTTCTGGTATTCTAAAATTGTTTGGCCATGGCCTTAGTTGATCAAATGCCTGAAGATGAAGATGTTGAAGGTGAAATACATCTCTGCTCAGGTCTTGCTCATCAGTATTTCCCTAATAAATGGGTTGGAATTTTTATAAAACACTATGGCAGAGAAAACACATATCTACTTTCTTTTTTTGTTAAAGAATAATTGATCAGTTGCCCTCAACTAGAATGCAACTGACCTCGCCAAAGTATCTATTTCATGGAAAAACCGAATTGAACATTCTTTTCCCATGGTGAATCATATATTTCCTGCAAGAGATTGTCCAGATAAATATAGTAAAATTTGGTCACTATGGAACCATACACATAACAAGCTCAGAGACCTTCATTTCCTTTTTCTGATGACAATGATGGTATTGTTGTCCCTCATCTAAACTCTGTGAACTTTTGTTGTCTGTGTAAATACAAAGTGAATTTCTAATCCATAGATTGGAAGGGGCCGTTCACCCCAAATATTCCATCAGGCAATCAAAAGATTAGTTTTTAACATGGGGTAATGACACAGTAGAGAATGTCTTTGTGTTTTGACTGTCACAACTTATCTTTGAAAAAGTCCCTGAGAAAGAATGTTTGGAATCTCTGTTGATTACTTCTTAATCAGATGAAAATGCAACAAGAAGGAATGGCACAATATTTGGGTTTAGCAATGCCACATGCTAGCAGTGCTTTAAAGTACATGTAATAAAAACTAACCAATAACTATAAAAATACAGATTTGTATAGTTATTGATAAAATTTAGAAAGACCAGTTGATTTCAAGGACAGTCTGACACATTGCAGCTACATATTACTTAGGTTCCCTCAGGATATCAACCACTTCACAGAGAATGGAGAATGCCTGTGTTTTGTAGAACGATTTGGGTGACAAGAGAATGTCCTATTTACCGTATTTCTAATAATATGACTTGTCTGCAGGCACAGCACAAAGAGAAGAGGGGTTTGGCTGCAGTGAAGGTGTTGGACATATATTCTGAAGAAGCTCTTGAGGATCATGTGGCTGAGATCAATATCTTGGGGCAGTGCCGACACCCAAACATTCTTGCACTACTGGAGGCAACATACTGGGAAAAAAAGCTTTGGGTAAGAGGACATAGAGACATATACTGTTCTGTTCACAGAGAAGGCTACCAGTTGCATGACTGCTCATGATGCAAACAGCAAGATATTGGAGCTCTACAAATACAGATACCATAGTCTGAATCGTAGCATAGAGCAGGAAGTTGTCTGAAGGTAGCCAGTTCCTGATAGAAATATGCTACTCTTGTTAAAAAGAGGTCAGGCAGATGAATGGTCATTTGAGTATACAGTTGGCATCCCTGAAAAAGATACTGAAAGTTTGTCAGCCAATGGCATAAAAGCAAATGCAACTCCAGCCAATGTTGCAAACACAAGGCACATGTAGTCTTCAAAAACTTTTAGGATCATAATTGAACCCAAAATTGTCTTTCTTTCTTTCTCCCAGATTCTGTTGGAGTTCTGCGCAGGTGGAGCCCTAGATGGCATTATGTTGGGTCAGTTCCAAACTAGTCTTCTGTAAACATTTTACTGACATATACCACCTGAAGAAGGCTCAAGTGTAGGAGCCGAAACGTTGTAATAAATTTTTTCATTTTTTTGCATTATATAAGTCCTGTGTGTGCGGTTCTAGTTCAGATTGTTATCCATGTGTATGTGGCAAGTTCAAACTATCTGACTTGTGTGTATTACAGGTGGGAAGGAGTGGTGTCCGAGAGAGTATATAAGGGCTAGTCCACATGGGAAGATTAGTTGCCGCTTCTTTGGGGTGACTAATCTCCCTGAATTGCTTGCCCGTGTCTCGCACGCGCTGAAATGTACAGGTGGGAAGGAGTGAGGCAATTTCGAGCGACTCAGGAAAATGCAGCACCACGTGTGAATAGGTGCAGGTGACTTTACATTTCAGCGGGCGAGAGACACGGGCAAGCAATTCAGGGAGATTAGTCGCCCCAAAGCAGAGGTGATTTGTCGCCTCCCTGAATCTTCTCATGTGGACTAGCCCTAAGTGAGATAATCAGTTAGTGCACTGATTGTAATAACAATTGTGTCTGTGTGAGAAGAACAGTCTGTGCACTTATCAGGGGAAACAGACCATGAATTATGCATGTTAGATAGTGGTCTGTTAAGATTTTATAAGTGTTATTCCTGATCTTTGTGTGATTAAATATTTGGCAGTTCTTATTCATGTACCAGACACATTAGAGTCTGGCTGTGCTCTACATGTGACTATAGTCAACCCAGTGTGTCTTCTTCAGAGCTTGGACATGGTCTCTTAGAGTCCCAGATCAGTGTGGTCTGCTTCCAGACACTCCTTGCCCTTCAGTACTTGCATAACCACAAAATCATTCACAGAGACCTCAAAGCTGGAAACATTCTTCTCACTCAGCAAGGCAACGTCCGACTAGGTAAGTGAATCTGGAAGGGCAATAATAGGTACATAGCCAAACAGTGAAACAATAAATATCTCAGACTTCAGAACCTCCTTGTTATTTATTCTTGTTTTTTGTGGATTGCTTTTGTTATTATAAAACCTTAAATATGGATATCTTAGAAGTTACCTCAGTATTTCTTGACTTCTATCAAAGCCAGTGGCTTCATGCATAGTACCTGTGTTCATGGATCTTTTTTCATGGCGTTATTACCTGTATCTGTTAAAACAGTGCTGAATATGAACTGGATGTAAAGTACAAAGATTGTAGCTTGGTGATACTCATGTGCTCTGTATTTTGATCTTGACAGCTGATTTTGGGGTCTCTGCAGTTAATACCCAGACACTACAACGGCGAAGCTCCTTCATCGGAACTCCTTATTGGTCAGTCAGTATTTCCATCTACACATAAAAAATGTATATAACTGAATGAGTAATAAAGCATTATGCATTATCCTCTTTCACGTTCTGGAAAGATAGTCCTTATGAGGGTGTGCAAAATTGTATGCAAACCTAGAAAAAAATGGTAAGATTCCACTTGTGAAGCTCTTGTATGGATTCAGTTGTTGGTTTGCAGTAGACAGATATTTGTATAGAGTCTCTTTAAAGTAGCAGGTCCTTCCAACCTCATATTTCTGCAGGATGGCTCCAGAGGTAGTGATGTGTGAGACATGTAAGGATGCACCATATGACTACAAGGCAGATGTGTGGTCTCTGGGGGTTACTCTGATAGAGCTGGCTGAGAGAGAGCCTCCAAATCATGATCTGAATCCTACACGCGTCTTGTTAAAGATTATCAAGTCTCAGCCTCCATGTCTGAAGCATAAGCGGTGCTGGTGAGTCAATGGTACAGCATGAAGTGTACAAATATCATTATAGTAGAACATTAATCAAGGCAAAGATGGGTACAAAGACACCGTAATATCCATTGGTAGCAGGGAAGATCATATCACATCAAAACATATTCCATCTAACGTATTTAAAAAGACACCTTGCTCATTGGATAAGCCATCAGAGACAAACTTGGGAGATGTATTTACACAATATATAGGGACAATGTCTGTGCAATATTCATTAGTCGAATAAAACAAGTTTACAGAACATATAGTATAGCCTGCTTTTGTATTGCTTACTGACCAGAGAAGCCTTTTAGTATTAATTTTTTTAGGTGATCTCTTCTAACTTCATACAGGTCTCAGAACTTTAACAGCTTTCTAGAAAAATGCTTACAGAGGAGTCCCCAAGAAAGATTATCTGTCAGTCAACTTCTACAGGTTAGTGATAGCATGAGAAATTAAGCAGTGAGAGAAAATGAAATATGGTGTTGATTCAAAACATTTTTCTGACGTACCAAAAGCTAAACATTTTTGGAAAAATAATTGTCTTCTACTGACTAGCTTTCTGCCTATTCCCCAGCATCCATTTGTGTCAGAGGTCAGTGACAACCACCCACTCAGAGAACTGGTAGCTGAGGTCTTGGCAGAAGTGACAGAGGAGGAAGAAGATGAAAAGCAGCAAGACTGTGATTCTCAGGTGAGATGTCCCCATGACTGCAACCTACAACTATGTGAGTTCTTGGAAATAAGCATTGAGTGCCCAGTTCTAGTCCAGTGGGCAGTTTTGTAGATTAAGAATATTATGATGAAATATATGTTGTTGATGAATCTTAATGTATATGTTTCACTTTCTGGTTTCCTCTCAGAAACCTGCTCCTGTTCCTGATGAAGCAATAGGTGTAGAGAATATTCAGTCTTCAGTGGATTTCTCCCCAGCTAAACAAGAGAATGGCTTACCTAGCCCTGTTTCTCAGATATCTGACCCAGGAAACCATTCAAGTTCCTCCGGACATGATGCACCTCTGAGAGACCGGAGAGGGTCAAGTTTCCTGAAAAAGATGCGTCGACTTTCTGCTCCTTCCTTATTCAGGGAGACTAAGGTGGCAGTAAAACGGAAGATAGAAAATGATCTGGAAGCCACAACGCAAAGAGGCCATCAGAAAGTGAGAGAGGAAAACATGCTCCATGATGTTGCCATTACTGCAGGGTCTGTAAATCCAGAATCAGATGCGCATGTCAACTCTGGGCCAACACAGGATATAGGCCAGGGCATGGATGTTGCTCATGCAGACGATAGAGAACTTGTGAACTTAAACGTAGTTATGCAGCCGGATCCAGCCATTGCAAATGTTGCACAAGCTGAGACAGAGACGGTAAGCTCTAACCTACAATCTCAAGAATTACTCACAAGGAAAATTACTAGCTCAACAATTGAAATGCATACAGAAGTCAACCCTGTCTTTCAAACACAGCCCAGGTGGAGAAGCTGTGAACATCTGTGTAGTTCCTCAGGAGATCATTTCAAGGCAAACAGTGAAAAAAGCAGGAACATAAGAATAAGACCAAGTTTTAAAGCAATACAATACAAATTGGAGTTGTCTCAATGTCATTTGACTGGGAAGCTGAACAAGACTTTTTTACGGTTGCGCTCACATTCTGTTCCCACATTGTCAGTGGAATCTAGAGCACCATTAAAGAGGGAGAAGAGTAAATCACAGGAACAGTATATAGAAAAACATGAAGACTCTCAGAAACACAAACAAATACAGTCTGAATTACTTGTACATAACAATAGTACAACTGAAAAGGTTATACAGCAGGAAGCTACCACTGACCAAGAAGGTGTAACTATGCAGACGGAGAGGCAGTCAACTTCACATATTTCAATAAACTCCAAAAATGATCTAGAAATCTCTGTCAGTCAAATTCCCAATTCAACACTGGGGACTACAACTGATTTTAAAATAATGAAGACTGCAGAACGTGTAATAGAAAAATTGGATACCTCCAAGTATGGACCCAGGGCTTTGGAATTCCTTAACTCTGTCTCACCAACACATACAATCTCAAAGTGGAGAAGCTATGGAAATGTGAGCATATCTCAAAATAATCCATCAATATGCTGGACTGTGCCTTTAGCAAGAAGATCATTAACAGATAAAGCAGGAGTATCATTGTGTAAGTATCAAATGGAAGTTGCAAAGAATCTGTCCAGTAATCGAACATGTTCTACCTTAAATGAAAAAAAGGAAACTGCTAAAACAAATCAAACTGTAAATTCAGGTTCTGATGAAAATAGCAGGACTGTCGAGGAAGAGACAAACATGGAGCAAGCCTCTCACAAAACTGATAAGCCCCTCCATCGACTGCATGCTGCACGGTGCTCGTGGTCAGTATGTTCTTATTCTCCCAACAAAGAAATCAAAAGCACCCATTCTGCTTCCTCATTTAGTAGGGAATTTAGAGCCTCTGTAAAATGGCAAGTTGATGATCTGAATGGAAGCATGGAAGACAAACAACAAAGAACCCTTCAAGGCATTCTTTCTCAGCCAGGAAAGCTGATGTCTACCGATCCAGCTAAAAGAGAAGAAATGGTTACTGGAAGAACAAGAACAGCAGATAATATGATGAAGAATTTACACAAGCAAAGTTTCTACCTCTCACCCCAGATTAATATAATAACATCTGCCCGCCATCACCAGTCTCTAGCAATGACACGTTCTGCTGAGTCCAAGTTGAGAAGTAGTGAAAATGTGCGCAGTTCTAACAGTAAACTATCTAGAAGTTTGTCAGCACCTGTATCATGGAAAAAGAAACATTCAGCAGCACAAATGGAATCGCAAGAAAAAGAGGAGGGCCACCTAAAGTTTGCAAGTAAAGTGCCTCGTAAAATAACACATTTACCTACCAATGACAGTGTATCAACTGTAAGCACATCTAAAAGAGGGGATGTAGACCGTGCAGTGGACACAGACCTGGGTGAGAAAACTGAAGAAAATGACCCCATTCAAAAGACTTACAGCCCTTTAAAAAGACTTAACTTTGCTCGATGTTCATGGGCAGTATATCCCCAAGAAAGAAATGGAAGGGCCATTCTGCAGAAACAGGAGATTCCAGAAGAAGACAGTACGACAGTAGAGTCGAATATACATACAGAACCCTCTGTGCAAGTGAGAGCCTTTTATTATTACATATTAAAGCTCTTCTTAATCGTACAGATAAAAATATATAAAAAATGTTTGCAAAAGAAGGTTCTCTATTACGACTGCTTAGAACTGCATAGTTCTCTGTGCTTTAAGCCTTAGTTTTGTGTTTATGGGAGATTGTGACCATTTTTTCCTATTTCTTTGAACCCAAAAATCAGTAGGAACAAGTGATGCTACTCCACAGAGAGTAGGGGTCATTTATTTGACACTACAGGGGTTATTTACTAAACTGTGAATGCAAAAAACACAAACAATTTGTGATCTTTTTTTTTCTTATACAAAAAAAACACAAATTTTTCGGAATTAAAAAAAACAAAAACAAAAGTCTGAATCTGAAAATACAGCATCTCAGACCTGTCGAGGTTGCATATAAGTCAATGAGTCCCAATGATTTTTTGATGTTTGGGTTTTCTGAGTTTTCGGCTGAAATTTACACAAAAAATTTGGGAAATTCAGATTAAAAAAAAAATCCAAAAAATCGTGAAAATATGATTTTTTTCCCCACAAAGCGAGTTTTCTGGAAAATGTAATAATTAATAAGTGTTAAAAACCTGAGCAGATTTGATCCGAGTTTGCAAAATAAATAACTCAATGCTCAAAACATGAAGTGTCGAATAAATAAAATTTGCAGCATAGCTACTGCGTTTCCTGGTCTGTCTCTACTTACTCTCTATGTATTGAGTTTATTGTGGCACCCAGGACAGGGTACCAGGAGCAGACAATTGGGATTAAAAGCATTTTGGTGATTTAAGTGATGCCATTCCGTTGTGCCAAGACAGGTGGAACTGGATACTGAGCAAGGTTGTGCCTATGGGCGCTGGGCATAAAATCCAAGTGACAACTTGGACTTTAAACCTAGTTAACCTAAAGAGTAATATTCAGAGGCTGGTTATTAGATGATGGGAAAAGTTATAATGATAATTAGTGCTCTGTAGAACATTACCAACATTTTAGGAACTATTTGTTTGAATCCTTTCTCACTGTATACTATTTGAATTGGGAAGCAAGGATTCAGACAGGTGATAGTGCTCAAGTATATAATAAATCTGCCCCTCATCATGTCACGATATATATAAATAAGTTACTTATTTTCACTATGGGACAAATAAGCAAGTAAATAAAAAAGGCAAGACCCTAGCAAGAAAAATGAACTATGGCCTACAGTAAAGGTGGTGTCTAAAGAACACAAAAATTCCCTTGTGCAAGAAAAAGTTGCCTAATTGCCCGTTTCACAAAGACAGGAAAGTATCAAGTGAAATAAAGTCATTTAGTAAACCCAGAGGATGGAAAAGTCTGAATCTGAAAATCAGGCATCTCAGCAGGGCCGGGCCAGAGCAGCCGGGCACCCCAGGCAACAAGGGCAGCTATGGCGCCCCATCCACTGCGCGCCTGAAGCACACACGCAAAAGCGCTGACCGGCCGCGTCAACCCCTTTTTTACCTTGTTTTGTTCCAAAAAGTCACGTGATTTCCCTCCCTGCCCATAATTTGCATATGCAAATTAGGATTTGGATTCAGTTCGGCCAAATCCTGGATTCGGTGCATCCCTAATATATATATAGGGAGAGATATAGGGAGAAAAAAAATTACTGTCCTTCCTATATAGTGATGTTTTTCCATTATCATGGCCGGTAAAATACTGGCCAGGTGGTAACCCTTTGGATCACATATATGTGACTTTTAAAAAAAATATATGTATAAAGGCATTAGTTCCATATGGTTAAGGACATACAGTTCTATAGGGTTAAGGTACCAGACTGAAGTACAGTACGTTTGTCTTGTGTAGAAAAGTGACAACCCTGCAGATCAGGTGGAGGAGTCACCCAAAGACCAACAGAAAACTGTCCGTGTGACACGAAAATTTATTGTGGATGGGAGAGAGGTCAGTGTATCATCGTGCAAGCGGAAAAATGAACCAGGGATCAGAGATGGCCAGGAACGTTCAGTAAGGTGAGCTAGGATTTCAGAGATGCAAGTTTCACATCCCTGCATGCCCTGAACTCTTTAACCAATCCTTTCCTTTTTTTCTACTGCAGGCGACAAGAGCTGCAGCACCTGAGATTGTTGCAGAAAGAAGAGAAAAAGTCACAGAGCCAGCTAGAGCAGAGAATGCAGCGAGAGAGGGAGTTCATGTTCCGCAACATTGAACAGGAAATTATAGTAAGGAGAATCAAAGCCCCCCCCATTACCTATAAGCTAAAATTAAAAATGTTTCACGGCCTGTGCTATTAATTTAACCAGTAGCAATGGAACCAATTCCCAATGCAGTAAAAGATTGTATGTATAAACTTCTGGGGTGGGTGTATATAGCCAGCATCTACTTAAGTCATAACACCACAATTAGGTTGGCATTCTAGTAGGGTTTTAATAAAATGCTGGACTGCTTGTGTGGTTCAGAACCAGGTCCAGACTGAGAATTAAAATAGGCCCTGGCATTTCATATACACAGAGGCCCAATCAGCCCCCACCAGCCCACTAAATACTGACTTTCTATGGCACCTTATAGCAGCCCCTCTGGCATTTGCCAGAACCCACAGATTGTCAGTCCGGGCCTGTTCAGAACACTACATCTTCCACTTGCTGATAACCCTATGGACACAACAGCTATGTGTATTTGCACTGGGAGATTCTAACGGAGGCAGAACTTGTGTTCACACAGGGCAAGAAGCAGTATTATGACCGTGAGATTGATGCACTGGAGAGGCAGATGGAGCAGGCACGGATGAAAAGAGAGCAAGAACACACTAACCGCTTGCGTCAGGAGGCCCTGAGATTAAAGTCTCAGCAGCAGAAGGAGCGGACTAAGAAGAAAGCGGAGTTGAAGGAGAAGTGGCAAGAGGTGAAATGATAATCTCTGCATAGCACCTTGCCTCCAGCTCAGCAGTTATAACAGGTGCCATATTCCAACATAGCTTAACCAACAAGAGCAATGGAAAGCTGGGTCCATCACCCGCACTACAACAATGGTGGAGCAATCCTTTTATAAGCTGACAAACAAATGTAAATGGTTCCCTAGCCAATAGAATAAGTCTAAGCCTCTACCTTATCAAAATCACCCATACTGTACATGTTAAGTACAAGACTGCCCACTGATTGATAATACTAATTATTCAGAGGCTCTTTATGATGTATCCCAGCAGAATTGTTCCCTTTCCAGAGATAGCGTCCATCTAGCCAATTCCATGTCACCAATTATTAACACCCCTGCTTCTACTACTCTTTTAACTTTACCCATTTTCCTTTCCTCCTATTTCTTCTTCCATACAAATTGTATTGTTGTTTCCACCCTCATAATCTACAGTTGTAGAAAACAATAGATATATGCCCAATTGTACTTACAGTGAGGTTTCAATTTCCCATTCGATCATACAAGTGACAAATAATATGGTCTCCGGGGAGGTATCATAGCTTCCAAGCCTTTTATATTAAAACTGTTAGAAAGGTTGAAGATAAGATTAGGTTTAAAAAAGTGATACACCACTTTAAATACACTCTTTAGGCAAGGAACAAATAGTAGCAGATTTGACCCTATAAGACCATCCTTATATGAATTAATGTGGGTCTTCATTATTCCGTGTATTTGCTAGTATGACTTATGGTGGATGTAAAGGTGGCCATAGTTGCACCGATAATTTTGTACGAAATGAATTTTGGTATGATATTCAGTGCAAGTCAACCGATATTGGCAGAAGACTTGGATACTGGTCGGCTCGTCGATTGGCCAGCTGGAATTTTTTATCTGGTGTCTTTGAAGGCACCCGAACATCTGCCTTTGTTAGTGCTGACTTGTCAGATACAGGTAGAATTCTATTGTTTCTACCTCTTTATCTGACGATTCAGCTCTACACGTGTGTGTTGAAATGAATGATCTTTCTTGGAAAGATCTTTTCCAGGAAAGATCATAATTGTTATTTCTATGGCCAGCTTTAGGGTTAGAAATAGGTGCATTTCCAGTTCATGGTGAACTAGCAGAAATATGAAGGTAGGCTGTGTGTCATAAATGTACACTTACCATTTAGATATGAATGCTTGTAGAGGCACCAACCACAGACTTGTCTAGTGTCAGGGGCATGGCACTAAGGTTAAAACTAAGTAAGATCAGGTCCTCCTAAATACACCAGTAAACCCTCAAAGTAGTGCTTCTCTAAGTCCTCAGTCAAAATAAACTCAGCATTTCTTTCCTTCTATTGTGTACACATGGGCTTCTGTATCAGACTTCTTGTTTTCAGCTTAAACCTCCTTGCCCTGGGCATGAGCATGCTCAGTTTGCTCCTCTTCCCCCGTTGCTTCTTTGCTGTAATCTGAGCCCAGAGCTATAAAGGAGCAGGACTCAGGCAGGAAGTGATGTCACAACGAGCTAATGCGGCAGCTGCTATCCTAAACAAACAGAGAGCTTCTGGTAAAACAGTGCATTCTAGTTTGCACTATTGCAGCTAATCCATTGACAATAAAATGCCTTTGTAGCTTTCCTTCTCCTTTAAACCTGGAGCATTACTAGTCTGGTTGTGGATATGCTGCCTCTTGCACTTATTATTAGTTTGGTTTAAGTGGGTCATTTTCAACACATCTACATCCACTCACAGAATCTAAATACTTTATGTGATTTTAAGGCAAGACTGTTGTTACCCCTGCAAGCAGTCGCATTGACTTCAACCTCATATAAAACACGTGTGCAAGATGTCTAAATGAAGGGAAACATTTAAATCAATTACATTTAGTCAATCAAATGCTTTTAGAAATGTAGTAATGGGGGTACATGTTGCTGGTGTTTTTTTAGGATCAATGCCTGTTAGAGCAGCAGCAGGCACTAAATGCAGCTTTACAAAAGGTGGTCACCGATCACAAGAAAAAAGTCATGAGTATCGAGAAGGAGAACCTTTGCAAACTCCATCACCTGAAGAGAGGTAGGTGGGAGATACATTCAGTCCGACTGATTTTAAGGATTAGTCTTGAAGGTTTTGTGAAGAAAATGGTGGGTATTACAGTGCTGGTGTAATCTACCAAGCAGCAATGTGATTTGTAGATCACTTGGTAGAAGAATTGAAGACAGTCGTGAAAAAAGATTAAAAATACAGTAAATGCAGCCAACTATATGCTATATGCATGGAGACTATTTGATCTCTTAAAGGAGAAGGAAAGGCTGGATACACCCGGGTTATAGAAGCGAGCACCACGCAGAGATCTTACCTCCGTCTTTGCGCCGCTGCATATTTCCTCGGACTGAAGCATGCGCATTTGAATGAAAAAGACTATTTTAAAGGGAAAGGAAAGTCTAAACTAGAATAAGGCTAGAAATGCTGTATTTTGTATACTAAGCATAAACATGAACTTACTGCACCACAAGCCTAATCAAACAAATGATTTATGCTTTCAAAGTTGGCCACAGGGGGCTGTCATCTTGTAACTTTGTTATACATCTTTGCAAGACTAGACTACATACACATGCTCAGTGTGGTCTGGGCTTCTTAGGAATTGTCATAAATGATCAAAAAACAAAGCTGCTTGAGTTCTGCATGGCTGGTAAGTAAGGCGGGGGCTCCCCCTGCTTTTCAAAAGTATGATTGATTCTCTGCCAGAAGTTAGGGACCATGTGACAATTCCTATCCACAGCACTAAATGAAGGGAGAATTTCACTGCATACTGTCAGGTTTCTTATAAAAACGGTAGACATTTTTTAATTAAAGTATATTGGAGATAGATTTCTTTTTCATTAAAGAAAGTAAAAATGGGATTGTATTTCTTTGCCTTTCCTTGCCCTTTAAAGTTAAAGTTCGGCTTTTCGTTATAATGCGCATGCACAGCTGAGCAAAGATGGAAGTAAGATCTCTGCGTGGTGCTCGCTTTTATAACCAGGGGCAGATTTCTCCTTATAGGAGCACCTGCCCTGGGTTTGAGGTGCATCGCTATAATCACTTGGGGGTGCCTAACATTTGGCACCACTAAGTGTATCCAGCCTTTCCTTGTAGTGCACAAGCTGTTTCCCGTTATAATTTCAGTTATTCAGAGAGTTATGTCCTATTATCAGATCCATACTTATAGTAGTCACCAATGATATTGTTTGCCTCCTGGTTTTCTGCAGCTCGTAATTCAGTGATCCTGAAGCTTGAGGAACGGCATTTACAGGAGAAGTATCAGCTTTTCCGACAGCAAGTTATTGAACAACACAGCTTACAAAGGCAACAGCTGCGCAAGAGGCACGAGAAGGTACAAGCAGAAAATTTCTGTACTAACATAGTTACCTCCCCAGGTATTCCATGGCCAGTTGGATGAATGAGTATATATGAATGCCGATATTCATAAGTCATGTAAAGCAAATGTTCCTAAAGTACTTGACCAAAACAAGGCATGGGGTATGTAAGCCTTAACTGAAATGAGGAAACTATTTTTTTCATAGTTTATTTTTCAATTATTTGCCTTCTTCTTCTTGTGTGCAAATGGGGGTCACTGACCCCATCTTAAAACAATGCTCTGTCCGCCATACGGGAGGGATGGTAATACAAGGCCCCAATGGCTTAACCACTGATCAGACTCTAATAAATGCGACATTCACACAATACTACCAAACACTATACTCAACGGAAGAGGATCATCCAAACCCGGGGCTAGCATTCCTGCAGCAGGCTAACCTCCCTAAACTTAGCAAAATGCAAAACTTAGATGCAGACATCACCCCAGAAGAAATAGAACAGGTCATTAACCAACAGGCAAATGGCAAAACTCCGGGACCAGATGGTTTGCCTTCTGAATCTTACAAAATCCTCAGGACTAAAATAACTCCTTACTTGGCACAAGCACGCAAAGATATGCTCCATAAGTCAGACATGCCCCAGATTTTATAATGGCTCGCATAATACTATTGCCTAAACCCGGAAGAGACCACACCAACGTAGCCTCATACAGACCTATCTCGCTGTTAAACACGGATTACAAAGTTTTTAGCAAACTATTTGCAGACAGACTCAAACAGCTTTTACCCAAACTTATCTCCCCGGAGCAAACTAGTTTTGTTCAGGGCAGATACTCCACACAGAACATCAGAAACTTCATAGCAGCGGAACTTAAATATAGGGATTTCCCAAACCACACAGCAGCGGCAATTAGTCTCGATGCAGAAAAGCCCTGACCGGGTTACATGGCCGCACTTACTTAGAAAATTGACACACCAAAATTTTGGCCCTAGCTTTATTAACATTATTAGAACAATATACAAGGCCCCGCAAGCTATCATCTCAATGCAAGGGTCAAATTCTAACCCATTTACTATACACAAAGGTACTAAACAAGGCTGCCCATTGTCACCACTGCTGTTCAACCTGGCACTAGATCTGCTGTTGCTCAACTTAAACCAGTTACAACACTTTAGTGGGATAAAAATAGGCACAACAGAAATGAAACTGTCTGCATATGAAACTCTTAGTAGCTGACCCAACCACTGCAATCCCGCATGTAATAGATGTAATACAAGACTTTAAGGACCATATAAGGATTCAGAGCTAACTTAGACAAGTCCGAACTATTGTGGCTGGGAGCCCCCCTGGACGACAACACAAAAGCAACAGCTACTATGTTTCAACAAACCAACTCATTCCTACAATACCTGGGTGTAAAAATACCAGCAGACATAACACAGTTATAGGCACTAAATATAACATAAACCATAGAAAAAGCCCTCCAAGACTTCCAAAGCTGGGAAAACATGCCAATTAATTACATAGGTAGAGTTAACCTTTTCAAAATGGTCATCTTTCCAAGATTACACTATAAAGTTCAAGTGCTACCAATCTTACTAAAATCAACAGATGTCAATAAACTTAACAAAAGATTACAGCCTTCATATGGAAGCATAAAAACCCCAGAATAGCTCTAGCGAAATTAGCACAACCTAAAGATAATGGTGAACTTAACCTGCCGCTAATAAAATACTATAACTTAGCTAGTTTGATACGTATCGCCACAGACTGGATCAAACAAACACATACACCGATACACATAGAGACCAAAACTTCACACCGACCCTCTCTTATTTGTTACATGCCCTGCCTTCAGAAATCCCTCCCCACTGCCAGACAAACCCGCTGATCTATACCACAATCAGAGCCTGGCAAATAATCACAAATAAATTATTTGGCACGTATAAATTTTCACTCTTTCTCCCTCTATTAAATAATAAACAGTTTCAAGATGCCGAAGCAGACCCCCGCTTCCAAATCTGGCACTCTAAAGGCCTAACAATGATCGAGTCATTTGGACCCTAGCAAACAGTTTGCTGAAATTGGAGAGCTGCTGAATAAAAATATAAATAACTCAAAAACCACAAATAATTCAATGAATGAATGAAAAGCAGTTGTAAATTGTCTAAGAATACAACACTCTACTACAAGTTAATTTAAAGGTCATGGTTTATCTGTAGAAATAAGTCAAATCAACTGGACTTGCTATGTTTAATTTAAAGGAGAATTCAATCTGTATCTGAAAAAACCATCCCCTGTGTAGGCCGCACTCCACACCGGGCAAATGCCCCTAACTTGTTACTTACCCCTCCTTCCATGTTGTCTTGATCGCTCTTCTTCCTGGACTGACTAGCGTTTTCGGGTGCATTCGCAGTACGAGGAATCTGCCGGTGCTGAGCTACTGCACATGCACAGAAAGTCACAAAGTTTCCAAAAAATTCAATCGTAAACTTCGTGACTTTTGGGCCAGAAAGTCACAAACTTTCTGAAAAAAAGATCAGAAAGTTTGTGACTTTCAGGCACATGCGCAGTTGGAGGAATCTATTTTTCAGATACAATAAATAGAGTGAAAGCGTGCTTCAAAAGTGGATAGGCTCTTTGCAGCCCCGGGTGCAAGCCGTACCCCCTGCCAGGGTCAAATGTACATGTAGAAAATAAAGCAGCAGCACTCCGGTATTTGAAAAATTGTGAAAAACTTTACTCACATGCCATAGGCAACGTTTCGGGCTACACAGGCCCTTTGTCAAGCCATCCGGAGTGCTGCTGCTTTATTTTCTAAATGTATTTTTCAGATACAGGTTGAATTTTCCTTTAAAGGTGGACAATCATGAATTCATCAAATTAAAGACAATTTTTGGCTTATGAAAGAACACCTTCAATTTACTTTAATCACTTACATCATGTGAATGCTCTTTTATTATAAAATATTTAGGGGCAGATTTACTAAGGGTCGAATTTCGAATGAAAAAAAAAATTCTAAATTCGACCAGGGAATAGTGGGTGAATAATGGGGAATTAAAAAAATTTGAATTTTTTTTAGTGCAATTCGATCGATCAAACGATCAAATAGGGAAAATTTGATCGATCGAATTCGAATATTCGAACAATTTTTAGAGATCGAATTTTTCAAATTTGATCTTAGAAAATGATCCCCACTTTGGTAGGTTTAATCTGGTGAAATAGGTGATCGAATTTAAATTTAAAAAAGGGGAAGTATTCGACCATCGCATTTTCGAATATTCAAATAAAATTAAATTCCAATTTTGGAATCATTCAAATTCGAATATTCGATGGTCGAATTTGGTCCAATTTGCCTAATTTGCATATTTGAATTAGAATCTTTTTGAAAATTCGATCGAATATTCTAATTCCTCATGTGAATATTTGTGAAGTTAGTAAATCTGCCCCAGTAAATATAAAATATTTAGTCATGCAAATTACATAAACCATACTATTATAACATATTGATCTGCATATATATATAAACTACACAAAGATCTTAATCTGAGTGGAATTAAGTGGCAGGTAGAATGGTCAGGATATGTGATTGTAAGCTTTGCTAGCGCAGAAAAGGTTGACGCTATAGCAGTAAAATATAATATTAAAATAAGCTTAGTTTATTCTGGGCTTCAAATGCACTATTG
Source organism: Xenopus borealis (assembly GCA_024363595.1). Taxonomy (NCBI): domain Eukaryota; kingdom Metazoa; phylum Chordata; class Amphibia; order Anura; family Pipidae; genus Xenopus; species Xenopus borealis. The sequence goes on along the minus strand of CM044435.1, from coordinate 121,762,940 downwards.
AAAACTAAGGAAAACAAGAGCTGTGTACATATTACAGTAATGTAGTCATTTGGGTTGAAAAAAAAAAGACAATTTTCAGTTGAGCTTGACCTTTTGGTCTATTACTACCTGTTTTATAATGGTAATGTGTGAGACATGTGCATAACTAAGAAACGTAGTGGAGCTTTAAGGTGATTCAGTCTTCCAGAAATGCTTGAAGTTTCTTCTTGAGGCAACACATGAAGTGACACATAGTTTTTAACACCAGTGATTCAGATTATTGCTAGTGGGAAAGCTTTAACAGGAGATTAGTTGCCCAGAGAAGCAGAGATGTATCACTAATGATTAATCTCCTGGTGTGGCATTGCCCTTAAAGGGCATGTAAAGGCAAAAAAATAAAATCCCATTTTTACTTTCTTTAATGAAAAAGAAATCTGTCTCCAATATACTTCAATTAAAAAATGTCTACCTTTTTTATATGAAACCTGACTGTATGCAGTGAAATTCTCCCTTCATTTACTGCTGTGGTTAGGAATTGTCACACGGTCCCTAATTGCTGTGCAGGGAAACAATCATACTTATGAACAGCAGAGGGAGCCCCTGCCTTACTTCCCAGAACTTGAGGAGCTTTGTCTGTTTCCCTGTAAAACAGCCTGTGACTGTGTAGCGTTTTTTATCCACAGACCCAGTGCAGTTAGGTTTGCCACCCAGCCAATATTTTACCGGCCTAGCCCGTAAAACACTGGCCAAGGCCGGTATATTACAAATTTACCAGCAATATAGCTACCAGTAAATCTGTCATACCCCTATTAAAGGCCCTGGCCCACCCCAACTCACTAAAAACTTACCCTTTTTTTCCAGGGCCAGGTCGTGGCTCCGCACCCTTTACAACACATCCCCTTTACATCACGACACGCCCTATAACGTCATGACACGCTCCTTTCTTCCCGCACCCCCCCCCACCACCATTGCCGGTGAAAAAACTATTTCAAAGTTGGCAACCCTAAGTGCAGTCTGTATATTCTGATTATTAATCAGTCTTGCTGTCTTGGCTTTAGTTGCCCTTTAATATCAATGTTTTTTCCCTGCTGTTCCCAACAGGACATGGAGAGGCTGAAGCATTATCAGAGTCTACTTGTAGATGACATGAAGAGCAAACATATACAGGGGAGATCTCAGTGGCAGAAGGCCCAGCGCATTGAAGCCAGGACTCGCCAGGCAATGTTTAAGGAAAGGATTAAAAGTCAAGGGTTATGTGCCTCCGAACAGAAAGAGAGAAGTAAACAGGTAACAAGTAAATCAGCCAGTCCACCCCTGGTCAGCCACACAATATTACAGCCTTCAAATCCTACACAGAACGGGCCTATAAACCCATCTTATTTATACAAAGCAGGAGTTAAAAATATAGCTCACCTTGAAAAAAAAAAATTGTGTTTTTTTAAACTCTTTCTATAGTTCTTGTTGCAAGAAGCTGCCCATCAGAAAGCAGAGACGCAGAAACATCAGCAGAGACAGGAGGAGGAAATGAAGAAGCTTCAGCAGCATCTAGAAGAAACATGTAATGAACTACAGCAGATACAGGTACAAAATAACCATTACTGTGTATTTCATATTATATATATTAGGGATGCACCAAATCCACTATTTTGGATTTGGCTGATCTCCCAAAAAGATTAGTCCGAATACCGAACTGAATCCGAAGACTAATTTGCATATGCAAATTAAGGGT
>CM044435.1:121723062-121740373 GCA_024363595.1 Xenopus borealis | reverse complement strand
ATCCATCCCATCACAAACATCTGCATCAAAATCATCAGCTTCTGGAGCTTCTGACTCCACATAGTCATCCTCCACCTCAGCATTGATGTCAAAGACATGGTCACTCTTCTTAAACTTTTCCATTAATAGTGATAGGTTCTGTGGTAGGAAGCATTATCAATGAAAAGGTTTAAAATGTTTGCTAGGAACAGGCAGCGGCTTTTTGATTAAATGGGAACAGGGGAAAGCGTAAAAATAATTAATTGAGATTTGAGGCTTTCAAGCAAGCAGCGCAATGGGAAAACAGATGATAAAATGGCTAATATGAGATTTAAATTGAATTCATACCATACAAAATCATGTCTTTTTAATGGCACAGATATTGTAAATACCTTGTTTTGGGCATCACTGTTCCACTGCATGAAACAAAACCCAGAGAGAGATGGACATATTGGACGCTTTTCCACACACTGTAAAAACAAGGCTGTCCAAAGAAACAGAAAAACCAATATAAATGACATACAGTACAAAGAGATAAAATATTCTGTAAATTAAGAGTGGAAAAAAGAATTTAGCTCACACCAAAACCAGAAGGCCTCCAGCATGTAACAACACAAAGCACAACCCCACAAACTTGTCAGGAAAAGGAGATCTGGATATACACATAATTAAAGTAAAACTTTACCCCCAAAATGAATACTTAAGCAACAAATAGCTCACTTCAGATTAGGTGGCATATTAAAGAATCTTTCCAAATTGGAATATATATTTAGGTAAATATTGGTCTTTTGCATATCTTGACTAGAGCAGATTTAACTGTAATAGGAAGTAGCGTGGGAGTCTGTTAACCTTGTCTGTTAATTGGCTCATGTGACCAACATGTATGATTTGTTTGTTTGCACCGCGAATCCTAGGATCCCAGTGGGGTGGTCCTTATTTAAAATGGCAATTTTCTATTCAGTATTACCCAATGGAACATACTACTAAAAAAGTATATTATGAAAACAGTTTATTTACATGAAGTGGGGTTTTACATATGAGCTGTTTTAGGATATATATTTTTTTACAGGAGACCTACATTGTCCTGGGGTATAGATCTCCTTTAAGTAAACCTATCCTGTATATGAAAGTCCTTGGAGCAGCAGAGTTTATTAGATTGGATGTAACTACTGCCTTCGATTTTTCTTAAACTAGAAACACATTTAGTCAATATTCTCTTACAGACAACAGAATTTAAAGTCAGTGTAAAAATTAGTTTAAATAAGGATATATACTGCTTTAAAGAACAGAGTAGACTTGAAACTTGCCAAGCAATATTTTGCTGCTGCTAATGGAAACATACGTTTAAGTTCTGTACTGTCGACAGAACCAGGACTAGGTGGTTCTGTCTCTTCTGTGGTTGAAAGTGGCCTCACGTCTGCATCAAAGTGCAACTCGCTGTGATAGCTGTGACATTTCAGAGTAGAGAGGAAGACACCAGCTGTACTGAATTCATCAAAAGAAGCGGCTGTCTTCTGGAAGAGTGGGTCAATCTGTAAAGAAGACGTTTAGGTGAAATTTGAAGTACACTAGCATGCTTCTGCAAACACAGATAAAGGGATAGTTCATCTTTAAGATAGCTTTTAGTATCCTACCGCATGTACTAGACTTTTTAAGCCATTTTCCAGTTGGTCCTCATTTTATAGTTTAACTACTTGTCTTTGCTTTCTACTGCTTTCAAATTAAAATAGGCGTCATTGAACCCGGGCAGCCAAAGAACTATTGCTCCCTGAAATAATAATTTTATTTTTACAAATCCTGTTACTATTCAGGCCACTATTCATCATTTAATTTAAAGTAAAACACATAAAAAGCATATCGCAAATTGTCTTAGAAGTTGGACAGCAATGTAGACCATGATATTCTGTGTTACCAAGGGCCGAAATTTTTCTGGCCTACATAATGGAGGGCCAATAATGGAAGCCAGTGTTGACCACTCCCTTTTTTTAAACCACACCCACGTTACCACTAGACCATATGGTTGATGCTCACTGCAGGGATATCAACACTCATATGTGAAAAAAGTTTTCATATTAAGACATAACCTTAAATCCATATGCCTCCTCTTCCCCTGTGGAGAACACAGCACCCCCCAGCACATGATTAAACACCTTAGAGGCCACTAACAATTTATTTTCAAATGCTAACAATACCCCAGAACAAATACCAGCCTTATGTTCCACAGGCTGAGCAGGCCACACACAGGGAGCATAGGGAAGGCAGAATAGAGCAGGAGACAGAGAAACCCATCAGGACCACTCTAAGATGTATTACATACAGTGACACAGTGCTGGTGCTCATTAGCATTTTCTATAAAGTGTGAACAGGTGAACAATGTGGGAAGTTTCAGACTGTCTCAGGTGTGAACAGTACAGGGCTTTGAACAATAGAGGTATTACATGTTAAAAATGCAGGGTTATCACAGGTGTGAAAAATAAAGGGGATTAGTCTGAATTTAAGGTTTTAACAATGCAGGGGCCAGTTAATCTCTGTAGTGATACCATTTAAATGTTACACATGGTAAGCAAACACAGCAGTTAGGGGGCCACAGTAGTGGGTTCGCAGGCCGCCAGTTTGACAGCCCTGGTCTACATCATTCATGTTGATTTAAAGGTGAAATACCCCAAGTTCAGACAACTTTTGTTCTCCAATAAATATTTTTTATTATTTATATTTTTTATAGGCAACCTTAATTGAATTAAAAAGAAAAATTCTAAAAATCCAATATTTTTCTGTCCTTTGTGAGACCTATCATTGGACCTCTACTAAAATCCATCACCCCCAGACATGATGTACTCTATGTTGTTGTAATCTATAATTGAAGGCACAGATGTTCAATGACAGACACCCTTGTTTTCAAAAGGATGGGACAGCAGCCCTATAAGGTACATAGCTTCATTTGTGGGGATTTAATGGTGCTTCCAGAATAGTATATTTGAGGTTTGAGTGTGTCTTCTATTTGGTAAAATGGTCACATACCTCACTCTTGCGTTCTGTTTCGGAACGGTTTATGTTATTCAGATTCCTTTCAATTGTTTTATATGAACGTTTCCTCTTCTTCTGATTCTTCCTTTCATCCTGAGGGTCTTTAGAAGTATCTAATGAAGCAAGTTGCAATATACTTTATGTAATAAATGTAACTAGCCCTTTACCATTATTCTGCAAAGGAAGTAGTAAATGGGTCTCAAAAGGCTTCAGACTCAAATGAAAACAATTACTACGTGGTTGTTCTCTGGGTAATATTTGTTTTCATTTGGAACTTATGTTTTAAAAAAAAGTCAGGAATACACCTTAACTGATCCCCCAGGCTTCAGAATGACAAGTAACAAGAGAACAGTATTCCCAGACACCTTTCCTAAAGGATTCAGCTGCCTGAACGAACAGGAACTTTATGCTTTGATGCTGCTCTGTGTCCGGCTTATCATCGGGGTGGTCGATATGCAGAGCAGTATTCTACTGCAAAATACAAGCCACAAAGGTCTGTGTCACTTTTCCATGTGTTTCTCAGAGAGCTTTTCATTTAATATTAACAGGAGTGGTAACGGTTGTGGAAACTGCATAACACTGCTAGTCCAGGTGTTCTTAAAATGATATGTGCTGCATGTTTTCATGTCGGAGCCCCCAGGACTTGCTGTGTCAGGAGTTTCAATTTACATTAATCGTAAGCAGCATGGGTGGGTTTGGACATCTCTGCCAGCTACAGAACACCAACCAATATGCAATAAGCTTTGGACTCTCTGAATCATCTTGTATTTGAGATGTGGGATCATAACTCCTTGAGGCGGTAGAAAAGCCACAATCTCTTGGTGTCCCTTCCAGAATTTACAGGTCAAAACCTCTGCACTAGTGATGTCCGGGTCTATAAACTGACGAGCCAGAAGCCAGCAGCATGAAGTCACGGGTGGGGAGAGCAAAAGGAGCTCTCATCCCTAACCCAAAGATTTTTTTGAAGTAGCCAGTCCAAACACACAGGTCTTGAGCACATCACTGCTCTGCACTGTTTAGTGCTTACCCATGTGCCATCTAGTGGCAGATGTGAGATTAGCACTTAGAAGGAATAAAGCATGGTCATGTATAACAGAGGTATGAACTGAAGAGCTGAACCTGTAGTTACCTGAAAGGACTTGCATGATGATGACAATGAACACCTGGCTTGAATTTAAGTTAGAAAGAAATTCTTTCTGCATTTAAAGGAAATGCAGATCCTTAAAACAAGTTAACCTAACTACCTTTGCAAATAATGTTTTTTTCTAGCTTTCAAGTTATTGGCAATTGTCAAATGACATTCTCAGGAATTGCTAGCTCTGACTCCCTAAACAATGTTCAACATATGTAATTAAAGGAGAATGCAACCTGAAATAGAAAAAATCCTCGCCCCCAGCCTAACTGCCCCCCCAGGGCAAATGCCCCTAATTTTTTACTTACTCCTCCATGTAGATTCTGGCCTTGGGAGTTCACGTCACCATCTTCTTTATATGGTCTTCTTCTGAATCAAACAAGTGGGGTTTTTTTTCAGAAACTTTGGTACTTTCGACGCATGCGCAGTAGTTCAGAAATTTACTACAACATTGCATGTGCCAATAACGCCGGTCTGATTCCGGAGAGGACCAAAAAAAGAAGATGGCGCCCGTGAACTCCCGAGGTCAGAATCTACGTGGAGGGGTAAGTAAAAATTTGGGGGGTGGGGCAGTTAGGCTGGAGGAATCTACAAAGGGACGGTATGGGGGTAGGGTTTTTTCTATTTCGGGTTGAATTCTCCTTTAGAAGACCTACAAAACACCTTCACGGAGCATGGATTTCAACTGCAATTACACTTATAAAATGCTTAAAGAACGCATATTATATAGTTGAGTAGAACTATATTTTCTTTCATTAAAAAAAAAATTAGATTTTGGGTAGAGGACCCTTATAACCACATAATTACTGTATGTTCAACTTATCGCCTCTCATGAAGAAAGGTGATGGCTTTGGGTTTATACAAGTGAATTCCATCACTGCAGTTGTAAAGGGTTACTTAGAATCAATTCTGCAATATAAAGTAATCCGATAATATTATGCTGGTATCAACCTATTTCCTGGTTGTCAGATCCCTCGGTTGTCTGAGATTCCTTTCCAAGCCCACCAAGCACTTTGTAGACATCTGCATGAACAGCGTCGACTCGCACTGCATATATTTTGGCACTGGCATCCAGAGTCCCAGCAGCAACCTAAAAAGTGTCAAAAGCAATCCATTAAGGGTAGGGACAGACAGGGAGATTCAGGGAGATTTTGTCGCCTGCTAAAAACGCCAGGCAACAAAATCTCCCCGAATCTCCCTGTCTGTCCCTACCCTAAGGCAAAATTAGCACAATTTGATCATTCAGCACAGGGTAAACTTACAATTGCAAATGCCAAGTTCACTTACTTTGAAGTTAGTTAGTTCGCTGTCCTTATGTTTCAAGATGTCGCCCATATAATCAATCAAGTGTAACCCAAACGCATTCTTAGTTGTTATTTTCTGTGAAAAGAACACTTATTAGTTTTCCACGGCCAAACCAACCGAGGACCCAATAAGAAAGTTAGGCTACAATACTGCTTATTATAGGATATTTAGGAAGAAACGTTATAAAATATAATGACAGAGGCTTTGCTAACAACCCATGTTATTACACCACTGATGACAGTATAGATGATTACAACTATTTTACAAAAATGGGGTCTAGTTTCAGAGCTGCACATACAAGGTTAATTAATTAAAGACTTGAAACAAAGTCTGAGGTGCTATAGATATTCTTAGAAGTATAGCAGAGGGAAAGCTATGACAAAAATGTATTATCTGTAACCCTGCATAAGTGAAACTTGAGCAAAAAAAAAACTTCCACATATAAGGTCCACTTAAGCACAATCATTTTAATTGTAGTATCCCCCAAAAACATAGCTAAAGGAAAACGTTAAATAACCAATAATTATAATAATGGGAATAACTAGCCATGAAAACAGTACGTATACGGCAGTAAACATTACACACAGCAAATACACAGAACTGAACTTCAGGATGGATGTTTTGAGATTAAATAAATATAATGCTCACATTCTCCTGAGACAACTTAATGCAGGTGGAATAATGATCTGAAATCTGATTGTTGGTTAATTTGGGCAGTAGAGATGTTGGTGTATCAGTTCCCCTGTAAAACAAAAAAAAAAAACTATATAAAGGAGTTGTACAGGTATGGGACCTATTATCCAGAATGCTCAGGACCTGGGGTATTCCAGATAGCAGATCTTTCTGTGATTAGGATTGTCATCCGAGTTAACTAGAGAATTATTTTAACATGAAAAACCCAATAGGCTGGTTCTGCTTTCAATAAGGATTAATTATATACGAGTCTGAATCAAGTACAAGCTACGGTTTTATTATTACAGAGAAAAAGGAAATCATTTGTAAAAATTTGGATTATTTGGATAAAATGGAGTCTATGGCAGACGGCCTTTCCTTAATTCGGAGCTATCTGGAGAACAGATTCCATACCTGTACTTAGAATGACAAAACCACCTAACAATGTGATATACTGCATAACTGTGTTTTTTTTTTATTATTTACTGTCCAAGAGCCATTTACAGCAATTGGGTATAAACTCTACATTGCAATTTGCTTACAAAATATAATTACTCCAGGCAGCTGCTTGAAAGTCAGAATGAACCTCAATAGAAAGAATAAGCAATGGAAATGAATAACAAACAGAATTGAAGCCTTGCAGGGAATTAGTTTTTGCTTGCTGGGGTCAGTGAAAACTTTGGAAAGCAGCTATGTTGTATATTTTTCCCATCAGCGATTCACGTTAGTTACTGGGAAAGCTTTAGGAAGAGATTAATCATGTGGCGAATCTCATGTGTCACTACCCTTAGGGTAAGGTCACACGGGCAGATTCTGGGAAATTTAGTCGCCTGGTGACTAATCGCCTCTTCTTCTGGGCGACAAACTCCCGGAACTGCCTTCCCCCTGTTATAATGAGAAAACACCAGCGCAATGGCATTCACGGAGCTTCGATTTCCAAAGTCGCCCGAAGTTTCCTCGTGAGGCAACTTCGGAAATTGAAGCACCACAAGTGCATTGCTGCAGGCAATTTCTCATTCAAGCAGGCGGAAGGCAGTCGGGGAGATTGTTGCTCCTAAGAAAAGGCAATTAGTCACCTGGCGACTAAATCACCCCTAATCTGCCCGTGTGCCCGTACCCTAAAGTGGGCACGGGGAGGCTCATCAAAGTCCAAATTTATCTTTGTATTTTCTGAAAAATACTCAGATTAAATATACACACTTTTTTCCCCCCTCATTTATCAATACATTTTAACGATAATTTTCTGTGCAGGAAAACCCTGAAAATTGTAAAAAAACAAACCCCAAAGTGTACAAATTTTTCCACCAAAAAAAGTCACTCAGATTTTTGCCTGAAAACCTCAAAATCTTCAGATTATAGCAAGAAACCCATCATAGATCAAGATATCTTTGGGGCTTCTACCATTGACTTATATGCACCCTCGGCAAGTCGGAGATGCCAGATTTTCCGATCAAACTTTTTCCATCCTTGGGGTATAATAAATCCTGAAAAACTCGTTTTTTTTTTCCCACAAAAAATTAGCATATTATAGTATAAAAAACAAAGACGAATTTTTGGTTTTTTTTTGTCTTTCAGAGTTTAATAAATAACACACCAGTAATGTAGATGTCTAAAACATGGATGATTACCTTTGAGCAGGTGAAATAGCGGTTGCAGGGGAATCAGCATTGCTAAGTTGCAGGTCAATCACCCTGGACATACGCCGGAGTTTCCTTTCGCGCTCATCGTCATTGCTGGTAAAATTCTGCAGGGTGGGAGTACCAGCTGCACTGATGGGCTGAGGTCTAGTGGCTGGGGACAAAAAAACACTGTCTGGGGTCGCTGGCTTTCTGCGCCCTCCTGACTGAGGTGTTGATGTACTCATTTTGTCTAATGTAGAAAAATACAATCAAAAGATGAAAATCAGAAAGTATACACATCCCAAAATAATCCTGCAGCAAACACATTACCTGATAAAGATGTAACGGCACTAAAACATTGTATTTGTACAGGTATGGGACCTGTCACCCAGAATGCTCGGACCTGGGGTTTTCCGGATAACGGATCTTTCCCTAGTTTGGATCTTTATACCTTAAACAAGAACCAAACCCTTCCTTTAAACCCCCCCCCCCCCCCAGCCTACTTACATCCCCGGGCAAATGCCCCCAACTTTTTCCTCACCCATTGCGGCAGATTCAGACATCGGATTTCACGGCAGCCATGTTCTTCAGTAAACTGTGCGTCTTCTTTTGGCTCTTCTGCAATTCCCGTGAGTTTCCAGTATCCAGTTTTGGGACCAGGAATCTGCTCCAACTGCGCATGTGTCAATACACAAAGATTACCGAAGAAGAAGAAGATGGCTGCCATGAACCCAGCTGCCTGAATCTGCTGTGAGAGGCGAGTAAAAAGTTAGGGGCATTTGCCCCGGGGGAAGCAAGTATGTAGAGGGGGAGCGGGGAGGAGGAAGGGTTTTTTAAAGGAAGGGTTTGGTTCTCCTTTAAGTCTACTAGAAGCCTTTCCGTAATTTGGAGCATTCTGTGTGAGAGGTTTTTCTGATAGATCCCATATCTGTACTAGAAGTTCAGAATAACCAGTACGGAGCTCTATCATAAAATACCTGAATCAATTATTCTCCCAAAAACCACGTAGAACAGTCCATGCATACAAGAGGACACATCAGTCCCGTCTTCCCAATTTGTATAGTCACTGGAAAGTGCTAAGATTTCTTATCATCAATGACTTCCAAAAAAAACCATACTCTGTTCCTATTATTATTATTTGCATTTTCACTGACCTTTAGTGCAGTCACACAACATTGAAATGCAGGCCGGCAAACGCTAAGAAAGATGCGTTCATCATATTGTATTGCTTATATTTAAGTCTGGACAGACTTTATGCAGACACATTCTAAACAGTGCTGCCCTGCACGTTCCTTTTTATCCCCGTGTAAATTACACACCTTCCAACTGTCCCGTTTCTTGCTGGACGGTCCCAATTTTGACAGCCCTTTAAAGGGCAACCAAGGTTGGGAGTTTTACTTTGAAAGCAGCAAGAAAGTTGCAGGTAAAGCTTAGTCCCTGTGTAAAATGTTTAATGAAGTAATAGAATTCTTAATGAATCAGATGCAATTTGAGAGTAGGACTGGTCAGATATGGGATGTAGTTGGCCAGCTGAAATATATTGCAATATATGGACAAACAATCCCTGTTGTTTAAAGGGCAAGGCATTTTTAGTAGCTGTATGCACAGAATGTCGCAATTGATAATGGGTTGAGTGCAGAAGACTTTTAGTATTTATCTATTTGCACATGCAAATTCAGATTCAGTTCAGCCAGGCAGGCACAAGGATTCGGCTGAATCCTGCTGGAAAAATTCCAAATCCTGGCAGAATCCCAGATTCTGTGCAATCCTAGTGATTTGGTCCCTAGCAACCAGATGGCTGACATTGCAACATTGAGAAGTGCAGAATAAAAAGCTCAATACCGCAAAAACCACAAGTCATATAAAATGAAAACCAATTGCAAGTTGAAAATAGTCTACATCATACTAAAAGTTAATTTAAAGGCAAACAACCCCTTTAAGGAATGCCCAAACCTGGAACCTTAAAATGTCACTAAACTACAACTCTCAGCAGGGAAGTATTTTAACATTATCTGTAGGCTGCAGGTCTTTAGCATTCAGGATAAATAGCCTGGCAAACACATACACGCGTTTTCGTATTTCGTCTGATTTTGTTTACACAACAACTGGCCCCTTCCCTTTACTTTAAAAGAACCAATAGAGCGTACGACTGATCTGATCAATCGAGAGCTTTTATTAACTGAACCAGACACACACATGAGCAATGACCGTGTTCTACAGCTAACCAGCTATAGTCTCCACACAGGACGAGGCAGAAAAGCGTTTCCACGCACAGTAGTACAATCAACAACCCGCTAAATATTATACAAAATAACAGCTACACACAAAAGGAATAGCGTATAGTTCATACATTGGCTTACAAAAAAAAGCGCCTTATTTATTTATGCCCGCATACATACCCTGTATCGTCCCCCGGTCTCCTACTTCCGGTTTGTGCTGAGGTTTCAAAAACTTCCCGCCTTCAGGGACTCTCGATGACGTCGGAGAGGTAACGGTCCAAATACGTCGAAATACGCTGACATGGCAGGGAGCGGATTAGATGTAGTCGAGTGACGTTACGCACACAAAGAGTTTTAACGACGGCCATGTTTAGTTTGGGCAACTTTTTTTTTTTTTTTATTTGTCGTTAAAAGGAACGAAAGTCAGCGTCATTTTGAAGTATTAAACTGTTGCATAACTCACGTTTTGGTGCAATGATATTGTAGAGCTAACCTTATTATTAATATTTGTTATTATTTAACCTGCAGACATGTATCTAATTGTTTATTCTTCTTTAGTCACAAGTATACCTCCTCCCAACTGCCCTTTTTTAGAGGCACAGCCCCTCTTTTGAAAGCTCAACTCGCCATCTCTCATTTGTACTGGAAAGTCCCTCTTTTCTCTGAACAGCACTCAACAGACAGAAAAATAAAGTGTTCAAACTTAATTGTAGGGTTGCCAACTTTTCTTAAAAAAAAAAAAATACCTGCCTTTCTATATATTTTTCTTGTTTCCCTATTAATAACATTTGGATCAACCATCAAAAATACCAGCCAGGTGGCAACCTTACATTGGCTTTTGGCAGAGATAAGATACTTTGTAACAATTTTGAGATAAGAAAGTAATTGTAACAGTTTAGATAAGGAGAAATATTTTCAAACTTTCATAACCTGCCAAATTTTGTAAAATGAACATGGGAATTATGGGGTGTGGCCATAAAACAGGCATGGTCAAAAAATGTCACCGCACTACAAGAAAAAACTATTTTTTGTCTCTCTTTTTACTACCAAAATGTTTGGAGGTATGCACATAGGGTTGTTTTTTTTACCAGCCTGACTGGTATTTTGATGGCTGATCCCAATGTTATTAATAGAAAAAAAGCTAAATATATAGGAAGACTGGTATTTTTTTTAAGAAAAAGTGGCAACCCTATATGCACATAGTACCTGCTTCATGTGCTCCACTAAGATTATGCCACCTTTTCTGGAGAAAAATACCAGCCTTCCCATATATTTATCTTTTTCCCCTATTAATATAGGGACTTATATATATATATATATATATACTGGCCAGGCCGGTAAAATTCCATCCACATGGCAACCCTAATTATGCTACTGCAAATACAATGGCACACATGGCTGGTTCAAGCAGGATATTACCCTTGCATGTTTATCGACAAAACATGCAAGGGTAATACCCTGCTTGAACCAGCCGTGTGTGCCAGTGTATTTGCAATAACATTGTTCTTGGAGAGTGCTGATCCCTCTAAGGGCCCTTACACACGGGCGTTTTTACCTGCGCTCCCCTGCGTTCCATTTTGCTGCGTTCAGCCGCAGGGGAGCGCAGGTATAGACGCAGTCAATTATTTTCAATGGGTCTGTACTCACACGAACGCATGTAGGCGCCAAACGCAGGAAAAATGCAGCATGTTGCGTCTGAATCTGCGTTCGGCGCTTACACGCGTCTCGTGGGTACAACCTCATTGAACAAAATGAGGTGCGTCTAGACCTGCGCTCCCCTGCGGCTGAGCGCAGCCAAACGCAACGCAGGGGAGCGCAGGTCCAAAACGCCCGTGTGTACCGGCCCTTACACTGTGCACCTGGGAATCCTTTAGTATCCAACCCAAATTATGCATCATGTCACGCCAGTCACCAGTCTATGCCATAGCAATGCGAACATGGTCATTACTGCCTCAACACGCCTCAGGCGGCAGCCTGCGAGAGATCAGTAGGGTTGCCACTTGGTTAATTAAAATATTGCTTGATGTCACGTATATAGGATTGCCAACTTTTGCTAAAACATAAAAGGGGGTGGGCCGTGACATAGAAATGGGCCTGCTGTGCTGTAAAGGGGGAGGGGCCTGAACACACAATTTAACAGAAGGCAGCAAAAATTGTAAATTTGGAGTGGGTTAGGGGCAGGACGAGGGCTTTTCTTAGGAAATTGCTGGTAAATTTGTAATACCAGCCCCGGCCTTGGAAGGTGTTTTACCGGCTAGGCCGGTAAAATACCTGCCGGGTGGCAACCCAGCACATATATGAATAGGGGAAAAAACTAAAAATACAGAATGGTTGCAAGGTCGTCAAAAACCTGCTGCGGGGAATAATAAAGACCATGCCAATTCTTAAACACGAACTGAGATGGTTCTCACACAGGGTGTCCTGGAAATTACGTGTTTAGACAATCCTTTTATTTCTGGTTCCTTTTCTTTAATTTTCTTTCCTTCCTTTTACCCTCTGCTCCTAGAAACCTTCCATTTCGTTGCTTTTTCTCCCCTGTTCATTGATGTTTTAAAACATAGGGGCAGATTTACTATTGGTCGAATTTCAAATAGGAAAAACATTTTTTGTGGGGTTTCATTTTCGACCGACAAAAAATAGATTTTCCAGGACTTAGAAAATTTCTCAGTAAAGCTTCCAGGAGGTCCCCCATAGGCTACAATGGCAATTTGGAAGCTTTAAGGTGGTTAATTTGAAGGAATTTAAAGAGACAGTACTTTGAAATTCAAATTATTTTCAATTTGAATTTAATTTTGGGCTATTCAATAGTCGAAGTAGCCCAAAATTACTTTGAAATTCTAATTTTACTTGAGAATTCACTTCGACCCTTGGTAAATAAGCCCCATATTGTGTCTGATTAAAAGTGATTACCCACATTTATATCCTACAACTAATATTATACACAGCTACCACCGTGACCTTGCTTTTAGATTTAAGAGGTACAACATCTGTATAGCACATCATTCTGTACTGTTTCTTTTTCTCCCTCAATATCACAAATAAAAGAAGTTATATATAACAAAAATAAATAAAAGCTGCTGCTGCTGGTAAATTTAGGCATCAACCATAGATTATGGTAATCCTAGACCTGCTTGTCTTACATTTTAATCATAGTGTGTGGATGGGAAAAATTGCTCGAGTATTAAACAGTATTTGGCCAGTAATTTTCTTTTTGCAGTGATCCTACCAACACATCCTCAGTCCATCGGATAAAAAGGGACTAACATGAGCTCTGATATGTGGAGAGCTCTGCTGAGTCTGCTTCAAGGTGTAATTAAAGTGCCCTTTTAATTAAAAATAAAGGGGCATTTACAGGGATTAAGTGGGGGGGGGACTATAGAGGGTAGGGGGTAGTGGGGCTTTGGTTTTCCTTTAAACAGGTGGCAAGTACTAGTCCCTTATGCACGTTGCATCTACAGGCACTACAATTGCACTTTCAGAAGATTGATGACTAGAAATGGCTTTACAACAACTTTTATTAACAACTGATTTTATTAACTGATTTTAGTAAACAATGAGAAATAGAAAAGAAGTGCTTTAAGGCATTGTATAAAGATTTTAAGACTGCATTTTCATGTAATATTCGTAGTTTGCTTTCAGAGAAAATTCAAAGTAAGAGTTGGTCTTTAAACTGTTTAGTTCATCAGACTGAAGCAGGGTTTCAGCCTTAGGCAAGTAGCTTTTTAGCTCAATGCCTTTGTTGAGTAAATTTTGAAGAACTTTGACAAAGATGGAATCCTTTGTTGCTTCGATTGGGTCATCTTTACCATCTGTTGCAGACCACTCATCTCTCTTTATAGCCTTGCAAAGTATTTTCAGTTTCAGCTCTTCTACATCCACCTCACTGTCATCTCCAATGTATTCTAGCAAGTCTAGTGCTTTCTTGAAGTCATTTTCATTTGCTCTTCTGTTTTCCTCACAGACGTATAACTGAATTAACTCGACTGGTGCTAATACAGGCATTGTATTTAAGTCAAGGAGTTTTTCCTCAAGAAGCTGCTTGGGTAGAGTCTCTTGATGGAGTAAAAAATGTTCTTGCTCAGCCATTTCCTCAACCTTTTCTTGCAATACATCCTCTTGAAAATCAGATGCTAAAGCAGCCAATTTACTTAAACCAAGAAGAGTTTTTTTCTTACAGAAGTACCGTGTCTCCATGTCTGCCAGTGTCTGCAGAGTTCTGTGAGCTTTTTCAAATTCCTGGCTGTTCAACTCATGCAACCAGCTAAGGTGATCATGGGCTTGCAGGAATACAGCTAGCTGTCCATGCTGAGAAGCAGGTTGGGACAACAGTTTCCCTCGTTTACCTTTCTCCAGGTACCAACGAAACAGAAAGTCTGAAAAATTCTGCTCTGCAAACAAAGTCATGTACCTTTGCAGCCTGCTCTGATTATCGGTCATCTCACATATCTGCACTAAGATATCAAAATCACAGTACTTCTCCGCAAGGTTTGAAGCCCAGGCATACTGTCCTAGGGCTAACAAAGGAGACAACAGTTCTGACCGCTTCTGAGCATAATCCATTTCCAGGATACTGTATCGTTCTTCATTAGCCAGTTTATCAATTGACTTTAGTTGGGTGACATAATCATCAAGCAAGTAGTTTAGCAAAGCCGCAAGCTGCTCAATCAGTATAGTACGCAGGCCACTATCTGCCTGTGGATAGACCTTCAATATTATACCATGCTGACGTATAACAACACACCGAATGCCTGCAGTTCCACTAGAGGCAGTCCACGGAACATGCTCAGGCTCTTGAATTCCGCTTTCATTTTTATAGAGAGAATTTTGACTTTGTCTGTACTGACAGGCAGCATGTAGCATATCCTTTAGAATGGTGTTGACATTGACCACTATATTTGCCCATTCAACGGAGTCAATGGAGGTACTTTCTAAGTCAGCTTCTTCTTTGTCTACCAGGCATTCAAAGATGATATCCATTTGGGACACCTCTCTAAAGTAGACATCGGCAGCAGTTAGATTCTGGGGAACGGAGCACATCCTTTTATCAAGTGCAATTTGTATGGCAGAGTTAACCAATGCAGGGAGCTTAGCATGGTGATTCTTTAAAACAATCGCAGCAGACAGTTTCTCTGCATGCTCGCACAGCAATAGTCGAGTTGCTACCAACATTCCTTTTGCATGACAAGTGCTCAAGCGACTGAAAAGTCCAACTTGATGAAGAAAATCCACAAAAAAGGAGTGCGCTTTCATCTTGTCTTCAAGCTGGTGCAAGAGAATTAGAGAAGTGTTGCTAAATCCAGCTGCCTCTTCAGGTACAGATTCAGCCCAGCGAGGATCAGAAGCAGGATAATCATCAATCAGGTCAACGCTTATTTGATTTACTGCCAGATCCAGTTCATCATCTGGTTCCATGTCAGAGAACAGGCTGTCCACCATGCTCTGGGCCCCCAGTATATCTTTCCTGCAATATCTCAAAAAGGCTGCTTTCAGATGTTTTGTCTTATCATCATGAGCAATTTGATCAGGTCTTGAGTCCTTTACTGCAGCCTGATGGCTGGACTTAGAAACAGATGACAATGATTCTTCCATGTGCTCTGGGAGCACAGAAGCAGTCTCTCGAGCGACAACAGTCAGCATGCCACTCTTTCTAATGAAAAAAACTGGCCAACCTTCACAGGATCCAGCTCCTACAATGTTATCTCCTTGGGCTTCAAATGGGATTTTTTCTTGAGGCAAAGTGCTCCTTCCAGTTCCTGTTGAGCATGCAAAGATCATGTCTTGGGTATACAGGTAACAGGCCTGGCTGCTGAAATTTGGTATCACAAGCTGGCACAGCTGCATGCCTCTAGACTGAAACACGGGGTTGAACTGAGTGACCTCCACTGTGATTTCATCAGAAATATTGTAACCTTCATCCTTCACGGTTACGAGGGTGTAATAAATCTGGCAGGGGTTATCGCCAGGATGCCAGGCAGCGGCCAGGATGACTAAACCATCACAGTTTTGGTTGAGACTCAAATAATCAATGTTAATTCCAGCTTTGATCTCATCATAGTCGCTTTCAGATCCCCATATGGCATCAGATATGTTTTCTCTGAGGACTCTGCTCATGTCCCAGTTAAGCACGTGCGTTTCTGAAGCATCATCCAAGTCCCACTTGTTTATACTTGAGTCGGTGAGAGTGTAGAAGCAATCTCCCTTATCCCAGAGGACACTGCAAAGCGTCGATTCAACAGCAGGAGACAAGATGCCAAAGAGGGTGGACACCCGGCGGCCGATGCCAGACAGCATGCCCTGTCCTTGTGGCAGAACACGTTGATTAATCTTTCCGGACGCATCGGGGGTCAGTCGTACGAGTTGATTTTTTTCTGAAGCCAGGATGAAACTGTTGCCTTTTACAGCTGTAAGAAAGGCACAAAGAGACGAGCCGAACTCCGTGTAAGACTCTGTATAGGTGCTCTCATGAAGAATGTTGGGCCAGTAGCGGGATGAGCCTTCAGGGGTGGCAGCCATTAAAGCCACTGACTGGGCAGAAGCAGGATCACCTGTGTGGCCACAAATATCCACTAAATCTGGAGACCACTCGCTGTCACTGAGGGGAAGAGGCAGCTCTTTGCACACCATTAATTTAGCAGAGGTGGAGTGACTTATCTTCCAGATGATCAGACGATCATTACACGCCAGCCATGCCCAGCCGCCTTCATGAATACAAGCAGCCATAGGCTCATCTGCACTGGCATTAGACAGGGCCTCCATTACTTTCACCGGCAACGAGGAACCAAACAGCTGCACATTGTAATTCACCGTCTCAGAAGCGGCCGGGTGGAGATAAACCCGGGATGGGGTGGATCTGGCGCCACTGCTGGAAACTCTACGGCCCACGGGAGAGTACAGCGCCGAAGGGGAAGAGCTGGCGGTCACTCCCGGACCCAAAGCTTTCCTGCCGCCCGTCAGTCGTGAATTAAACGGCCGCCGCGCCGAGCCCACACCCTGTGCACGGGGTGACGGGAACATTTTGGTTTCTGTATCCGCTGTGTCGGGATAGTTTGAAAAGCGCTCGCTACCAGCGTTGTCGCAGGACTTACAAGGAAGTGGCGCGCTGCTAGTGACGTCATTAGTAACGGCCTGGCCTGCGATTGTAGAACTCAGGCTAGAGAACGTTGCGCACGTGGGGTTTGATTCGTGTCCCCAAAACATTAGATTCTACCATAAATAAGTTATTGTTGCATCGGGCATCTGAGATAATGTTGCCAATTGGTATATACATATAGTGTTAGTCCATAAGTAGAATTAGCAAATAGGGTTTGCCACCCATACCTCCCAACTGTCCCTTTTTTGGGGGCAGGGCCGCCAGCGCCATT
>CM044435.1:121630972-121643966 GCA_024363595.1 Xenopus borealis | reverse complement strand
CTAAAACTGAATACAACAAAAGCCAAATGTGTAGCTTTAAATATATTGAATGTGGCTGATGGTTTCCTTGTCGATGCAGAAAATATTGACCGGACTATCATTCTAAAAGCATTTTGGGACTTGCAAGCTTCTACTTGTCTACGATTTGTGGAGCGCACTACTGAAAGGGATTATATCTCCATAGAGCCTGCTTTTGGGTGAGTTGCTATAGTCCATTCTTCATACCATACTTCCAACATTATGAAAGTAAAAAGAGGGACAAAAAAAATTTGGTGCAGAGAGATTTACAAAATCTGGCAGGTTATGAAAGTTTGAAAATATTTGCTTTTTTTTCAGTAATTGCAGTTTTTCTAATGAAGGTGAATTGCCCTTTAAGCTGCAAGCCTAACTTTTCCCAATGGACCCCCTTATTTAAGTTGTTACAATTACTTATTTGCTTATCTCAGAATTGTTACAAAGTATCTTATTTGCACCTGTTAGTTGTTCTGGGCTCTCTGTCAAAATCCAACTAAGTTAGAAACTTTTCTTTTTCTGGCTGTTCAGTGCAGAGAAAGTCAGGACTTTCCAGTACAAAAGTGGGTCTGCAGGTTGAGCTGTCAAAAGCGGGACTGTCCTGCTGAAAACGGGACAGTTGGGAGGTATGCTTAATACCAAAGATGGCTTGGTATGACAACAAAAGGGCTCTTAAAGGGGTAGCTAACCTTTAAGTTAACATTTATCTTATAGAATGGCTAATTCTAAATAACTTCTCAATTGACCTTAATTTTTTTGTATACTTTTTGAATTATTCACCTTCTATTCTGAAGTAGCCCCCCATACCTAATTTGAATTTGTAATTATTAGGGATGCACTGAATCCATTATTTTGGATGTGGCTAAATCCCGAGCATATGCAAATTAGGGGGTGGAAAGGGGAAAAAAACGTTTTTACTTCCTTGTTTGGTGACAAAAAGTCTCACAATTTCTCTTCCCTAATTTGCATATGCCAATTAGGATTCGGTTCGGCCAGGCAGAAGGATTCTACCGAATCTGAATCCTGCTGAAAAAGGCCGAATCCTGGGCGACTCGGGAACCGAATCCTGGATTTGTGCATCCCTAGTAATAAAAAATCGTAGTAAAATAGCTAAATACTGAGCTGGAATATTTGCTGTTTATATACATCCTAAATTACACATTCTGCCTTCTTGTCTTCCAGGTGTTTTTCGAGCGTAGGCCGAGTTGGGGGGATGCAGCTGGTCTCCCTGGCCTTTGAGTGCCTGAGGACAGATAAGGGAAAGGGAATTGCTTTGCACGAATTAATGCACGTTGCTGGGTTTTGGCATGAGCATTCCAGAGCTGATCGAGATGATTATATCTGGATAATGTGGGATGAGATTGTAACTGGTATGGCCTTAAATTATGTTATAAAAATTACACTGGGAGGCAGGTCCGGACCCTGGCATTTCAGCTACACAGAGGCCCAAACATCCCCCACCAGCCCACTAAATACTGACTTTCTATGGCACCTTATAGCAGCCCCTCTGGCATTTGCCAGAAACCACAGATTGCCAGTCCGGGCCTGATGGGAGTACAGGTCCTTTTTATTGTTCATTGCTCCTGATTGTCTCAGGTCTAAACACCTAAATCTGTCTTGTTCCTTTCTCTTTTCAGGTTATGAGAAAAACTTCTGTAAATATGATACTACCAACATGTTAGTCAAATATGAGCTTCAGTCCATCCTCCATTACCCCAGGTAAAGTATCATGGGAAACGGCAGGCTTTGTGGTGGAGTCAGACTTAACAGAGATGATCTCACAAAATACAGAGGACAACATTCTGTTACGTGCAGCAAAATAACCACATGGCAACTGTCTTACCACTTTAATTTGCACACTGAAGGCAGGACATACTTTTAAAATACTGTATACTAGTTCAGGTATGTGACCTGCTATCCAGAATGCTCAGGACCTGGGGTTTTCCTGATAACAGATAATTTGGATCTACATACCTTGGGTTCGTCCCCCTCCCTACCCCCTCCCTGCAAAGTCTTACCCCTGAATTCGTTTCCCTCCCGAAATAGCGACCGGAAAAGCAGAGTGAGCGCAGAGGATCTCCCAGCCGCAAATTACCAGGGTTTGACAACTGTGCATGCGCCAAAAGAGATGGGAAGTGCCGAAGAGGAGAAAGAAGACATAAGGATTACAAAGATAAGAAGATGGTGGCTGGGAGCTCCGCTGTGCTCACTCTGCCTTTCCGGAGGCGATTTCTGTAGAGAGAAGAATTTAGGGGTAAGACTGTGCAGGGGGCAGTCAGGGAGGGGGATGAACAGAGGGGGGCAGATGGGGACTTCAAGGGGGTTGAATTCTCCTTCAAGTCTGCTATAAAATCATGTAAACATTAAATAAACCCAATAGGCTGGTTTTGCTTCCAATAAGGATTAATTATATCTTAGTTGGGATCAAGTACAAGCTACTGTTTTTATTATTACAGAGAAAAAGGAAATCATTGTAAAAAATCTGAATTATCTGGATAAAAATGAAGTCTATGATGGCCTTTCCATAATTTGGAGCTTTCTGGATAACAGGTTTCTGGATAACGGGTACCACACCTGTATATATGCAATGAGGTATGAAAAATCCACCCACATGGAAAAAAAATGCAATCCACACTGGATTACTGAAATGCAGATGGTCACCCAATGCTAATGAAGCTTATGACAAACATATTGCAGTTACGTTCTTGAGAAACAAGAACAAGGAATTCAGAGGAAACAATATGTTGTGTTTTACAGAAATGCATTCGGCAAGTCTGGCCAAGCAACCATCAACCCAAAGTATCCATATTCTAAAATTGAAATAGGCCAGAGAGAAAAACTCAGTGCTTCCGACATTCTAAGGGTCAACAAATTGTACTCCTGCTCCCAGTACACACCATCTCCTGGCAAGTAATATTTTTGTTAATGACCAGTTCTTAAGAAAAGTGATCATTAAATGTCATTATTTAACATAACGTCTAGATTGCTGGTAAGTATCCCTAAAAGCTCTAATAAAATGCAACAAATCAGAAGTTGGTTCAAGCCACATGACTATCGGAGAATAGACTTTTACATGCAAGCAGGAGACAACTTAACTAAGCTCCTATACTCAACACACAACACACAAGGTAGGGTAGAAATGCTGCATACTATGCTTTGGGATTCTGTACCAGCTCAAGGCAACCAAAGCCCTTTAGCAGTGAAGATCTTTGTCTCCAAATGTGCCCCAGTAGCTCCCCATCTTCTTTTCTTCTTGTTCCAAAATCAGTGCATTCTGCATCTAAATGTAATAATCAGCCATGTAGCATCAACTTCTACAACAGGAGAACCTCCTTTGCTGCTTGATGATTTGCAATGACCCCTAAGCTCAGCTTCAAAACAGCTGCCCAGAGCAGAATTAAAGGCCTACATCATTTAGTTATAGAGATTATAACGTTTTAGGCTGCAATATATAAAATAAAGCATATTCATTTTTAGGGTTTACTTCTCCTTGAACTGTCAGATGTAAAATGTGCAAAAAGTAATAGTTCAGACTGCCCAGGATCACTCATTTAAAAAGTGACAGCAGTTACAGTCTGTGGCTGTTTCCATGACCCTAGATAAGTGGGGGAACAAGTAGCCCCATGACAGCCTTCCTCAGCTCTGCTGTGTTAATAAACTGGTTAGTGAAATACACACACATTTTGCACACTTGCAACATAGCCCTTTTATGCCATACTGAGTGCCCTAAAAAGTGTTTTATTGTTCAATGTGACTAATATGAGCACTTATCAACTGCTAATGATTGCTAAGTTTACCCATAAAACAACCCCAGCGCAGTGAGACTAGTGGAAATGGGATTTGGATTATTAATTTTAACTGTACAATACTTTATTGTCACTCTCATTCGTCATTAGTGAATTTTCTGCATGTTCTGGATAACTTGATTTTTGCCTGTAAAAACGGTGTGCATTATTTTCATTTTGGGGTCTCTACATGCTACAGTTAGATAATCCTATGCATATGGGACCTCAAAGTATTCAGAAGACCCTTGGGTTTCACATTTAGGTTGTTTTATCCTTGTATGATAAAATAGGAGGCAAAAAGCTGTAAATTGCATGTTTTCATGTACATTTCAGTATATTATAATTTATTACATATGAATGGCAATTTAAAAGAAAGCTAGAATATTTCATGCAAAAAATTTTTTTGATGATAATGTCCTGTTAATTCTACTTACTAAAACATAGCTGTAACAGACCTGAATTTAGTTGTGATTGTGTAACAGTAACTGTGAAACCTAGTATATCTCTAGAAGACCATGGCAATTTCTGAGATATCTCTACAGAGACTATTGTTCTGTTTAGGCTGTTTAGACTATACCATAGTCCCTGGTATTTGGTATGGGGCACTGCTTGTACAAAACTGTCCAGTACCCCTATGTGGCTATTTATCAATCGTGTTGGATTTTATACTACTCTTTTCTAACCCTAACCCTATTAACTCTCCATTAGCTTAATGCCTCTAATGTGGATTTCTTGTAGATGATGCAGAGTTAATGTATTTCGCACCAATTTTGTATCCTTGCACTAAAGAAAAACTCAATGAGCCTACATCCACTGAAGCAAATATTGAACTTCAGACTGGATCTTCTGAGCAGTCTTTGCTAAAGGAGACCCCAGGGCAGCTATTCACTACCAAACAAACACTAAGAATGAAGCCTATTTTGAGTCAAACCCCATTCCCTACCATGAGCTTTCAAACAAGTGCAGCCAATGAAGGAACTGAAATAACAAGGTATGGATATACAACACTTTTAAGTAGTGTTAATCATGGCACCAGTTCATTGGGAGAAAAAGTTACATTTTACAAAGATGACACTCTTCTAAATATGACTGGGGAGTTTCAGATTGGTACATCTACAGGCTCTTATCAAAGTCCAACCAATTCCTCTCAGTCATTAAAGAAGCAACTGCAGGAAACTCTACAAAAACCAACAACGAGCTCAGTCCTTACAACAATGGCAACACGCGTGATTAATTTGAGCTCTCCCAATGCTTTTTCCTCCCAAGTAAACATGCCTACGAAACCCACCACCACTGAGGATAGAAGATCTGCATTACTCAACCAAGTGACTTTTCTTAATGTCACTGGAGATCATAAGTATAGCACATCCCAGTATTACCCCGTTCATTCTGAAACAGTTACCTTGACACCATTGACCGTAGCTAAGAGTGAAATTGGATTAAATGTGACTTTTGAAACAAAGATAAAATCTGCTTCACCTGAAACCCTAAATTCCAAGGAGGTCCCAACATCTGCACCAAGCAGAACTCCAAAACT
This sequence comes from Xenopus borealis, assembly GCA_024363595.1. Classification (NCBI taxonomy): domain Eukaryota; kingdom Metazoa; phylum Chordata; class Amphibia; order Anura; family Pipidae; genus Xenopus; species Xenopus borealis. The sequence continues at coordinate 121,638,632 of CM044435.1, read as the reverse complement.
TATTCACAATGCTTTGTTTACCCACATATCTAAACTTGGGAACAGTACAGATGCTGGTGAAGCCTCATTATCTGAGAAAGCAACTGTATTAAGTGATCTTCAACTTGTCACAACTGAGTCTATTAAAATACATTCTAAGAGCATTTTTACTCAAATGGATACCACACAAAAAACTCTAACTTCACTTTCAACTCTGCCATTGGCCTCTATAACACTGAACACTGTGGAACTTACTCGGAATGATTTATTACTGACCACAAACTCTCCACAGCAACACAGAACAGAGGATAAAAACAACATCTTGCCTGAGAAAGTGACTCTCTTTCATATCAATAAAAATGTTCAACATGGCACACCTACAGAGTCCAACCAAATTCTTCCTGAAAAATCTTCTACCAAGCCAACACTCTATTCCCCTCATCAGTTAGATTACTCAACGATTAAATCAGATGGAGAGCGCCTCATAAGTGGTTTGGACACGTCATCTAAAAATCTAGTTTTGGAAACTCGAGCAACTCTGAAATCCATGATTTCTACTTCTGCAGAAAAGGAAAGTTCTAGAATGGAAGGGACGGGCAGTCCTTCATTATCTATGACACATATGTATAATAAAATGAATGAAAATATTTCTGTTTCCAGTTACAGCAGTCCAAATGGAATAAGCACCAGTACTCTGTCTCGAAACCCAGTAAGAGGAGAACAAAACAGCTCCATGTTTACTGCATTAGCTGATTTATCAGGTCATCAGTCTCTTGAATTGTTTCAAGATGCATCTTATGAGTGGCATAATAAAGCAGATGATTATCACAGGCCAGAATATCATGATACAATTGGGAAGAGATCTTTAAATGAGCCTTTACCTGTTATAAAATCCATTAGCCCAGTGGTTTCTCATATAAAAAGAGAGACTAAAATCCAAATCTCCCATATGCGGCACAGTAAGTTCAACGCGAGGAGACATGGCAGCTCTCAAAGCCATAGAACAAAACTGCAGCATGTTAAACATCCAACGGCCACATTCTTAAATATTTTAGATGGGTCCAGTCTTGCCAGGATATCAAGAGATCCTCAGATGGATTTTCGGCAGAATTCAGATCTTTCTTCAGAAGAACATGCACAAGATGCGCAATTCAAAAAGTTTTCGCCAAGACTCCATAACAGACTTTTGACTTTGAGAACAAAATTAAGGCATAAACAACAGTCCTGCAGATCTGACCATGGATTTTGTGAATGGAAGAAAAGAAAGGATGGTAGACTTATCTGGAATCTTATTTGGGGGAGAAAAGATAATTTCCACGGAGGCCAGTCTACTAAAGACAAACATAAAGGTAAGCTGTAATTCATCACCAGGTATTAAAGTTGTTCACTTTGAAATTAACTTTTAATATGATGTAGAGAGTGATATTCTGAAACAATCTGGTTTTCAGTTTTTATTATTTGGTTTTTAAATTATTTAGGAAGAAGCGCTTCCAGTTGCAGTTTCCAAATTACCCTAGCAACCATACAGTGATTTGCATAAAAGACTGGAATATGAATAAGAGGATCTGAAAAAAAACTAATATGAAAAAGTTTATATTTTAGCCTTAGAGTATTTGATTTTAGGTGGGGTCAATGACCCTGATCTGAAAGCTGGAAAGAGTCAAAAGAAGAAGGCAAATAATTAAAAAAACTATAAAAAAAAATGCTTAGAATTGTATAACATTTAATTTAAAGTTGAACCACCTCTTTAAATTAATTTAAAGGAAAAATATACTTGGTTTATAACACTTGAATTAACTTTAAGCGTTCAATAGACTGTATTGATGGGTTATTAAACCTAATGAACCATATACTTTCTCATATTGGTATGAGGGGTACAGCTACTTCTGCTTTGATGAGATAACATTGCAAAATACCATTGAAGCAATGATTGAAAAATAATGGAATGTTTGCTGTAATTTCTGAAGGAATAACTTCTAATCAAAGCGGCTAACATGTGTGAATTATTGCTATGTATCTATATTTGGTCAGTATAATTCAATATAATGTTACTTTTAATTTAACATCCAACAGGATTACTTTTATCCGTTCAAAATTTCTCCCTGGAACTCATCCCAGAGCAGAAAGCTTTGCTTGTGAGTCCTGTGTTACACAATCCCAAGTGCCTGTCATTCTGGTACAGGTTCTTGCCAAATAGTATTGGAGGTGAGTATCATCGTTAATGTCCCCTCCTATAATGTTTTCATTCAGTGCTACCTTTGTTCTTCTGATTAGGATTCCCATAATGCACACCACATTGTTCTAAACAAAGGTTTTTAGGAAATGTAGATTTTCCATTATGTTACTAAAATCTTCTGTCCTGCAATTAAATATCTCTATCAATATCAACCCAGACTTATGCACCTTTATACCACGCAACCTAGACCAAGTTGCATCTTCTCTCACTACTACTCTTTCTGTGTGGTCTAAGCTTCCACTGACACTCTGGGAGAAAATTAACATTTTTAAAATGGTGTATCTGCCACGGTTTCTATACATGTTTCACAACTCATCTACTCATATTCCGAAGATTGTGGTGAGGTATATATGGGGAGGTAAAACACCATGGTTGGCCTGGCGGAAACTTACCCACACCTAGCCAGCCATTTGCACTATGTTAAATGGTGGTTCGAGCCTGATCCTTATAACCCCAACACAACACTTAAGGCGCTGGCTATGGGGTTGCTAGAGGGATTTAGGCACCTTCCATATAGAGCAACCAAAGATCATGACAAACTCCCAGCTGTTATGACAACCCTGAGAAAGGCCTGGAATTTGGAACTCAAGCTTTACCCAAAGAATCCCTCAATTTTAATGCCTAATGTGCCATTGTGGGTTAATTCCCGGTTTCCCCATTTAATTTCCTGATCTTATCTACTGGCCACGTAAACACATTAGGCATTTACAAGATGTGCTGGACGGTGCCACGTTTGGCTCATATGAGTTCTTTAGAGAAAAACTTGCGGAGCCCAATCTATCCCATTTTAGGTATTTCCAACTGAGGCAAGTGTTTTAAGCACAATGTGGAGAATTTGAAATACAAACCTCACAACCCCAATTTGAAATTGTGTTATTAATAACATTGGGCTCAACCATCAAAATTACCTGCCAGGCCGGTAAAATACCAGCCAGGTGGCAACCCTACTTGCCAGGATCTGGCCAGGCTGTTACATTGTCTGGACTGTTATGTCTAGTGGTAAAATGTGGAGGAAGTTAACACGTTTATGCTCTCATTCTCAAAGGAACGCTGAATGTTTATAGCAGGCCAACTAATATGATTGGAACATGGACTCTCTTGTGGACAAATCAGGGACAGGAAAAGATGGGATGGAGTAAGGCACAAATACAGTTTGAAAAGCAACACCGGCATAAGAAGTTGCAGGTATCAAGTTCAATAACGTGCAAGCAAACAATATTTCATTGTTTAGTATACACTTGGTGATATATATATACCTCTATGATATCAATATGTTTGGTTATAAAATAACTATCATTAAACAGTACTTGGTTGCAGTTGATCTGCCTGTATACACTAAATAATAACACTTTGCTTTCATTTTAGATAATCATGGAAGGAGTTGCGGGACCATCTGCTGAAAGCAATATACGTATTGAGAATCTGTACATTGGCCGCTGCAGATAACATAAAAAACATCCCATTTACTGCTCCAATAAACCTTTTAATTAAGACGTGTTGCTACTTTTTTTTTTTTTTTGGAAAGAAAGGCTTTCTGACTAATGACCAATAGAGGGCGCTGCTGCTGCAAGGTACCCATGCTGTCCATGGTGCTGATTCTCTCAGGTTTAATATAAAGCTGTGAATTAACATATTAGTATTTTATTAAAAATCATTCTTTTAGGAGACTAGCACTGGTCTTGGAGAACTGCTTGTCCTAGAAGCAAAACTCCACCGGACATGAAAGATTTGGATAATGACTACTCGAAAGGGTAAGAACATATTAATGACTCTAACAATCTCAACATTGTCTCAACCGAATCCAAGCTTTTTCCACTAAAATCAGAGGGAAACAACGTACAGATGCTAACAGGAATATAAAAAAAACCCCATTATACTCACTGCAGTGAGATGACCACAGAAGTGCTTTTTGCAGTGCACATGAAGAGCTGTATTAATTGCACTATGTGCTAATGGTGCTTTGTTTTCTGATTTTCTGTTAAAGCATTGCTTTATAGGAACACGAGTCTAACAGCTTTAGAGCTGAAGTTGGGAAAATAAAGCTGCAAGTAGAAGGAGCAGGCAGCAATTCTCTTCCCCCTCCCCCTGTGGGAAGGACCCAGAGCAAGGCAGGGGCTGACGACATACAGTGAGGGTGGTAAAACAAAACATCCAGTCCTTAAAAAGCTAAGCAAAGCTCGGTTTCCTACCTCGGTGTGAGAAGCTGATGATCCACAGCCTGTCGATCTGAAAAAAACAGTGAAGAAAATTTCATAAAATCTGCATTTAATTTACGATTCCATTCTCCATGCACAGTCTACAGGAACAAACTTTCTTTATGGAAAGCTGAACTTCAGTGGTGACTGTCTAAAAGCAATTCTCATGGAGCCCTTCTGGCTGCACTTCAAGTTTTTCTAGATCGTTTACCCTGTGCTCCAGAAGAGGGTAAGCTGTGTTGGGTATCCAGTGCAAGCTTCAGCCATGGTTGTTCCTCTGTCATACTCCGTCCAGGCTACAGCTGTCATAGCAGCCATCATCACCTTCCTTGTTCTCTTCACCATTTTTGGAAATGTGTTGGTCATCATAGCTGTGCTAACGAGCCGTTCTTTGAAGGCTCCTCAGAACTTATTTTTAGTGTCTCTGGCAGCAGCAGATATTTTGGTGGCCACTCTAATAATACCCTTCTCCTTGGCCAATGAGTTAATGGGATACTGGTATTTTGGCAAGACCTGGTGTGAGATGTATTTGGCCTTGGATGTTCTCTTCTGCACCTCCTCCATTGTGCACCTATGTGCCATCAGTTTGGACAGGTACTGGTCAGTAAGTCAAGCTATAGAGTATAATTCCAAGAGGACACCAAAAAGGATTAAATGCATCATCCTCATTGTTTGGACTCTTGCAGCCTTGATCTCTTTACCACCGTTGATTTATAAAGGCAAAAGCAAAGACCTAAATGCCAAACCTGAGTGCAAGTTGAACGAGGAACCCTGGTATATACTTTCTTCTAGCATCTGTTCTTTCTTTGCACCTTGCCTTATAATGATCCTGGTGTATCTAAGAATCTATCTAATTGCCAAACGCAGGAACAGGAAGAATACTACAGGCAACAAACTTAAGAAAACGTCACCTGGACTCTTCAGCCATTTGAATAAACATAGTAAGAACAATTCACATGGACAAACTCAATGTAGTATTATTTCTTCACGGGAAAAAGGGTCTGCTTTAGATGATCTCCACCATGGTGTCCCAGTGTTGTCTTCAACACTTGAGGAACGCAATGGACACTCAGAGTCATTTGGTCTTCAGCCCCAAGGGGAGAACTTAAAGCACCTCAATGGTCATGAACCTGCAGTGATGGACACAGTTGCAACTGTCAGAGGTGTGATGCTGATGCCAAAAGGGGCTAAAGATTCTGATATAAATTCAGCCAAGAAGAAAAGTTACATCAACAGGGAAAAAAGATTCACCTTTGTACTGGCTGTGGTTATAGGGGTTTTTGTTCTGTGCTGGTTTCCATTCTTTTTCACCTACAGCCTTAGAGCCATCTGCACTGAGCTCTGTTACATTCCAGACAGCGTCTTTCAGTTTTTCTTCTGGATTGGATACTGTAACAGCTCCCTGAACCCTGTTATATACACCATTTTCAACCAGGACTTCAGAAAGGCTTTCCGAAAGGTTCTGTGCAGTCACTGGTCACAGACAACATGGTGACCAGTAAGAAAGGGGGGGGGGGATTTCAGAACTTCATATTTATTAGACTTGATTGACTTCAAGGTAATTTAAGTGATTGAATTGTTGACTAGATAACATTCTATACACTTATGGTTAAGAATCCATGAATGTCAATTTTTCATATTGAGACTGAAAACTTCTCTTTCATATTGTAGGGTAATTTTGATTCAAGTTCAGTTCTCTTCACCTTTTCTTGTAGCTCCAGGTTTACATGACATATGTATTGTTCTCTTAATACTTGGTTCCAAGAAATCCAACCAACTCATTGTTGCTCTACATACAGCTACCAAAAATGTAGTAAGTATTTTTCAAATGCAAATACTTTGTAAATGCTCAGAACAATTAAAACAATCTTTGCCTCTATAGATTCATTGCATAATGTTGACTCTGGGAGCAGGAGGGTCTAACGTTGTGCCTTTTAGTTGAACTGCAAAACCTTGTTTTCTGCCGTGGCTGTAGGTTGACCACCCCTGGAGTAGAGAGTCTCCAAAGACATAAGCCAACCTTTACATGAACGGTTTCATCGTCTTATAGTGCAAGAAATGCGGGGTGAACCTGAAAAGGGGACATTCGTTGACTTAAATGCATTTCTCAGTGCTGAAATTCCAAAGAGTAAAAACAAAAGCGTGTTTGCTTGTTTATGAAGAATAGAAAAATCAAGCAATTACTGTAACACAAGTTAAAAAAATAACAGCACTCACTTTCTAGTTGTTTATTCCAAATCTAAATGGCAATGGTACAAAAGCGAGGCTTAATGTTACTAATGGTTTGCCTTTCTGTGATTGCTTTTAATGTGCACAGCTGGAACTCTGTTTGTTCAAGGAAAGTTTCCAAGGCATTCACTGGGAAAATGGAAGGTTTTTGTATTTTATCATTTTTTTCCCCCCCAAGTCTAAACAGAGCTGTTTATTTCTCAGCAATCACAATGCGGGTGATCGATTTAGGGTTTGTGCATGTGGGCAGCTGAAAATCCTTTTCCCAGTGCGTATAAAAATGTTTCATGTGTTCAGTGCGTGTCTGGGACTTGGAGGCTTTTGGCAGGAATTTCGACCGAATCAATTCAGAGAAAACATATAATAAAAATGTTATAGATATGCACCTGGCATTCACTAATTTTGACTTCCAACATACATGCTTGCCCAGCTTGAGTAAACTAAGCAGGCAGCTGTTCTTGAAACTGATTAACCAAAGGGCACTATTACATCATGTGCCTCAATATTTTAGTTTTGCACAAAAATTTCAGTTACAAACATAAGTTTAAATCCATTGGGTAATTTTCAACTAATGTAAACTGGAAAGTTGCTTGATTACGTTTGCTTTCTTTCGGCAAAATAGTTTTTTGGGTGAAGACCCCTTTAAAGGAGAACCAAACCATTCTTTAAAGTCCCCTACTCTACACAGACCACCCTCCCTGCTCCCCATGATATAGGTGTTACTATGGGTAAATGCCCCTCTTTACTTACCCCTCGGTAAGGGCATTCAGGGCATCGGAGTTCATGGGTGCCATCTTCTTCTCTTCTGAAATCTTTGGGTCTTCTTCTGGTGCTTCGGTAATTTTCCTGGCTTTTGGAGCATGCAAAGTTGTTTGGGATCGGAAGATTGTGCCAACTGTGCATGCACCGTTATTCTGATTTCTTCCTGAATATAATGAAGAGTTGCTCTGAATCTGCACTGAGGGGTAAGTAAAGAGTTAGGGGCATTTACCCAGGGTAACACCTAGCCGGGGGGGGGGGG